>LPNX010975854.1:0-52207 GCA_001517045.1 Pseudotsuga menziesii | reverse complement strand
CCAGTATATATCAAGCATAGAATCACCTATACAGAATGAAGAAGGAAGATAATACTCCACTTCAGGGGGAGTGACTACAGAAGATATCTGAGTTCGACACAGTATGACATGATGGACAACTTCCTGATGGATTGAGACTTTACCAAGAGTAAAGTGGGTTCCAACCTTCAAAGTTGAATGCAGAAGACTAGGATATGTTGATGATCTAACAAGACGAACTCATGGAAGATGTTATGATGATGTTTGGGATATAGTACTCAAACCAGACAGCAAGCATGTGGTATCTTACAAATGGATTTGTGAGATAAAATATGTCGCTGATAGAAGTAAGGAAAGACTTGTGGCTAGAGGTTTCTATAAGAAAGAGGGAATTAATTTTGAAGAGACACTTACTCCAGGAAGCAAGGTACACTTCCTTCAGAACTATGATGGTATTTGCTTCCATGATGAAGTAAATACAATCCTTCCTTAATGGTATGATTGGGGAAGATTTTTACATCGAAAGGATTTGAAGTTGAAGACAGATGGACTCATATATGTAAGTTGAAGAAGGGCCTCTATGGCATGAAGCAAGCTCCCAGAGCTTGGTATGGCAGTTTCCTGTCAATTATGGGTTTTACCAAAAGTAAAGTTGATCCTAACCTTTATCTCAAGGTTGTAGAAGATGAACCTGTCATCTTGTTACTATATGTGGATGACTTATTCTTGACAGGGAAGGAGAAATAGATCATGGAAAGCAAGAAGAAACTAGCAGAAGAATTTGAGATGAAATACCTTGGGTTAATGCACTATTTCCTAGGTCTGGAAATATGACAAAGTTCAGAAGAAATATTTCTCAACCAGGGAAAGTATGCGGTAGAGATATTGAAGAGATTAAATATGTTGGAATGCAAAGCCATGGCCACACCCATTGACTCCAACCTGAAGCTGTTAGATGATGACTCATTAGAGTTAGTATATGCGACTCATTACAGATAGATCATTGGGTCATTGATGTACTTAACAAATACCAGACCAGACATTTGTTTTGCTGTGAACACCTTAAGTCAATATCTTGTTCAACCAAGATGGGTTCACCTAGTAGCTGCAAAACATGTGATGAGATATCTGAAAGGGACTATAGACCTTGGTCTATACTATGATGGTAGCCATGACTACAGATTGTATGGCTATACAGATGAAAATTGGGTTGGAAGTATCTCAAACAGGAAAAGCACATTAGGTAGATGCTTTTGTTTGGGGTCTGCTATGAGTTCATGGTTTAGCAGGAAATAGTCCAGTGTTTCTCTTAGAACAACAAAAGCAGAATACATAGCAGATTGCTCTACTAAGTTGTGAAGCCATATGGCTTCAGAAGCTGATATCAGGTCTCCTTGACCTGAAGATGGATACTACATTGATTCTATGTGATAACGAGAGTTGTGATAATAGAGAACCCTGTGTTCTGTCGTAACACATAGAAATCCGATATTTCTACATACAAGATAAAGATGCAGATGATGATGTTTCAGTATTCCCATACTGAAGATATAGATGATGCTTTCAGTATTCACATACTGGAGATACAGATGGTGATAGTTCATTATTCACATACTGAAGATGTAGATGATGATGGTTTAGATGGTGATGTGATGACGAAGCCTCTGTCCCGAGTAAAGTTTGAACACTTTCGAGACAAGCTTGGTGTGGGTTGGAAAGACCTCCCTTGAAAGGGGGAGTAGTGATGTTGCAATGGGATTGTATCATCCTGGGACATATGTCCAGAAGTGATCCGGAGACCTCGGTGTTCGAGAATGAAGAGGGATTGTATCATCCTGGGACATATGTCCAGAAGTGATCGAGTGACCTCGGTCATCGAGAATGTAGCAGGATTGTATCATCCTTAAACTTCGGTTCAGAATGGATCCAGTGAACTTCGGTCATCGAGAAGGTGGCAGGATTGTATCATCCTTGGACTTCGGTTCATAACGGATTCGGTGAACTTCGGTCATCGAGAAGGTGGTAGGATTATATCATCCTTGGACTTTGGTTCAGAATGGATCCGGTGAACATCGGTCATCGAGAAGGTGGCAGGATTTTATCATCCTTGAACTTTGGTTCAGAACGGATCTGGTGAACTTCGGTCATCGAGAAGGTAGTAGGATTGTATCATCCTTGAACCTCGGTTCAGAATAGATCTGGTGACTTGGTACTTGAGAACGTGTGTTGATACTGTAATTCCAATAGGAAGTATTGTTTGAGTTCCACAACTGTGTTGATCCCATAATTCCGAAAGGAAGGATCGTTAGTAACTTCGTAAAGACCTAAATCTCGTAATTCCGAAAGGAAGGATCATTGAATTGATCCCGTAATTTCAATAGGAAGGATTTTCTTAGTTCCACAAATGTGTTGATCCCGTAATTCTGAAAGGAAGGATCGTTAGTAACTCTGTAAAGACCTAAATCCTGTAATTCCGAAAGGAAGGATCGTTGGTAGCTCCATAAAGACTTGATCCCGTAATTCCAACAGGAAGGATTGTATGAGTTCCACAGATGTGTTGATCCCATAATTCCAATAGGAAGGATTGTCTGAGTTCCACAAATGTGTTGATCTCGTAATTCTGAAAGGAAGGACCGTTAGCAACTCCGTAAAGACCTAAATCCCGTAATTCCGAAAGGAAGCATCATTAGTAGCTCTGTAAATACTTGATCCCGTAATTCTGAAAGGAAGGATCGTCTGAGCTCCACAAATGTGTTGATCCCGTAATTCTGAAAGGAAGGATCGTCTGAGCTCCACAAATGTGTTGATCCCGTAATTCTGAAAGGAAGGATCGTTAGTAAATCCGTAAAGACCTAAATCCCGTAATTCCAACAGGAAGGATCGTCTAAGTACCACAGACATGTTGATCCCGTAATTCCGAAAGGAAGGATCATGTTGATGTTTTGATGATGATGATGTTGATGTTTTGATGATATTGATTTTATGATGATGATGATGTACTGATCGAAAGATTAGAGTGTGATGATGATGATATTTTGATGTTTTGATGATGTTGATGTTTTCATGATGATGATGTTTTTATGATGATGATGATGTACTGATCAAAATATCAGAGTATGATGATGATGTACTGATCGAACGATCAAGAGTATGATGATGATGATGTACTGATCGAACGATCAAGAGTATGATGATGATGATGTACTGATCCAAAGATTAAGAGTATGATGATGATGATGTACTGATCCAAAGATCATAGTGTGACGATGATGATGATCAGTATGCGATGATGACGATAGACTGATCAAAAGATCAGAATATGATGATGATGATTCTATTTGAGAGTTGAAGTATGATGATGGTGCTGATCACGATGTTACTAATCAGAATGTGATGATGTTGCTAATCGAAAGGTCAAAATGCTGAAGCTGTCTTTGCTGATCGAAAGATTAAAGTGCTGAAGATATTGCTGATCAAAATACTAAAGATATTGGTGATGATCGAAAGGTCAAAGTTCTGAAGATGTTGCTGCTGATCGAAAGGTCAAAGTGTTGAAGATGTTGCTGAAAATGTTGCTGATCGAAAGGTCAAAGTGCCGAAGATGTTGCTGATCGAAAGGTCAAAGTGTTGAAGATGTTGCTGCTGATCGAAAGGTCTAAGTGTTGAAGATGTTGCTGAAGATGTTGCTGATCGAAAGATCGAAGTGTTGAAGATGTTACTGATCAAAAGGTCAAAAGATGCTGATGTTGATTAAAGAGTTGCTGTCATCAAATATTGAAGACGAAGACTATATGATGTTGAAAAGCTTCCAATGATTTATAGATGTGTTACCCTGATGATGTTGACGATGTCCTCTCCTACTATTGTTGTTGTTGATGTTGTTGTAGAATACCCTTCTCGTTAAGGGGGAGTGTTGAAATATTGTAACTTCGAAGAATATTCTATATGTATCTTTTGTGGTCCCAGATGGTCCTACCGGGAGAACCACTTGTATTATATTGTACCCCGATGCTCCTAATCAGAAGAAATAATAAGAGTCATGAGGTTGTCCCCTCTATTTGTAAAGATGGGTCATTAGCACCCCAGTTTGGTTACTTGAGGAACGGATGAATATAAATAGAGGTGTGGTGCTCCTCATTTGAGACACACACACTCTCACTTGTGTAGCGCATTAGTGGAGAAGAGAAGTAACTGGAGAAGGAGGAGGATCAGGCTTTGATCTCCTTGTTGGTTTTATCTTTTATCTTTTGGGGCATCTATATTGAGGAAGCTTTTGCTGGTTTTTTCCCTTTAGGGTTTTCCCAGGATAAATCTTTGTGTTCTCCTTTTGTATGGTTGTTCTTGTCTATCTTTCAGTGATCCTCTTTATATGCTTTTGTTATGAAATCGAAATGAAATACTAATGATCTAGCTTAGCATATGAAAATTTAACACTTCACATGAGGTATTTTTCAGATTTAATTGCAGCCCTATATTTTGCAACAAGTTGTATGAATCCATGGGATTTTAGTATAGCATATGCTCCTTTGGATTTTCTAAACATTCATGGATATCCCAATCAAATTCCTTCCATTTTTGGGAAGAATCCTCTTAAAGAATTGATGGTGATCCTTCTAACACTCACAATACATCCAAGCATGTTTCATTAGTGGGGGATTATTTTCAAATTTAGGTATTGAACATGAGAATGTTGCTATGAAGGTGTCGGTTAGATCTTTAGAAGTGCTAAGTAATGGTTTCATTATTTGGGAAAGGGTTGAATTTCATCTTATGCAGGTTTTACTAAACCATTTCTTAAGTATTTGACTCATTCCTATGAAGAGGAGCAAGAAGATTAAAGCATTAAGACCTTGGCATGAAGAAGAAATAGATAAAGCATCTTCAGAATTTCCTCATGGTCATCTTCAGCCATTGATATGTGCTAATGAGGAAGATTTGGGGTAGCATTTTTCTTCCTCTTCTTGGATGAATTTGGAGCAGCAATTGCAGGGTCATTTCCATACATTCTCTTCACTCTCTAATGCTGGTTTTTCTAATGATTCGGAGTATTTTTTATGATGTTATTAAAGAAGAAATTTTCCAACCACAAAACTGCTTAAAATTTGATCTGTTTATGAGTAAAAATCCAGCAAGGAAACATATTTACAGGGTTGGAAATGATGTATTGTAGTAAGGCTTTTACTACAAAATTTTCCAGCCATCTATTGCTTCAAATTCTTTGGAATTTGTACCTGATATTTCAGCTGGAAATATTTATTTAAGTGTTGAAAATTGCATGGTACAACAAGGTTCTAATTGCAGAAATTTCCAGCCACTGACATTGGCTACCCTCTTAGTTACACCTAGACCATACATAAAGCGTTAGGTGTTTATCTTAAATGATGTGAATTTGGGTGATAGAAATTCCAAATACACCAAAGCATTAATTGAAACGTATCATTTATAACACCAATCTTTGCGTATTTACTCAATCCACCTATGTGTGTGTCATAAAAGCATGTGTGAGTTGTGTTGATCTGAAACAAGAGAAGCAATTCCATGGGCACATAATCAAAATTAGATTTTAGTAATATCTTCATGTGAGTTACCCTCATTGATGTATATTCCAAGTGCAAGGCTTTGATCGATGCACATACAGTTTTTAACATGATGTTGCATGAAATGTGGTTTCATGGTTTGTTATGGTTAATGGCTATGCACAAAATGAGAGAATGGATGATGTACACAATTATTTGAGAACATGCTTGAAAGAAATGTGATTTCTTCGAATGCAATCATTACAGGATACACTCAGAATGGATAGAATGACGTTGCCCTAAAACTAGTTATTGAAATGCAAAGTGGATGCATATAGTTGTATGATTTCACCTTCTTGAGTGTCTTGAGTGTCTTCAGTGCATGTGCTAGTTTGGAAATGTTCTTGTTACTATGTATGCAAAACATGGGAGAATAGATGATGCATCCAGAGTTTTTCAAAGAATGGCCAAAAAAATATGTAGTTTCATGGACTGCCATGATTGCAAGGTATGCTGAAAATGGAAGAATTGAGGATGCACAGAAATGTCCATGATTCATTTTCTATACAACACTAATAGCATTATCAGAGTCCCAGATTAGTAAAAATTTTAGAATATTGAGTAGTTTCTTGGGTAATGGAAGAAAGTAATAGAAGTTGGCTTTGAGGCCTCTGACAAATAGGTGGAAATAAACAATGGTCTTCATAGTTTCCAGTTTCCTCTGCTTCACCATCATGGACAGAAGCATAAACATCCACCGCATGATTCACAACCTCAACTTCTTCTTTCTCATTTTGGAACTATGGCTACCATAAATATCTTGAAAGGGATCTTCAAAGAGAGGTTCAAGGAGATCTATAAAAGCAATTCTCATGAAAAAAATACATTTTTCAAAAAAATATTTACCTCCTTTCACAAGATATTCAATGCAGCAACAAGTGATTCCTTCAACAATCAACGCTCCTCTTTTCTCTTCGACAACAACAACAATAGAAACAATTTGGACTTCAATGTAGTAAGCAAATAATTCTAGTTCTTTGTTTGGAAGGCCACAATTCTCCTACCCACACACTAAACTATGATTTACACAACTGACAACGATTTGATTTATTATAGTCTGGGTTCCTAGCCACTTCTCACTTCTAATAGCCATGCCAACAACAATTAGATGTGTCGAGCAGCCTCGGTCACTGCAGTAATAAAAAATGGAAGCTTCTCTATCTACACATAGGTATTTTCACACAACAATCCTCAAGCATGAATTACATAGCACATATTCAACATTCCTTCACACATTCTTAGGCATCACACACCTAGAAGAATAACCTGACATCACACTCAGCACACAAGTTCGTAAAATCAAATTTTCATAGGCCTGTATCTACTTACAATAGTAGATAAAAACATTATCTCACAAATATTGCCTCATTCATAGCAGCAATACATAGATCGACGGATGGTGGGCACAACACCGGTTGACTTCTTCTATTGAGCACCTCACTCATATGGGTGTCTTTCTTTAGCACTAGAAAGAGTTACAACCAAGCACAACTACTGTCTCTAATAGTGCGAGACTTATTACAACAGTGACTCTAAAGGGGGTCTAAGAATTTTTCTTTGTTTTATTTACAGAGGTGTTATTCACTCTGAGTCATAATCATTGGTTTCATTGCTGGGAGTAGCGTATAGTGCAGTCTATTTTCTAGAAGGTAAGGTTAGCAAGTTTCTTAGATTTCTTTAGCTTCATGTATCTACCATAGTGAAATCAAAGTGTCTCTAGTTCAAATTCTGCTGCTAGAGAGTAGAGGCCCCACTTTGCCTTATATAATTAGCTTTAAGTTCAACCCTTTTTCTCTAGTAGTGCAGCAGAAGTAATTCAATCTTTTCCAGGGAGAAGACCTACTAGTAAACCTAACCTATAGAACTTTTCATTGTAGCTGGAATTACTACAAAAGAAGTTCTATAGTGTCCTCACATGTTTTATATGATATCCACATACCTAAATTTTTATGTATCCACTTTCAATTGGATCTGAATATGCGCAATATGTCTGACTGAAGCCAACTGATAGGACAGGGATAAGAGAAGTTCCCCATATAAACCTGAATACATTGGTTGGATTTTTTTTTAAGCATAATAACTAATTTCCATCTAGACATTTACTTTGTTCAGACCTAGTCCGCTAGAGTAAGAATCACTACAACAAGGCCAAGCTATTGATATAAGTCATGTACCAGGGAACTTCTGCATCATTCATTTGGAAAAAAGAGAGAAAATTTTGTATTCATTTCTAAAAACAGAGAGATTCTACTAGTGAATCTTTCGAATAAAGGAATTTGAGAGCTCTATTTGACCAATCTGATGGTTTTGAGAAAAATCTAAAAGGATCTAACCCCAACTAGAGCCATATTTGACAATTGATAAATTACTAAAAAAAATCGTTTCCACTTCTAATAATTTAAGATGAATATCGCATACCTAGGGTTTGTTCGAGCTTTCGTAGCAGTTGATTCTCTATCAATGGCTCAGTAGAAATGCTTGCCTTGGCTCTTCTACATTTTAATCCCTCCTATATAGTAACCACGTTTCCTGTGCTCCAATTCTAGCTCACAAGGGGGGTTATCTCCCAAATGGAGATGTCAAATTCTTTGGCCTCATGATGGCTAGGGCCTACTGCAAAAGCTGAATTTGAACTTACTGCCTCTTCTTGGCTCACTTCAGCTACTCCCTCTGGTCCAAATCCAACAACAAATTGTTCCCACATCTGGCCATAGCATATAAACAAGTGCCAAAATTGAAACTCTTCAAAATGCAAATGAACTACTTTTATTATATTTTTAAGTATTTTCTATATGTTTTTTATTTATTTATTTTATATATATGAGATCTAACACCCAAAATATCATGGATTATAGACACTTTATTTCAAAGATGAATTTTAGCAGGTGGTTATTGCATCCATAGTTCAAGATTACACCTTCATTTCACATGTAGTGGCAAAAAAAACACCATCTAGTGGTTCACAAGAGGTAATGCCTTGAAATTGTGTGAATTGGAGGCACTCTATTTTGAAGAGGGAAAAAGATTATATATATAATATAAGGGAAAGAAGGAAACCCTATATAAGTCCATATCCATAAACCAATCTAACCTTTGACTTTACCAACATTCTAAGTCATAAGTAACATGTGCCCCATCAAAACCTTCGAAGGAGAGGAGCCCTCCACACATCGAACAACTTTCTTAGTAGCCAAGATGTTACCTTGAGTTTCAACGTCAATCAAACAAACATAATCCTTGTCCTTAGCCATAGTACGAATATCCTAAGGCACCATGGGGAGACCTCATTCCCCACCATACTTATCCCAAAGGTATGAAACCAAAATCTCCTCTGAGTGACAAAACTGCACCCTTCTAAGGATTCGGCAAGACACAATACATATGGAAGGACATAATGTCGTCATTAATCCTAATAACATAATCAATAACCCCTTTATGATGGTAGCTTTAATATATTTGATGCACACTCTACATGACCAATCAACATTCAAAAGTATTGAGGTTTGTATTATTGCACTCATTTCCATCATTGATGCTTCAACCATGCCTCATCTTTTTCCTATAATGAATACTTTGTGCACAATTCTTGAAATTGATGAGGCCAAGAAGGTGTTGTATCATGCTTATCAACCATTATATTCAAAGACCTCACTTTAGCACAAATCAAGAATGTCGAGTACTTGGAAAATTACACTTAAGATAAATAGTTTTCTCTTTCACGAAATTTCTTGCAACAACCTTTTAATGTATCACATCGTAGTTTATAAAACAAAAAGGAGAAGGGAAATTTGTTCCTCCCTCTACCCATGATGAGTTTCCCTATGAATTCTCTCACTGGAGATAAAACTTTATACTAATCCAATAAAGAAATTCCTTTTGATGAGGCTATACCCCTCACCTATTGTACTCTTCTACATTGACATAGAACAATCTTTACTCATGATTTATTTTCCCAACATTTGGGTCACCCTCTTCATGTCGAATAAAAGTGTTGATTTCTAAGGTGCTAACACTTGAAGATGAAGTTAAGCAGGTTGAGGGGAGGGGGGATTTCTCTTTTTCATCTACTCTAATCACCAATCTAGCCCCATGGATGAGGTATGAAGAAATCCTCATCACATGAAATATTTCTATGCATAAGTAGATCACATGCATGAGGGGAATGAATAATTCTTCCTCCCCCACCACTATCCTTCTTGTAGGACTTGCAATAGCCCATGGGGTTGGGTGGGCCCTATAGACATAGATCCATTCCCATGATTTCTTTTTAGTAGAAAAAGGCCATCCCATCCGATGGCTATTGTTTGGTTTAGTGTGCCAAACCAAAGCAATAAATCAACCACCTAGGTGTTACCTTGTGTCCATAGAGTGTGATAAGGAGTGGGGCTTGCTTGTCTTTACATTGTTTGAATTAGTAGAGATTGCAATTTTTTAGGTAAGTAGCATTTGGATCACATAAGGACAATACACGTGAGTTGAAGGTGCATTAAAATCCCATACCTCACCCATATTTGCATTACCTAAGAGGAATATATTTAACTTTCTTTCTGGAAATATAAATACGTTTTTTCCCAAGGAAAAAAAACCAGACAAGTGTTGTTTATGTTCCCAACTAAATTGGTCATTCACATTATCCATAAATTACACTAGAACTATACATATAGAATTTAGTAAACAACTACTGTGGGCATATGCAGTCTAATAGCAAAGCCAAAACAAAATATTTGAGCATCTGTACTATGCAAACAATATTAGGCCCATCCACATTAGCAATGTAAAACTATATTTTATACAATCACCTAAGCTTTTGGAAGAACAAAGATAAGCGCCATTTCAATACATTAATCTAGAAAAAGTGAGTGTAACAGAACTGAAAACATTATGAGTCTTAAAAACCTATTTTGGATGCCCATTTTGACCAACTATTGTTGTTGAAATTATGTGGCGGGTCTCTGTCCCATTTCCATTGACGACTTAATTTGGTGTTGGCCACTTTCTTCACTTTCTGTATGATAACAGTGTAACCACCTTCTACATTAGGTAAAAAAACTTCTCCATAGGTGACTTCCCAGTCCAAAATTGTTATATCGGGCCTATCCCAAACCAGTGTGGATCCAACCTATGTAAACTCAACAAGAGGATAATCCAAGCACTTTTTTGAATCTGTGTAAAATATCCAAGCACTTTTATGAATATGTTTTTGAAGCCCATGATGCATGTGCTTTTTTCTTGGCCTTTACCCCAGGAAAACCTATAAACTAAGTTTTATTCAATGATTTTTTTACCCTGATCCTTATTTTCTTTGTAAGGCTTGAATTATTTCAGTGTTTCACATTCATTATTAAAGACAACAAAAATGCATCTCTATAGTAGGGATCTCAATAATCTGTTTCACCCCTGCTTTGATGAACAACTCTGAAACTCCCCCATCTGCTGCAGAGAATTCTGTGTCATTTTCTCTGCTCAAACTTTTGTACTGTACTAGTACATACGTTGATGAAATGTACCTATATAAAATAATAGCCTCTAAGTTATGATCCAAAGTGAGTAGCCAAACCCTTACACATAAAAAATTCCAAATGCCATGAGCGATTGAAGACTATTTTCTTTCAAGCAATGGGCTATCTACACCATCCCTGTTATCATTATGGTTTGTCGCAGATATGCTCTAGCTCAAAGAATATCCTGGAATCCATTGAGAATGTCCTGGGGATCATCTGGAGTTTCTTCTGTGAAATCTCCTTTGCCTCCACCACAAACCAGTCACAATATCTTCATCGCTGCCATTAAATCCATCATCCATTGGTCGAGGTTGCACATCTTCATACATATCAAATGGCTACTTCTGCAATCTTCCAACTAAAGGCCCCTCTTCAGCAGTTGAATCCCAATCCGTTGTATTGTCTCCCATCCAAACTGTGCTGACCCTCTGGCTTCCAGCAAAAAAGGAATGTGATAAAACAAATGGCCTCTCATTCCCACCTCCTCGTTTCAGAAGACCATCAGCAGAACCCATATGAAATAAATATCCATAAGAATTATGAACATCACGGTGCTCAACATCTCCAAAGTGAAGAGCATCTCTAGGCATTGTTGCCTGCACCATAGAAGGGAGCATCACAGAGAAAACAAATCAAAACTCCAAACATTGATTGCCCTAGCATCTATCATTCTAATGAATTTCATCTATGAATTTCCAGCGGATCATGCTGCATGACAGCCTCATATCCAATGATGAGATAAACGGAAGAAACTCCATCTTGCTCGTGCTCAATTCTCTGTAGCCAGAGGCGCCTGTCCTCCAGATCTTCCGCCAAGACATGGGGCACCTCTAATCGCTTTCTCTTTCCATCCTTCTCTACATCCTCGTCCACCTTGAATCTCAGGATGCCATCTGGGTAGACTAACATTCGAAGGATTGATGCATTTTCAGCCTCGGGGTTTAGGGTTTTGGGAACAATTTTTGCAGTGAGCTACCCATCTTGCAGGGTAACATCAATATCACTGAGGTTCAATGTTTGATGGAGGGAAGTGGAGCTTTGATCAAATATCAACCCATTCCTCACCCACATGTTCACATACAACTCAAGGATAGCCTTATGATTGCAATTCAATGAGGAGGTTTGTATGGTATGGGCCCTAGCGTTCAAAATTGAACCCTTCCCAGCCCTTCCAAAGGGTTTGCCAATGCTCTGAGTAATTGACCGATGGAGGGACCGAACAAGATGTTAAACTTGTTTCCTCAATTTCACGTCCTTGCCATTACTTTTTAACCTCATCTGTCGATCAAAATAAATAAAGGGGTAAGTTATCTTAAAAAGAGAATATGAACCCTCAAGAATTGTGACATCTTTTTGTGACAAGGATCTCAGGATGGAATTCCATTGAAATTCTTATGGCATTGGGTAAACAAGTATTCATTGGATTAATCAATAGTATGGTGGTATGACAAGAGTCACTTAGAGCAAATTTACTAGACTAATAATAATATACAATTTATACATGATTTGGGCAAGTGTAAAGTTAAAATTGTCCTTCAAAAAAAATTTAAAATCTGAATTTTACCTTCCAATTAAGAAGGGTGTAATTTATATTTATATAGACATTTCAAAAGAAGGGAAACATTTGAAATTACCTATCCATATAAATTTTAACTCATCATTCATAACATTGGAAATATGATAAATTATAATCACTTACTCACTCATGTCATGCACTCACTGGTTAGTTGTGCAAGATGACTATTTATCATTAATGACTACGAGGCACTAGCCATCGAGATGTGGCTTTGACTCTCAAGTCACTTGGGGCTGCAATATAAAGTGTGAAATATTTTCAACAACTACGACTATAAAAAAATAAAACAACTACTAATCTACTAGTAGGCCCGAAAGGAGCTCAAAAAATTGTGCCTACTACGTATGTGAACATCCCTACCAATGTCCACTCTTTTTTCGTCAAAATGAAATTTAAAAGGCCGGTTAGATAAGTCCTCCTATACAAGACTTCATTTCTTGCATGAATATCATGGACTCACGACAACTATAAAGAACACTTGATGTCATGCAAATACAAGTAATGGCATGTAGCTAGGATCACAAACTGTACAGAAGTCGATTTATGCATTGCTATAGAGAGGTTTCTTTGGGCACACGATATGGAGAAACAATGGTTATTAATAAAATTAAAAAAGCAATTGTTGGCTCAAGAATAGCCTTCAATTTGATGGGTGGCATGATCATGATGTAATCTCCCTCCATCCTTCCAAACGTTTAGGGCTTCTCACAACATTTGTCCTCGGCGCTACCAAAATACATATAAAAATTACTTGTCTTTAGATCCTCTTCTCTTCAAATCCTCCTCTCATGGTCATAACTAAGGATTATTATGCATGCACATCCCCACCTTATAATACGAATCGGGTCAAGGCGCAAAGACAACCATAAAATATTAAATGTGTTAAGACACAAAGAGTAAGGGACAACTATAAGTAAGTCTTATATTAAATTTACCATATAAGTCTTTGATTAACACTATCAACTGATGTTTGACACTTTGGATTCTTGTGATCTTCTTATCACTCCTTACCAATGTGATTGCAAGGCATTCTTTGAAGGTGAAGTCCATAATTTTAAGTCTTCTTCCTCATTATCATGCCTTTTGGTAAGACAATAAAGAGGGCAGTGGCCTACATCAACATGGGAAATGGTTTTGACATAGAGGTTATAAATATTAATTGTTTTCATTAAATAACTTAAATTACTACCTATGACTATCGATTCACTGAATCGTGGACTAATACAAAACACAACAAATTTTAGAGCCACAAGACCTTAATTACTCACACCTAAAACTTTGTCAAATCTAGACATTAATAAATTTCTTTTGGTATTTTGGTTCAATTTAAAAGGCAGAGTGTTGAGACTCAAACATGCAGTGAGTTGCAATGATTCAATTGACTTAGGCCCTTCCATCACATACATGTATGTTTCACGACAAGTATTGAACAAAAATATTTGATGCCCTAAGCCTGGTTACGCTATCTTAGAATGCATGCCACATGAAGTGCATTACATATTTTGCAACAATTTAACATTGTGATTAAGTATGTTTCTCTTTTTCCACAGTATTACATGTTATTATTCGAACAGAATGGAACGAAAGAGCAACTAGGGTTTACTTATAGGGTTTGATCTAGTTGTTTCTCAGGTCCTACTCAGTATCATCAGAACCCCCTCGATGATCGTTGGCCATCTGACGACTATGAGGCTAATCAATGGTGATAGTTAAAGGAGGGGTGGAATCCCCCTCCCAGTTAAAGACTGTAATTTAATATTCAAATATGTTTTCATTAATGGGATGGTGAGTTGTGTATTCATTTTTTTCATTACAAGATATTTTGGGTTGTGCATCATGTACAGATGGTCAAGGGATGGATCTCGTGGGACGACCCCAACCGACTGCCAGTCCTACACGGTTCCTCAAGTCATGTATTCATAGTGATTAGGAGGCCAGGTTATATGGTGATTCAAAAGCCTGAAATGCTTGTAAATTGCAACTAAGAAGAGCGATAATGAATCCTATTCATTTAAGAAAAATGTTTTAAGATGGAAAATAAAAGCATTAAATGTCATTAAAAGCATTGTTGACGTGTGAAGTTCTGGCCAAATTCCAACACTGTGCTTACCATAACTTTGGCAGCTACCTGAGTCAAAAATGACCCAAAATTCACATCGCCTAAATATTTGGACTTAAAACCATTGTTTAATTCCATAAACTACACTTCACAGGTGTACAATGATTAATGGTAAAGAGCCATCCACTTTCAATACACATATACAAGATCATTATATGTGTGTAGGATTTTTCACAGCACACGCATTGATAAAGTTAACACAAATATAATTGAAAAGATATGTGTCACTTAACAGAGCATGTGTAATCCCCATATGGAGTGTTACCTCGAGTAGAGGACGTATAGGATGCACTCATTGTGTAGTTGGATGAGTATGTGAGGGAAAATGGGTCTAGGCATGTGATGTGATTTCATTCGGTAAGGGATCCTCTAGGGGAAAGAGAAAAATAAAAAGAGTATCACCATTGCACATATGTGGAAGAACCTCTACATATATTTCCTACATAGTGAACCCCCTATGGGAAGAACCCCTACCACTATTTCCATTGCAAAATGGATGGTCACACCCAACAAAAGTATTTAAAGTTGTATCCAATGCTAAATCACAAGAACCTCCTAGCCATCAAAGAGATAAATGATATTTGGATTAAAGGCTGTGACAACCATTGTTATGATGGACAGGGCATATATTATACCTGTGTTCTCTAATTTAATGTTAACTATGTAAATTAGTTGAAAATGGCCTTATGCTAATCTTAGAAGAGGTCATATTCACAGGGGAAATGTAAATATGGTTTATGGGAAAGTATTGTATGGGAAGACCTCTGTATTTTAAATGTATCAGTTATTATCATTTCTTGTCAAATTATGAATTTTTTATGTGCTAAATGGGTCGTCGAATGCATTCCTAAGTAATGGATGGATTTGTTTATGGTCATGCTATATTGGAAGGGTAGACCGCAGTTAGAATGGAACCCTGGTGAATGGTTTGTCACTCAATAAACGTCAGCCTCACCAATAAACTACTCCTCCATTTGCATAGGTAATTTAATTTAAATATCAACTATTTACATGTTGTTCTTGTCCATACGTGTTTATCCACCCAATTAAATTTCTGAACATCTTTGGAATATGGATATTAATGTCAATTCATTTTCTTTGTAACCCACTCCATCGTCCTTGTGTCTTTATTCTTAATATGAATAAAGAAAACCAAAACTTTGGAGCCCACATTGACAACCAATTCAATTATGATTCGAGAGAAGAATCTTGTAGACCAGGTATGTTTTGAAAGAGGTTAAAGGAAAACAAAAATGTAAACATCATAATAATATGCCTCTCTAAGTGTCAGAGAAATTGTTATTACCCTTTATTTTTCCTTGACCTCTATTGCTTCCATTTCCTTTTCCCATGCCTCTCCTCAAACTTACCCCATTATTCTTCTTGATAGAAGAATTTGGTCGATCTACCATGGTTCCATCACCACCATCATTTACTACTGCAATTGAAGGCCACTCTTGCTCAAGATTAATACCTAGAGAAAACGGTACAGCATTTACCCTAGCATTGAGTATCATGCTTCTCCTAACACTTCTTGTAATGAAAATGCTGGTGGGAATCCTAAGATCTCCACCTCCCTTTCGATGACCACTGGCCGTTTTTCAATTCACCGATGGATTTTTATCCTTAGAATGTGGAGATGTTGGAGTTTCTTCTATAGCCAAAGACATTCCTACATCCCGTGACCTAAGCTTTTCCATAGTGCACAGCAAAGATATCTGATAAAGTCTATCAAAGTCCATCGCCTGGCTTCATAGTAGGTAAAATGAAAAATAATACTCAAATATGTTAGTTCAAGGGAATTTCACATAACAAATGAAAATGCTTTAAACTTTAACATAAATTTGACATCGTCGAAAATTGAACCAATTATTCTAAATCTTTAGCGAAAAATCCACCAATGCCATAAAACTTGAGCAGCTAACTATTTTTTTCCTTGAGAGATGTCTACTTATAAGGCCAAAGATGTAAAAACATTTGATCCACTTCTTCAAAGTAACACTATGGGCTTTATTGAAATGCTTGTTTCTTTATTCCATTTTAAACCAAGACCAAAATGTCCTTAAGAGTACAAAGAAAGTTAGATTTTGTGTTAAGATTGATATCCACTTCTTGTGCCTTGGATGTTCTTGGTAAAATTGAGGGTATGGATGGGGGGGTTGTCCAAAACAACCTTGTAGGGTGACATTTTGGTAGCACCATGATAGGTGGTGTTGTACTACCTTTCTGCAAGGGGGGTGTAGGGGGGGTGGGGGAACTACTAAACCCAATGACCAAATCAATTAATGTAAAACTCAATGGCTAACAATATTTTTATGGTAAACATCTCACAACTTCTATTACTTTTTATTGACTGCAATATCTCATTTTTTGCAGTATCCAGAAGTATTATGACATGTATCATCATTGTGGACCTCGACGTTGTCATCATCATCATCCTCATTATCATCATCATCGTCGGCATTAAGTACATTATCAACAAAATCATTGCCATCATTGTCATTATGGTCACACATATGCCATTAGTGTTTTTCAATCACTAATCGAATTTAGGATTCATGTCATGTAATTTCTAAGGTCAATTATATATCGTTACAGTCATTTCGATGATAATAGGGTTGTTTAGATGTCGTTACAGACATTTTGATGCCATTAGAATCAATTAGGATCCAAAATTGATACCACATGCATAATCATCGTTTACATCCACATCCACGTAGTCATCATCATCATACAATAAATCAACATCATTGTCAAAATCGTAATCATCATCAATGTCATCATCAATATAATTGTGATAATAATGAGCAAGGAGCCATACTACCTCACAAGAATGGATGATATAGTCTTATACTTATCGAATCATATCCATACACTCCACCATAATTATCATAATGCATCATCATCATGTTGTTAGGGTCAATCATATGCCATTAGAGTCTATCAAATGTTGTTGGGGACACTCAAATGCCATTAGAGCAATTTAGGTGACATTAAGGTAATTTACCCCTCATTAGGATTAATAAAGATCCAAAAGTGCCATGATTACGATCATTTAGGTGCCACTATGATAATCATGATACAAAAGTACTATCACATGAATCATGATCATTGACATTGATTTATCCAATGTTATGTCGGACGTTTTCTGAACACAATTCCTAGCTCTAAACCTAGTGCAATTCCTAGCGTGGTTTCTTTCAAAATTTCTGGCAATATTCCAAGTGCTATACCTAGATCTATACCCGCCTCTATGTTCAATTTTTTCTAGGCGCAATTCCTAGCTCTATACTTAGCGCTATGTTGAATGTTTTTCCTGTCGAAATTCATGGCGCAATTCATGTCGCTAACCCTAGATTAATATATGGTGCTATGCTATTCATGACATTTTTTTCGAGGCAATTCTTGGCGTTGTATGGGATGCTTTTGTGGACTCTAATTGGGACGTTAATTGGGATGTTAATTGGGATGATAATTGTGATGCTAATTGGGAAGTTAATTGGGATGTTAATTATCATCCAAAATAGTGCCAACTTTTAAAAAGGGACGCTAATTGGGATGCTAATTAGAACGCTAATTAGGATTCTAATGGGGATACTAATTGGGATGCTAATTGGGATGTTAATTGGGATGCTAATTAGTGTCCAAAATAGCACCAACTTTTAAAAATGGACGCTAATTGGGATGCTAATTGGGACGCTAATTGGGACTCTAATAAGGACGCTAATTGGGATGCTAATTAGCATCCAAAATAGCGCCAACTTTTTAAAAGGGACGCAAATAACGCCATTAAAAGCGCCATCCCATGGAAAAGCGTCCACTTTGTCCAAAAAATGATGAAAAATACACTAAAAGTGAAAGTGGATGCTAAAAAGGAAGCTAAAAGAGACGTTAATCATAGGTTTTTTTTGTAGTGCTTGTAAACTTATAGTAGATCAACAACATGGAGCAACATGGAGCGTGCTCTTGGAAAATCTACTACTCCGAGTTTTTTACTTAAGAATAAATATTTGTGTTCATTTAACTTTCAAGCCTCCAATGAAAAGAAACAAAGAAAACACAAAATCCAATCCAAAACACATCTAGTCATAAATTGATTTAAGACACAAAATCCAAAAATCAATAAAAGGTGAATCCAAATTAATATTATTATAAATTTATTTGCAACTATAAATGCAATTACAAAGTTCATAAGTACACTTCCCATATTTCAATGTGGTTGTTGATTTGGACTTTTCCATTTGAACATATTTTACATTTCGATTTGGTTTTCCAAACACACATGAGATGGATTCAAAGGGGAAACCTTATTGCCCAACTTGTTGGTTCTCATGTGCTTAACACCAACACCTTACCACATGCTTTGGAATTTTACACTACGGTTGGTCATCCATACATCAGTTTGGTTGAAGACCCAGGTTGAGTTTTTTCTCTGTTCTCCCGTACTTGAGCATACATGGAGACCCCCCTCTAAGTTAGCTTCCTCCCTCCTCTGTGCTGCGTGGGTGATAGATATCCAGCTTCAGTTGCAGTTCTTAGATTTGTTTGAGTTCCAGTACCTATCCAGTGAGCTTTAATTTGATATGTGTTTCTTTGGTTGGTTGGAGCCTTGTTTTTTTAAGGTGATGATTAAAGGGGTTTTGACTACGAAGGAGGAGTGAAAAATTCAATGTTACTAGTGTTCTTGTCATTTCGCATCACCACTTTTCAAAACTAAAGGAACGGAATATGCAACTTTGTTGCTAAATCTTGTTTCTATGTTGTGAACTGGTGTGTTGGAATGAATCATTTACAATTAAATATTTATTCATTCATTTAAATGGATGTGATATCCCATGTATACCTTCTTTATTTTTTTACACCATGTAGACAATGAACCATTTATACATGCACACATGTTCCATGGATGGTCTATGAATAACAAAGGATCAATTTACCATGGTTGTTTATTTCTTATTCATTTGGAATGGTCACGCCACTACTACTAATCAAAAGGATGTTCAAATGGGTTAATAGTCAATGGGCATGGTGGTATCAATTTTACTATCCATGATAAGTGGCAATAGTAGAGGTTTCTGAAAAATCTAAAACAAGATTCTAATAAAAAACTAGATGACTAACCAAAGAATTGGTGAAATTTGTATATTACACCTATTTCATGATAGCTTGATGAGCATGGCATGAAATTAACATCAATTTTCTAGAAGTTTTATTAAAAGCACAATATATAATTAATCTTTTTTAGTACATCTAGGTAATTTGGAACCCAAGAGCTATGGTTTCTTATCTTGAATAAAATTTGGAACCCAAGAGCTATGGTTTGTTATCTTGAACAAAATTATTTGAGGTAAATGTCAACTTTGATTCATAACAAAAGTACTCATTTTCAATCAATTTCGATGAATTTTGAGCCTAATCATTGGAGTTTGTTATTATAACAACAACTCGTGAGAATTCATGATTTAATGTTAACTTGTATAATATTTTTTCAATTCAAAGCACAAGTAATTGTTTTAAGTAAATACTAATAAAATATTCTATCTTGATTACGAGGTCATGGGTTCAATCCATGAGAAGCATCTACAAAGGTGAAGAAATCGTGTTAGACAAGAAGTAGTTAGGAGAGTCAAATGTGAAAATTGATACTTGTAATCAATGGAAATGATAGTGGGCGTATGAAAATGAGAAAAATCTCAAAGTAGTCATGACTAAGCTAGATCTCAAATTGGTAGATATCATTAATTTCAATGGAAATGTATACTTTGATGGGGATTTTAGTTTAGATATGGTGCAAGAGTTGGTTAATTAAGATGGTGAGGGAGGACCTAATAAATGGTGATGGATTTCTTGCATGACTCAAACTTTTTAATTGAACACTAGTTATGCAATCAAACTTAATAAATCAACTAAAGGTTTGACTTTGATTATTATGGTGCCAAATAGATATGAGGTAGAAGTTCATAGAAAACTTAATAAATCAACTAAAGATTTGACTTTGATTTTTATGGTGCCAAATAGACATGATGTAGAAGTTAATAAGAAAACTTGAAGATAATTCCACTTTTGCTGGGTATCCATATTTGTATATGGTGTGAAAAGTTAGTATAATTTATGCATAAGTGTGATCCCGATATCATATAAGAGTAACGATACTTTGTTTTTTATAGTGAAAAGGCTATAAGTATTTAGTTAAATTAGTGAGACGATATCTATTTAGTTAAATCATCATGAAAATATTTAAATTTCTCAAGTTATCCATATAGTCCTTTACGTTCTCACATCAACAATAATTGCACAAGAGTGATAATATTACGTTATGTGTTAAATGATTGAAGTTGAAGGAATCTTAAAAAACAATAAAAATAGAAATAATAGGTCCATGCCATCACAAGCAGACTTCCTAACCTCTCTTTGAGTAATTAAGTAATATAATGTGAATAATATTTCCTGCGGGGCGTAGAATATACGGTGAATGGGTGTACTGGTAAGGCACTTCTCGAGTAATGTCATTGGTTCCAAACTCCGTTGGTAAGAGCCTTACAAAAAAATATATAATTTGAAGAATATTGATGCACCTGAGAATATGTCATCCTCCAGGAGAGTCCATACATGGATATAAAGATCGATAAATGGATATTATTAATGTATCCATGTGGATGAATACTAATTTTTGCATGTGGATGAGGGAGACATCATGCATGGATATACATAAATATGAATGAGTAAAGGTTCTCTTGGGAAATTCCATTTGAAGCATTCATTCTTTATATTTGTAGACATAGTGAGATGTCATTTAGGGTTTCCTTACATAACAAATCCTACCATTACAATCAAATTTGAACAACATTTTTTTTATCCACATGTCCTTGCATTAACTATACAGTGTACAATTAGACATTGAAAAATAGGCATATATGTTTTATTAGTTCATTAATTAGGATCCACATCACATCATAGGATAATCTATTTTTTTCTTCCACACATAGAGCTAATACATTATTTTCCCCTCAAATACTTAGATTGTTACATTATAATTCATTTTGGATCTATATAAGCCAAATCCCATAACATTAGTGACTTCTCTACATAAATGCTAGGTTGCATAGCTAATATGGGATTGATAAGCAAATGTTATATAAAAATACACAAACCATGTTGATTTTTTCTACGCAATGAACTAGCATGTTGAAAGGAATCATTTACAACTAAATGTTTATCTATTCATTTGAAATGGATGTGATGTCCAATTTACACCTTCCTGCTTTCCCTACACCATGTAAACAACAAACCATTTGTATGTGAACACATTCTCCATGGATGGTATATGAATAAAAAAGGATCAATTTACCATGGTTATATGTTTCTTATTCACTTGGAATGGTCATGCCTCTACTACTAATCAAAATAATGTTCAAATGGGTTAATAGTCAATGGATGTATGGTGGGAGAACTCGACCAATCCATGATAGTTGACGATAGTGGAATTTGTTAATATATCTCTAGCATGGTTCTAATAGAAAAATTGGATGACTAACAAATGGTGAAATTTGTACATTACACCTATTGCTTGATATCTTGAAGAGCATTGCATGAAATTAAAGTCAATTTGTTAGAACTTTTCTTAGATGCACAACAAAAATAATCATTTTTAGCATGTATTAAGGAATTTGGTAATCAAGAGCTATAGTTCATTTTCTTGAACAACATTCTTTGAGATAACTGACAACTTTGGTTCATAACACAAGTTCTCATTTTGAAAAAATATCAGTGAATTTTATGCTTGAGCTGTTAGTTTTTCAACACTAAGCTAGCATTATGTTAGGATCTTTACTGAGAGAATAACAAGTATAGCAATCAAACACAAGAGACGATGAACACAGTTTTTTTGATCGGGGAAACCATAAATGGACAAAACCCCGCAACTTCCTCAGAGATAGAATCAACACAAGATGTAAAACCCCAAAACATTAAGATGCACTCCCGACAGCAGTAGTCTTCTTCTTGTCTAGCTCCAGTGTCTTTCCTTCCTCAACTATGCGCTACACTTGAGTGTGTGAGTGATGTGTGCTAAATAGAGATCCCATATCTCTATTTATACTAATCCCAGCATGACTAAAACCCTACTAGGGCCGACCTCTACTTGGAGAGTCTAATAACCCTAGTGCCCCGGAACTGTGGGGACTTTAACCCTTACACAATCGGAGGGTTACCCACTATGACTTGACATGACTTGTTTACATTATTGATCCTCCCAATTGGAACATCGGGGCATGACAACATGACTCAAATACATAATCTGACCTCACATCACATCTGGAGCACTCACATCTAACCTGCTCGTCAGAAAGGTGGTAGCCCTTATATCTGATCATATATATAGGACCTAATCCTACAGTCACATCAAAATGGCCAGCACTCACATCTAACCTACTCGTCAGAAAGGAGGTAGCCCTTATATCTATGTAGGAGCTCATCCTACATCAGAATGGCCAGCACTCACATCTGACCTCCTCGTCAGAATGGCTATGCACTTACATCTGACCTACTCATCAGAATGGCGGTAGCCCTTACATCTATCCTACTCGACAGAATGGCCAGCTCTCACATCTGACCTACTCATCAGAATGGCTCTGCCCTTACATCTAACCTACTCATCAGAATGGCGGTAGCCCTTACATCTATCCTACTCGACAGAATGGCCAGCACTCACATCTGACATGGAAGGAACTAAATCCTTTAGCCGTGAACAGAATGGCTCTGCCCTTACATCTGACCTGCTCATCAGAATGGCGGTAGCCCTTACATCTATCCTACTCGATGGAAAGGCCAGCACTCACATCTGACATGGAAGGAACTAAATCCTTTAGCCATGAATAGAATGGCTCTGCCCTTACATCTGACCTGCTCGTCAGAATGGCAGTAGCCCTTACATTTGTCCTACTCAACAGAATGGCTAGCACTCACATCTGACATGGAAGGAACTAAATCCTTTAGCCATGACAGAATGGCTCAGCCCTTACATCTGACCATGGAAGGAACTAAATCCTCTCACCATGTCAGAATGGCTATGGGTCTCATCACTTTCTCTTGGAGGAAACCTCTATCTGGAGAACACCAAGCTTCTCCCTGAAGTACTCAAACTTCAGCCTAGCTAATGGCTTTGTCAATACATCAGCTATCTGTTCCTCCGTCGCAACATATTGGAGCTTCGCTGCTCCCCTATGCACCATATCCCTGATATAGTGATACTTGATCTCAATATGCTTTGACTTGTCATGGAACACTGGATTCTCTGACAACTTCACACAGCTCTGATTGTCACAATGTATACAAGTAGCATCCAACTGGAGATCAAATATATCGAATAGTAGCTTCCATAGCCATACTACCTCACAACTAGATGAACAAGCTGCAACATACTCTGCTTCAGCTGTACTTAGTGCCACACAGGATTGCTTCCTGCTAAACCAAGAGATCACACATGATCCCATACTGAAGCAACATCCTGAAGTGCTCTTCCTATCGATGGCACTTCCTGCCCAATATGAATCAACATAACCCTCCAGGTTAATCTTTTGATTCACATCATACTTGAGCCCATAATCAATTGTACCCCTCAAGTACCTCAGAATATGCTTTGCAGCAATCAAGTGAACATTTCTCGGATCTGTTAAGAACTGGCTCAAGATGTTCACAACAAAGCAAATGTCTGGTCTTGTGTTCGTCAGGTACATCAATGACCTAATCATCTGACGATACATCGTAGCATCAACCGTCTCTAAAGAAGCATCATTCAATAGCTTCAGGTTCGATGCCATAGGTGTGTCCATAATCTTGCAGTCCATCATCCCAAACCTCTTCAGGATCTCTATTGCATACTTCCCTTGTCCAAGGAAGATTCCATCCGCACTCTGCCACACCTCCATACCTAGAAAGTAATGCATCATACCCAAGTCCTTCATCTCGAACTCAGTAGCAAGCTTTCTCTTTGTATCAGTAATCAACCCATCCATACATGTCACAAATAGATCATCTACATATAGTAGAAGCATCACTGGGTTGCCATCTTCAACTTTATAGTAAAGGTTGGAATCTACTTTACTCTTGGTAAACCCCAAACTTAATAGAAAGTTGTCAATCTGTCGTACCAGGTCCTGGGTGCCTGTTTCAAACCATACAGGTCTTTCTTCAATCTGCATACATGAGACTCTCTGTCATGTGTCTCAAAACCGAGTGGTTGTTCTACATACACTTCCTCTTCCACTACACCATTCAAGAAGGTAGTCTTGACATCCATTTGGTGTATCTTCCATTTCATCACTGCAGTCAGAGAAAGTACTGATCTGATGGAAGTGTATCTGGCTACAGGTGCAAAGGTCTCTTCATAGTCTATTCCCTCTTTCTGAGAGAAACCTCGAGCTACAAATCTTGCCTTATACTTTTCAATGCTACCATCTGTCACATGCTTGATCTTGTAGATCCATTTGGAAGTTACAACTGACTTCCCATCTGGTCTTGGGACAACATCCCAAACATCATTCTTCATGATCGATTGGTACTCTTCAATCATAGCATCCTTCCATTCTTTCTGTTCTGCCGCTTCTTCATAACTGGAAGGTTCTTTATCAATGAAATCACATAGTAAAGCTACATACCCGGAATTGGATCTGGTCCTCTTTCTTTCTCTGTGATTCTCTTCTGGAGCCCCATATCTTTTCGCACCTTGGATAAGTTCTCGTACCCAAGCAGGTTTCCTCTTATGAGGATTCTTCTCCAAAGGTGGATCTATAGGTCTTTTTGGTTCTTTAAATTATCGATCTTCTTCTTGAGTTTCTTCATTCATGGTTGTATCATGAGTTCTGGGTGCTTCTGCTTCTTCAGGTTCTTCAGCGGGTCTCTTTCTAGATTTGTTGTAAGTTGTATCTTCATCAAATGTCACATCCCTGCTGATGTCAATCTTCTTATATCCTGGGAAATATATTCTATAAGCCTTCGAGCTTTCAGAGTATTCCAAAAATATTCCATTCTTTCCTGAAGGATCTAATTTAGTCCTCTTCTCTTTTGGAATGTGGATGTACACAAGACAACCAAATATTCTGAGATGGCTAACTTTTGGTTTCTTGCCGGAGAAGACTTCTTCAGGAATATTGTTCTCGAGTACTCTATGTGGAGTATGGTTCTGTACATACACCGTTGTTCTAGCAGCTTCTGCCCAAAGATGCATAGGAAGGTCTTGATCATGAAGCATTGATTTTGCAGCTTCCATGATAGTTCTGTTCTTCCGTTCCGCAACCCCATTATGTTGTGGATTATAAGGAGTGGACAACTCCCTCTTAATCCCTGATTCTTTGCATAGCTCTTTGAATTCATTTGAAGTGAATTCTCCACCATTATCTAATCGAATGGTCTTGATCTTCTTTTTAGTATGGTTTTCGATCAAGGCTTTGAATTCTTTGAACTTACTGAATACTTTGTCTTTGTTCTTCATGAAGTAAACCCATGTCTTCCTAGAAAAATCATCAATAAAAGAAACATAATATGCATACCCGCTAAGAGAGTTTGATGACATACGACCGCATACATCGGAGTGGATGATTTCCAAGATTCCTTTTGCTTTGCTTTCACTGCTTGGAAATGTCTTCTTTGTATTCTTTCCTTTCGCACATCCTTTGCAGACCCCATCATGTTTTGCTTGAATTTCTAGAAGACCTTCGATAGCTTTGCTTGCAATAGGTAGTGCTATGTAATGCACATGTGCAAGCCTTCTATGCCAAAGTTCACTTGGCTCTACTCTGTCATGGACCAAGGCTTGTTCTGGATGGCCCTTCAATTTGTATAATCCTCCTTCTTGTTCTCCAATTACTACTGCATCATCAATAGTCTTTCCTTTTGGCCACATGATGACTTGACCATCTATGAATGCAACCCGCATTCCTTTTGCATCTAATGCTGATATGGAGAGAAGGTTCTTCTTGAGTCCTGGAACAAACAATACTTCTTTCATTGTTAGAGATTTTCCAGACTCTAACTTATATGAAGATTCCCCACTACCTTTTATTGGATATTGGTAGTCATATCCTAGCTTTACCTTGTGAGGTGATTCATGCTCTGATAGTCTTACAAAGGATTCCTTGAATCTAGTCGTATGTTTGGAAGCCCCACTGTCTATAATCCAATCATCACTCCCATGAGTAATGTTACCTGTGAGAGCTGATATTAGAACATATTCATCCTCGCTTGAAGAATCTTCACTTTCATATCTGGATCTCTTTCTAGATGGTTCATCATCCTCTGTAGCATGAGCATGATGTCTTCTTTTGTTGCTCTTCTTTACTATATTATGTTTGTTAGGACAATTCCTTGCATAGTGTCCTGCTTCATCACAAGTATAGCATATGATCCTAGACACATCTCTTCTAGTATTATCTTTGTGAAAGTGCTTACCTCTAGAACCATGAGATTTTCTCTTGCTTGACTTGGAGTGAGACTTGGAGCGTACTATAAGAGCTTGGTCTTCACTTCCCATCTTCTCTTCTCGAGCTACTATCCAAGCTTCTTCTTGAGATCACTCTTCCCATAGTCTGCTGAACTTGACTAACTTCTTCCTAGCACAGATTCCTTGGATGAAAGAATCCCATGACCTAGGAAGGCCATTCAATGTAGTCATTACAATCTCTGCATTTTCCACTTCTTCATCAACTGCTTATAGTTGCTCTTTGATTTGAGAAACTCTTGTGAAGTAAGATTGGATTGTTTCTGCATTCTGAATCTTCACATTCTTCAGTTGGTTTCTCAGGGTTATCTTCTGATTGATGTTCTTCCCTTCAAACAATTTGGTTAGGGCATCAAACATAGCTTTGGGTGTCTTGAGAGAGGACACCTATGGGATAAAGTGATCCTTAATAGAATCAGCAATGATCCTATTTTCCATAACCATCTTCTTCTTATGTAAGGCCTTTGCCTCATCTCCCTCTGGAACTGGAACCTCCTCATGAATGTAGGAGTCTAATTCATTTTCTTCCAGGACCAAGGAGATTCTATACTTCCAGGATCGAAAGTTTTCATCTCCCTCAAGCTTTTCATCAAGCTTGGTATGATGAGACATCTTAAATGAGAACCTCAAATGGAAATACAAAATATTTTATATCTTACCAGGTTCAAGATGTGGGATCCGAAACTTGAGCTGAAATCCTGCAAAGCTGGTTCAGGAGCAAATTAGGGTTTTTCTTTTCCGGAGTTCTGTCCACCCAAATGCCTTGAAATTTGTCCCTAACTTCGATTTTGGGGAGGAGATCAATCCAGGCCTAGGATCACTGAAAAATTCCTCTTCTATGAAAAGCCCTAATTTCCAACAGTAGTGACAGGTCCAAAACTGAAAAACCTCATAATAGGATTCTGCTTCGACAGAAAGATGCGCCCTAAGGAGGAGAGTTGTTCCACCTTACTTTTACTGAAATTCTATGGAGGAAGATCCACAAACTAGGAAGCCCTAGTTCCTGCAGCTGCACAGAGTCTTCTTCTCAGGTTAGCTCTGATACCATGTTAGTTTTTCAACATTAAGCTAGCATTATGTTAGGATCTTTACTAAGAGAATAACAAGTATAGCAATCAAACACAAGAGATAATGAACACAATGTTTTTGATCGGGGAAACCATAAATGGAGAAAACCCCACAACTTCCTCAGAGATAGAATCAGCACAAGATGTAAAACCCCAAAACAGTAAGATGCACTCCCGACAGCAGTAGTCTTCTTCTTGTCTAGCCCCGGTGTCTTTCCTTCCTCAACTATGCGCTACACTTGAGTGTGTGAGTGATGTGTGCTAAATAGAGATCCCAGATCTCTATTTATACTAATCCCAGCATGACTAAAACCCTACTAGGGCCGACCTCTACTTGGAGAGTCTAATAACCCTAGTGCCCCGGAACTGTGGGGACTTTAACCCTTACACAATCGAAGGGTTACCCACTATGACTTGACATGACTTGTTTACATTATTGATCCTCCCAATCAGAACATCGGGGCATGACAACATGACTCAAATACATCATAGATACATCCCGGAATAAACATCGGGTTACACTACATAAGATACATAGATGAATACATTCTGAAGTTACAAATACATCAACATGAACCCCACAGTTTATTATTAGAGTGATGACTCGTGAGAATTTTTATTTAATATTTAACTTGTAGAATATTGTTTCAATTAGAAGAATAAGTAATTATTTTGAGTAAATACTAATAAAATCCTCTATACCCGTTACTAGGTCAAGGGTTCAATCAATGAGTGACTTCTATGAAAGTGAAGAAATCTTGTTAGACAAGAAATAGTTAGGAGATTCAAATATGAAAAAAAATATTTGCAAGCAATGTAAATGAAAATGGGTGTATGGAAATGTGAAAAAATAAAACTAGTCATGATAAAGCTAGATCTCAATTTGGTTGATATTATCAAATTTAAATGGTAATGTAGATTCTTTGATGAGGATTTAAGTTTGGATCTATTGTAAGAGTTGGATAGTTGAGATGGGGAGGGAGCCCCTGGTAAATGGTGATGGAGGGATTTCCTTGGACACAAGATCCCACACTCAAATCATCATCATCACAAGAACAAATTAAGGGGTTATGTCGAACATGTATGGAACTCAAGAACCCATCGTTTCGGTTATCTTAGGTTATCGTTGACTCAACAAATGTCAGAGAAATGGTATACCACAAAGTTTTAAAAACAGAATTTAAATAGAATCAACTAAAGGGAAAGGGTTTTCCCCATTATTTTGGAAAAAAATAACCTCTTGTTAAGTCCAATGGAGAGTAGAATCTAGTCATTCAATAAAACCTCGTAGACTATATAAACACATTCAAGGGATCCTCTACATTTTCATTCCTTAGCATAGAATGATCACTATGATTGGGTAACAACTTATACATATTTCTAATAAGCATATCAGCGTTTCTCTTTAATATATCATACTTGGATCCATCAAAACCCTTGAAAACCCTAAATCCATTTTGCGTTCTCAATATGAATCTAAATCAAACCCAAAATTATGGTTTCTTATATAGGGGTTTAATTTGACATGATGTGACAATAACCTATTGACATAAGCAATCCATAAAATCAAATCTTTTGATTCATTACTTCTTAATTTTCTCAAATAAATTACCTTGGTGATATCCACTTTTATCTTGGCTTCTTTTTCATCCATCTAAGTCACCATTAAAAATAAATTTGGATGTACATGCCAAATAAAGATAAAACAAAATTCTCCTACCTATGAGCAAGAAGAGACAACATAATAATAATAGTTACTGGTAAACAATATCTCTATCTTCTTGAAAAATAGTTATCCTGGTTAAAATTCAGTATTCAAATATGATAAGTGATGACCTTTGATGGGTATAATGGATTATTTACATATTGCAAAGTTAATTACATGTTGATGCCAATTCTATAAGCCACTTACCCAGCATAACGTTAAACATAGTGAGGAACTCACTAAGTGAATTTACCTCAAGTATCAATAAAGTAAATTGTGTTCCCAAACCAAACTTAATTAAATGAAGGCTTGCATTTAAGAATAATCTATCATGCTCTTATATTAGTGTGTAGGGTAATTGATAAATCTATAGAATGTAACCTAGGGCACATGTGATTTTTTGAAATAGACTCTATGCCTAGGTCATGAAGTAAATATGACTTAGAAAAGGATGCACAAATCAAATCCAACGAGTCATCATTGCTAGAAAACTATTAACTTGATTATGTCTTATACATTTTGGACTATTGATCTCATTTGACTCACCAAACCTTCAATTTAGTCCTAATTCAATTGTCTTTGGGAAATTTTGTTTATATGTCACCATTACCTTATTCTTTCCACCTATCTCATTTGAGCTAGACATAAAGCCTTTTATTCAAATGTTATCATATCTACAATAAACCCCCTCTTACTAATTGACTTAAAATTGATTTGATGTATAACAAGTTTATCACTACCTACTTCACCACATTCTTTCATTATATATCCATTACTTAACTAACTAAAAAAATAATTAATATTTAATAAATACTATTCAACAAATACACTAACAAGAGACACAAAGTGGCAATGTCCCGACAATGTTAGTTGAAAGTGGAAAATACGTTGAGCAATGAGTCGTTAGGCAACCATTGTAACAACAATGAGAATATCAAGAACTTAAAGTGTAGAAGTTTCAAAGACCAAAATGATCGAATATTGTGAAGATTGAAGATCAAAATGATCAAAGATTATGAAAATGTGTTGAACATGTTTTCTTTGATGGAAATTTAGGAAATATAATAATAGCATAGCTGGAGGAAGAAAGAGAAGTATAGTCAGTGATTTGAAGCAAGCATTGTTTTGTATATGTTCTTTAGCACTGACAAAAGAAATAGAAATATCATGGGCATAGCCATTTGCAAGTTCAAAGGGGATATATAGGCTAACTGGAAAAACAATGGCTTCCTTAAAAATATATTTCAGTAGACAATGGAAAGTCATGATGAAAACAATATGGGAAAAAGGTTGCTTTGACAACATTGCACAAAATTCTTGCAATTAAAATCACTTGATAGTCTTGTCAACTTTATAAAAAAAATTACCTAATAAGTGCACATCTTTTGAATGTATTTCATCTCTAGAATTAAGCAAACCTCCAACTCATGAAACTAATTGGTTTTCTATAACATAGTAATAAAACATTGCAAAAAACCCCCTGAGGTGTAGACCAATTGGAAACTATGCACTTGTTAAGGTGTACGGGTTGTTAAGCAAGTCAAGGGTTCAAACCTCGTTGCAGCCTAAGATGCGTTGTGGGGGTCAGCGTATTTTCCTGGAGGTTATAGTGGTAGCGGTCGGAATCAACCCCTTGTCACGCGAGAACGAAACAGGCTAGTTGCCGATTACTCCAGATACAAAAAAAACATTGCAAAAAAAATTCATTGGTAAATGTTAGACAAATGACAAATGATTTTAAAAGAATGTTCACAACACATGCAAAAAAAAATAGTTTGTCTTGCACAGAAGCACTTAATGTTCCTTCTAACAAAAACCCTATTTCACTTGTGTTAAATTTCCAGAGATAGCAACAAAACTTAGTGTTACAACCATGGATGTTACCAATCTTCCTTGGGCAGAGAAGAATGCAATGGAGAGCACACAAAGAAAAGATATGTAACATAATGACTATTTTAGTGTAAATACAAAGAACATTTAAACTATGCATAAAATCTAGGGAACATGTCCTTATGTCAGGAGGATGCAAATCAAGTAAGGTCAAACTAACATTTCAAAACTATGAAATATAGATTATGTTTTTTTTTTAATTTCATAATATCCATGTGCAACATAAGTGCTTAGAAGCTACGTTGCTAGAAGCTTTTACTAAGTCTATTTTAAGAACAAAAGAAAGCCAAATTGATCTCAATCATAAGCGTAGGCAATTTGAAGAACATGTAAAGGCATTTTAAACATCAACTTGAAACTAATCTTGTTATAAAGATATATAGAAAGAATTACACAAGACGCAGATATTCACATAAATATATTGGATCAAGGAAAAAAATTAGAAAATGCTACCGGTATTTATAGGTTACTAATATAGTTGACAAACAAAAATAAATAAATATAAAACATTTATAGTAGACAAAAATAATTATAAAAAGTTATGGAAAAATAAATATAAAACATTTATAGTAGACAAAAATAATTATAAAAAGTTATGGAAAGGGTGATTTCAAATTTACACAACTCTGAAAATTGTCCATCAAGCAATAAAACTTGTGTGGTGACAATGCAAGTAGAGAGTGCCATGTTGTATGTTCTGATTTACATTAGATGCAATATATTAAAAAATACAACACGTAATTGTTCTGTATTTTTCTGATTTAAAATCAGAATGCAAGCAGGTTGCAATGACTGTATCAATGGAAATAACGCTAGATGTTTTGTATATCCCATATGTATTTTGACACGGGAGTAAAACTACAAAATTTCAAAGTTTCTTGTAGTGAAAAACAAAAAGCAAGATACCATTGGCAAAAGCTAGCAGAAACTAGGTTGTGCAAGAACAAAAAAGTGAAAGTATATATTTGTCATGAGTAGAAAATTTAAAAACATGCGCCTCTCTTTTTTAGCAACAAGCCAATGTTCTGTATTCTGAATCTGGAAAAAGATGTTGGATGAAGTTCTGAACTGTTGGCAATATCAAGCACATTGCATTATCTTCTTCTATGCATTTTTTTTTCTATGCACATTGAAGGCAAGGTATTGCCAATGATATGTGTAAAAACAATGTACATTGCAAAATGTAGCTCATCTCCACATTGAAATCCAACAAAATCCACAGTGATAGTGCTTTCTGAAGTTTTAAAGTGTAGCAAGAATAATCAAGAAAAAAAAAGTTAAAAACAAAAAACAAACAACTAAATTCTTTTGTATAGATAAAACAATTTTATAGAGACTTAAACATTTCCTTTTCAAATACAAAACTATCTTTTGAATTGTGTTGTACACAACCTCAAATATGAAGAATGTACAGCTATGGGAAATGTGCATACAATAAGTGTTTTTTAGATTTACGATTGTTTTTCTTGGCAGGACCTGTGCAAACTATATTGTCAGCATGCTTTGTTCTATAGCATATGCATGTTGCATTGCATAAAGACATCGAAAGAATAACTTTATTTGACCTTTCCTTTTTCATTTTTGATAGAGTTAGGATGCCACAGTAAGAAATGATCTAATATTGATAATGAAGTGAACGCAATTTTTGAACCCACAATGAATCGAATAAGCCATGAATAATTGATAATTGATATATTAGATGATTTTTACAATAGGAGAAAAACACCTCTTATAGGTCTAAACACGCCATTTCAATGGAATGGTGTGACCCTATGATTAGATAAGTAATATCACATTTAATAATTAAAATATTTGTTCTTTAACTACTTAGATACATAACATTATCGTCGTCTTTTAGAACGCGTTGTCCTCAAAGAAAGGATAAGGATAGGTATTGTTGACGAAACTGTTATGTTTACCATGATGTGTCTTCATCTGGAAAAAATTTCCACCTAATGAGATATTCCTTGAGTGTTTGAGAACAAAGTCTTCTTTCTCTAGTTGCAATGGTCGCCTCTGGTTCCAAAATGACCATTCCTTTGTCATCTAACATAGAAAGTATTGTTTGCACCGTTTGATGTTTCCCCAACATTTTTTTGAGACATGATACATGGAAGACATTGTGGATACGACTTTTATCAGGCAAGTGTAACTCATACACAACTTAACTAGTCTTCTTGGTGATCTGGTATGGTCCATAAAATTTTGGGGCCAACTTGTTTTTTCCTCTTTGTTTAAGAGATACTTGTTTACAGGGTTGGAGTCTTACAAACACCCAGTATCCCACTTCAAGTTCTTTCTCTATTCTACGTTGATATGCTTGTTTCCTCGTATGGTTTTGAGCCATGACTAAGTTATCCTTTAGTAATTCAATAGTTTTTTTAGTTTTCTCTAGTTGATTCCTTACTTCTGGAACATTAGTGTCGTTTAGATCCAACTCCTTCCAATTTGAAGGTTCATACCCATATAAAGCTTGGAAAGGGGTCATTTCTGTGGATGCGTGGTACATTGAGTTGTACCACCATTCTGCTATGTCTTATCATTGAGACCGGTGGTTTTGCTTATCTGCTGGGAAACAACGTAGATATGATTCTAAGCATTTATTTACGACTTCAATCTGACCATCTATTTGGGGGTGGTAAGGTGAGCTCATATTGAGTGATGTGCCCACTTGTTTGAAAAATTCCCTCCAAAATTTTCCATTAAATTTTGCATCTCTGTCGTTGACAATGACCTTTGGAAAGCCATGTAATTTGTAAATATTCTTGCAAGATATATTTTCAATTTGTTTTTTCGTGTTTGTATTTTTTATTGCCATGAAGTGTGCAAATTTGGTTAATCGATCAACCACTACAAAGATTTTGTCATTTCCTTCCGATGGAGGTAACCCATCGATGAAGTCCATTGATATCTCTTCCCATTTCTGGTTGGGAATGTGTAGGGGGTGGAGTAACCCTCGGGTTAAAATATTTTCTCTTTTGTTCCTTTGGAATTTGTCACATTCTGCCACATAATGTTGGATATGTTTGTGCATCCCCTTCCAGAAAAATGATCTTCTTACATTATAGTAAGATTTGAAGAATCCCACGTGTCCTGCGGCTGGTGAATCATGGGATTCATTCATTACCTTAGCCTTGAATTTAGAGTTTGATTTTAAATAAATCCTCCCTTTATACCAAAGGATATCGTTCTTCCATTCAAACTTGGGGTCATGATTGGAATTGTTAATTATAGTGCTTGTTTCTCGGTCCTTGGCATATTCGCTTCGTATTTCATCTAGCCATTATGAAATTACGATTCAAATGGAGTAAGAGGCAATATACTCATCTTTATAGGAGAGTGCATCTACGACTACATTTTCCTTCCCCTTTTTGTGTATTATTTCCATGTCGAAAGCAAGGATTTTTTCTATCCACTTATGTTGTTCTGTGGATAATGTTTTATGTTGAAGTAGGTATTGAACAATATTGTGGTCTGTGCAGATCATGAATTTTCTCCCTAGGATAATGGTTAAAAACCAATTTTCACCAAGTGTAAAATATTAATAATAAAGTATTATTAAATTTTAATAACCAGACAAGGTCTGAATCTTTATCCAAAACCTAGACCAAAATGTCGTTATGTATCTAAGTAGTTAAAGAACAAATATTTTAATTATTAAATGTAATATTACTTAGCTAATTGTAGGGTCACACCATTCCATTGAAATGGTGTGTTTAGACCTATAAGAGGTATTTTTATCCTATTGTAAAAATCATTCTAATATATCAATTATCAATTATTCATGGCTTATTCGATTCATTGTGGGTTCATAAATTATGTTCACTTCAAGTGGTATCAAAGCTAGGTTTGGATCCTCTTACTACACTACTACTCCCTCCATGGCCTCCATATTCTTCCATCTTCTTCCACCACCATGTCCTTTGTTTTTTTTCAGCCCGTGCCTCTCTCCTTCACATTGCACACCCTCTATGCCTCCTCCCCTCTACTCACACACCACATTGCATCTCCCATGCATTCTTGCGGCTACCTCCTCTTCCCTACTCATCGCCCCTTTTATACACCTGAATGGCACCTCTCCGTCCGAGTGCTGATATCCCTCATGTCGGCACACAAAAGGACACTTATGGATATAGGTTTGCCCTTAACACTATAGCTTGGCTTGTCATGAAATACATTCTACCTTCATCCAACTAGTTACTTTGCCATTTTTCCATCTTGGGATGTATTCGCGACTCTCCTTTTAGACAACTCGTGCATCATTCGCGAGTCTCCCTTACAGCAAGTCGTGAATCCATGTATTCACGGGTTGCGCTTATACAGAGTTGCGAATCATTCACGGGTTGCTCTACTGCATACCCGCGAATGTGCTTCTTAACATGAAAACATAAAAACATGCACTAATGGGAGTTTAGTTAAGTTATTTTACTTAATCTCCCTAACTACTACAACTTCCCCAACCTTCGAGAACTGCCTTATTTCACCCATATAAATACAGGCCTTGGGGAAGGTTGTAGGGACTTACACTTGAAGAGCAAAGTTATGCTGGTGGATTGTTCACAGAAATCTTTGGAGCAATGAAACTCAGAATCCTTTGGTGACATAGGAGTCCTTGTCTCAGACGTTTGGTTGTATTCTGAACTTTCTCATTATTGATAATAAAGAGATTACTTCTTCCACATGTGTCTCATATATTTTGGTTTGATAATTGTTTATGCTTCAGTATTTCATATTTGATTTATCTAACCTGTTAATATATATATATGAATCACTCTGTATCTGGAAGGTTGTCTCTGAACAGGTGAAAGAGGAGTGAACCTTGAAGACTTTGGAAGTGGAGCAGATTGGAAGAGGACTAGCAAGGATCGAACTTCGTTTAACAAGTAAGTTCTTCTAACCCTCCTATTTCCTATTCTGCACTTTAGAAGTCAATTGTCTGCAAGTGTTTGAGTATGTTGGTAACCCCTGACCTATGATTATTAGGTGCATAATCCCTTACAACAGAACTGGTGACTCCACTGGGGAAGCCTAGACTGTTGTAGGTCGTTTCTGTTATCCTGACCAGTTTTGCTTGTGAGTCTGTTTGTGGTTTTTATCCTGGATCTTGCTTACTTCAGCGTTTGAAAGTCTTAGGTTTTTTTTTCTTTGCTTTTGAGAAAAATTTTATACCCATTCCCGGGTTGTTCTACTGAACAGTCTTTAGTATAAAGTTGCATTCGCGGGTTGTTATACTGCACAGTCACGAGTCATTCACGAGTTGTACTGTTAGACAGTTGCTAGTACCCCTGAGAATTGGGATTTTTAAAGAAGAGTTTGCTTGGTTCTTTTCTTGCTATAGTCCTTGTTTTCTGAGAAGACTTTCTTTAAGAATGATGTAGAGTTTGTTTGATTGCCTCAGGTGATCATATCTTAAGTGCTTCTTGAAAGCCATTGAGTTTTTTACTTGGTTTATTTACTGTTTGCATCCTTAAGCTTTTGGCTTGTTTGGGTTCTTGGTCCAAGTGTCTTAGTCCAGATCAGTGATTAGGGTCTTGGGCTCTGTTTTTCCAGTCTGCTTTATGACAGTTGCTGGTTTGCACTTGCCTTTTTAAGTCTGCAGTGGTTTTGTGTCATTGTTAGCACCCAAGCTAGGGTTCCTAGCCTGCTTTTCTTGCTGGTCTGTTGGTTCTGTCAGCCTGTTTGTTTTAGTTTGTATTTTGTATATAGTTCATAAGTTTCAAGTTTACTCAAACATAGTGCATTGTAGATGCATAGTATATTTTTGAGCAATTTTTAAAGTGAAAAGAAAACATAGTTAGTCTTTTGCATTGTGATTTTTGCATTAGTAGTGTTTGCTTCATTTTAAAAATATAATCTCAGAAAATTACAAAACTATATAGGCTTAGTTTCTCTTATCAGTGCTATAGTTCATCAATACATATTTTAAAAAATGAAAAGAAGTTTGTTTTATAGTAGTAATTTGCTTTGAATGCACTTTACTTTCATTTATTTCTTGCTGATTCAAAACACCATACAGTACATCACTTCCATTTCCTCTTGAGTAAGAAACAGCCCTTAAAATAAACACATAAATTAAAATTTACTAGTAAGTTTTATTTCTAGGGGCCTTTCACCTACTAGCTTAGGCTAGACTTGTGGGCTAGGGAGTGTAAACTTCCCACAAGTTATAAACTCAGACGTAGTGGACCGTTCTTTAGGTAAATCCTTGATTCTATCACTGTATCTGGGAAGCTCCTCTCAAATGGGAGTTAAGCACTAGGCCGCGTGGAGGCTTGGACAGAGGAGATAACCCTCTGAATCCTTGTCAAAATGTAACCCAAGACTTTTACGCATCTGGGGATTCTGTCCTAGACAGAGTTTCGGGCTCAGCTACCCTGCCCATGCGTACGAGTTTGGCTTGCGACTGTCCCCCCAAACAGCTGGTATTGTCAAGGTAGCCTTTAGTCTCTTGTCTTTTAGGGTTCATACCAAGGTAAACCGGAAGGTTATTTCTGGTTCACCTTGAACGGGCTTGGAAGGTAACCCTTGTGGAAAGTGCAGGAGGGTGGTGGGTGATTTCTTCGCTTGTGCCTGAGAACCCCTCAAGGACACCAAGTAATCGTTCATCAGCTTTCTTCGGGAAAGCATATCTTTATACCCTGGTTTGATTGCTTGAGACTCTAGGATCTTTTTAGTGTATGCTCTATGGATTTGCTTGTGTTTAGTTGACCTTAGGGTGTGATTAGTCAAATTTTTAATTCTAGAGGACCAACTTGTTAGAAGGTCAAGAAGGTTGAGAAACCTTCCTCCTCTCACTGCATTGGAACCTCCACCTTTATCCCAAAGGCAGAGATTAGACACAGACGGTTCTTTTGAACCAGTAGGAATAAGTGAGGTTCTTGGTGAACCGGAATTGATAGCTAACTGTTTTGATTTTGACACAGTCAAGATAGAAGAATTGCAGACTGACGAGTTTGCAAGAAATTTTAACACCCCCTTGACTGATCTTAACGATCCTGTGATCGTCCAAGTTAGACCTTTTAGTTCACCAGTAGTAGGTGTCCCTTTGAGTAGAGTCATGTCTTCTACTGAAGAAAGTCCATTTGTGTTTACCTCAACCCTTCTGGTTGAAGGGGTACTACCTCCCCCGGTTAGTGCCCCTAGATCTAGTTTGCCTTCTACACCTTTAACTCCAGCGAGCTGGGTGGTTCAACCACCGGTTCACTCCAACATATAGGAGGTATTTCTGGTAACACGGTTGCTGGGATCCCCAGTATACCTACCATTCCTTCTTCCTTCCCTTACACTACTCAAAGTGGTCCAGTAGGATCCTTGGCTTATGTCCAAGGATTTCCTTGGAATGGGGGGCACATTCCCCCATCCAGTCCATACGTAGGTCCATCTCCTTCATATGTAGGAGTGCAGTTTGGGGGCAACACCTCTTATGGGTAGAGCTTCCATACCCCTATTTCGGTCCCATACACGAGCTCTCCCTTTTCTTTGTTTAGCGGAGGGATACCTGCTCCAATCTTTCAGACCCCAGCTTCTATGGGGATGGCCCGAACCACTTACACTGCACCTCCCACCCAAAATCCTGTGGCCTACGGATGGAATCCGTTTCAAGGCAACCTTCCCACTTCACAATCGGTGTTAGGGGGCAACCCCACCTTTACCTATGGGAATTCGGGGGCTGGACCCTCTAATCCCCAAGCTGGCACATCTAGTGCACCGATTAGGCCCAAACTTCCTTTTTTGGAAACTTTGAACTTGCCAGACTTATCAAAATTGATGAATGACCCGGTGAGACATGACCCTTTGTGGCCACCTGTTCCCACCAAACTTCCCTCGGACATCCCTAAGTTCGAAGGTAAGGCTGGTGAAGATCCTGGGGCTCATGCCACCACCTTCCATTTATGGTGTTCTTCCAACTCATTGAATGAAGATTCGGTGAGATTGAGGTTGTTCCAGAGGACCTTGACTGGCACTGTGGAAAAATGGTACATTGAGTTGCCTTCTGCTACTTTTAGTAGTTTTTGGGACCTAGCTAGTGCTTTCCTCAGCCACTTTCAGCTTCCGGTCCGTTACGATTTCGGAACGTATTTGTTGTCTACTTTCAGAAAAAACAAGGAAACCCACATCTCAGATCATATCCAAGAGTGGAGGAGGCAAAAGAGTCTTATCAAAGCTACCATCCCTCCTGAGTTTCTATTAGAATGGTTCCTTAAGTCATTGTTGCCATACATATCTAAGGATGTTTCCACATCAGGAGTGACTAGTGAAGAAGAAGCCATACTCAGGGCCCAACAGTTGGACTTGATTTATTCATAGTCTGAGATTCTATATGAAATTATCCCTGAGGCACAAAGGCCTTCGCATGAGGCTGAGAAACCCAAGCCTGGACCCCATGCCAATGGTGTGGTTGGGTCCGTCAACTCTCCCACTGTAGAGTCTTTGACAAAACAACTTCACCAATTGTCTGTCAAACAGTCTACGGCGGAGGCAGCAAAGGCTGCCCCCTCCTCCCAAAGTGTAAATGTTTTTGCACAAACCTATTCGAAGGGCAATCAGCAGCCCGGCAGGAAGAAGAAGAAAGGTAAAAAGGGAGAGGGAAACCAAAATCAAAACAAGCCAAAGCCCGCAAACAATGCTGATGGGGGCAAAAAGGAAAAGAAGAAGGTCAAGTTCCCTTGTAAGTTGTGCCAAGGGGACCACCTTACTCATCTTTGTCCCCTCATGGAACAAGCTCAGAAGCTGCTCCAAGCTCAACCACCGGTTGTCCTGAAGGATCCGTTTCCCCAAGGGCAGAATTCTGCTTCAGCTTCTACCGTAGCAGGGGGCACTCAAGCTGCCCCTGACCCCAATTATATCAACATGGTTAGATCCTCAAATTTGTTACAAACCAGGAACAAAAACTATGAGAAAGAGACCGTTGAGAAGGGTAAAGCTGTAGTTGAATCTTCCAACCCTCTCACTATAGAGAAACCTGCGGAAATAATGCCAAAGATACCCAAAGGTGTCTTTAAGAAGACTTTGCATAACCCAAATGCCAGAGCCGCTTCTAACTACTCAGTGGTTGAAGACTTGGCTCAGACTCCTTGTGCAATGTCAGCTTTGGAGGTGCTACAGAGCTGTCCCACCCAGTGGGATGCCCTCTTAGCAGCTTTAGGTAGCATGGACTCTTCGAGTCTCACAGTGAAATTTCATCTCTCTGATGTTAAAATTCGCCTCCCTTACCATGTAGCTCTATCGATAGATGTTGTCCATGGTGGTAAGACCATTGGACGAGCAGTTGTTGATGAGGGAGCCTCTACTTGTGTTATGTCCCTGGCCTATTGGAAAGCTCTTGGATCCCTAGAGCTGGTCCCATCAACCACTTTACTTACTACTTTTGATGGAAGGTCTTTCCATCCACACGGTATCCTGCCAGCTTTTGAGATTAAGTTGGCTGGCAAAGCAGTGTCTGTTGAAGTTGAAGTGATTGATGCTCTGTTGGACTACAATTTGCTTCTGGGTAGGAATTGTACTTATGCAATGTCTGCTGTTGCATCTGCTGTCTTTCATGTCATGGTTTTTCCACATGAGGGCAAGGTGGTCACTATTGACCAACTTGATTTTACCCGAAAAGGCCACCTAGAGTCTAAAGATTCCACTGTGCCATTGGTTGATCAGGCCAAACCTGCTGCACAGAGCTTGGGGGCTGGAATGTACGCATCATTGATGGGCACATTCGATATTCCAGCTCCAGTCCTTTATATCGGTTCTACTACTGTAGGGAAGTCCATTGATTCGGTGGTCGATAGGACTGATCCTTGGGTCCTCCCAACCCCTCAAGAACCGGAAGTGCCCTTATCTGCAGTGGAAGTGGTGTATCAAGCTATTACCCAAACCACTGTCGATCCCATTCCAGATCCTCTCACAGTCTCGGATGATATGGAAGAAGTCTATATGCCCGCATGGGCGGAAAACTCTTTACATTCCATAGATTGCTTAGACACCGTTTTACCTTCCGATGAAGCTATTCTGGAAGCTATGTGTGCACGTGATAAGATATGTGAGGATCTTCATCACCGATCTTATTTCCTTCCAGAGTTAAGCAAGATAGAAAACCAAGAGTTTCATGTGAGACTGTCAGATGATGTTGATACACCTGTCAACCCTTTACCTAGGGAAGGAGTGTTTGCCGAGGGGAATATGGAAAACATTTCCGCCACTATACCGATCAACATATCTGTCAAACCAGATGTCATGGAAAATATCTATATAGGTGCAAACTGCTCTTCAGAGGAGATTGCCATTTATACTTCCCTTTTCAAGGAATTCCACGATATCTTTGCCTGGTCATATGAGGAGATGCCAGGCATTGATCCATCTATTGTTCAACATGAGATCCCAACCTATCCTGATGCCAAACCAGTTCGGCAAAAATTACGCCCCGTGAACCCGCGTAAAGCGGCGGCTGTGAAGGCAGAGGTTGAAAAGCTGTTGAAAGCAGGTTTTATATATCCCGTAGCTTTGACTGAATGGGTGTCCAACCCAGTTCCTGTTGATAAAAAGAAAGGGACTATTCGCGTTTGTACGGACTTTCGAGACCTTAACAAAGCCTGTCCTAAGGACAAATAACCCACACCGTTTATTGATCAGATCATAGATGCATGTGCGGGTAGTGAGGTATTCTTGTTTATGGATGGTTTCTCCGGCTACAATCAAATCCAAATCAAACCGGAAGACCAGCATAAAACTGCTTTTATTTTCCCTTGGGGTACATTTTCGTATAGAAAAATGCCCTTTGGATTGAAAAATGCAGGGGCAACCTTTCAACGAGCCATGAACTTTGCTTTTCACGATATAAAAGCCATTGTTGAGCCTTACCTTGATGATTTGCCTGCTCATTCTCGCAAGAAGATCCAGCATCCAGATCATTTACGGTTGATTTTTGAGAGATGCAGATACTATAAAATTCGCTTGAATCCCCACAAGTGTGTTTTCTGCGTCGAATCAGGAAGATTGCTTGGATTCATCATCTCTAGTAGGGGCATTTAGGTGGATCCTTTAAAAGTTGAGGCCATAGTAAATCTGCCTCCTCCTTGTTCACTTAGGCAACTTCAGAGTCTACAAGGAAAGTCTAACTTCCTTCGACGTTTTATCGTTAATTATGCCAAGATCACTAAAGGTTTCATGCGCCTGCTTAAATAGGACACCCCATTTGTATGGGATGAAACTACACAACTCGCGTTCGAGGCATTGAAGAAATCCTTGTTGTTGGCTCCTTTATTACACCCACAAGATTATTCTAGGGATTTTATATTATATCTGGCCGCGTCGGAGTCTACCATTGGGGTAGTGCTAGTTCAGGAGGACGACAAGCTCGTTGAGCATGTTGTTTATTACCTTAGCCATGCTCTGGTTGGGCCTGAGCTTAAGTACTCCCACGTTGAGAAGTTATCCTTAGCAGCTGTCTATGCTGTACAGAGGTTACGGCACTACATCTTACTAAGGACCACTACTGTAGTGGTGGATGTAAACCCTTTCCAATATGTTTTATCCCGACGGATTGTTGGGGGAAAATTCAATAAGTGGATAGTCATTCTCCAAGAGTTTGACTTGGTTTTTCAATCCTCTAAATCCAAAAAGTCCTTAGTTTTTGTCGAGCTTATAGCAGAATTCCCTACGGAAGAAGATGTAGCGATTGAAGATGACTCATTCCCAGATGAGCACATCTTCCTCATATCCACCTCTGATCCTTGGTATGGAGATATTCTTATATATCTCCAGACTTTGAAGTATCCTACCGCTTACTCTAGGGAAGACCGACGCAAATTATGCCTTCATGCTAAAAACTACCTCATTATAGGAGATACATTATATCGACGAGGGGTAGATTCCGTCTTGCGTCGCTGCCTTACTCATGAGGAAGCAGAGATTGTCCTAAATGATTCCCATAGCGGAGTGTGTGGGGGTCATTTATCTGGGTTAGCAACGGCCCAGAAGATATTACGTGCTGGGTATTTCTGGCCCACCATCTTTAAAGATTGTGTGGAAGCAGTCAAACGCTGTCATCCGTGCCATCTTTACACCAGAAAAATGCGGTCACATCTTGCTCCCTTGTTTCCTGTTGTCTCAGTAGGCCCCTTCATGAAATGGGGGATCAATTATATGACTTGCAACCCAACCTCAGCTGGGGGGCATAAATACATCATTGTCGCTGTTGACTATTTCACAAAATGGGCAGAGGCAATGCCTACTTTTAAAGACAACGAGGAAACGGCAGTTTTCTTCGTGTTTAATCATATTATTGCTAGGTTTGGTATTCCCAAAGTGATTGTAACTGACCACGGCAGTCATTTCCAAAATCACATGATGACAGAACTGACCACCATGCTCGGATTTCAACAAGAGCATTCTTCTCCATATTATCCGCAAGAAAATGGTCAGGTTGAGGCTGTAAACAAGGCTTTAAAAACTATCCTTAAACGTACTATTGATGCAGCCCGCTCGAATTGGCACATCATGTTATATCCTGCTCTTTGGGCTTATCGAACCAATGTAAAGATTGCTACGGGTTTTTCTCCCTTCCAACTCGTTCACGGGGTGGAAGCTATTACGCCGATTGAATGCGAAATCCCATCCTTGCAGATAGTTGTTCATGTGCTACCTGACACGACTGAGCTTAAGGAACGGTTGCTCCATTTAGAACACCTTGATGAACAACGTAGAGATGCGTTAACTGCAAATCAGGCTCATAATAATAGGGTTAAATCTCAATACGATAAAACGGTCAAACCTAGGGTTTTCTCTGAAGGGGAACTTGTCTTGCTCTAGGACCAAGATAAAGAGCCTCTGGGGGCAGGAAAATTCAAGGCTATGTGGTTAGGACCCTATGTCGTGTCTAAATTTTTGAGTAAAGGTGCATATGAATTAGTGTATTATGATGGGAATAAGCTGCCTGAGCCTAGAAATGGGCTCTACCTGAAGAAGTACTACGCTTAGGCTTAGCACTTTTTCTTATATATTAGTGTATGTATTTTTATGTACATTAGGTTGTCAGTTTCGTTTCTTATACTATCTGCTGGTTGTTGCAGATGCCTTCCGAGATGTATGTAGGTTTCGCTGATGGCGCCAGTCGTCACACTTGTAACCTAGCTTCGGCAGCATGGGTCATATATTCCCCCTCAGGACAGCTTGTTGCCGTGGGCGACGCTTGTCTAGGTCCTGCTTCTAATAATGTTGCTGAGTATAGGGCTGTAATTGAGCTCCTATGGGATGCTTTGTCACGAGGCATTACCTAGCTTGAAGTCCGTTTGGATTCTCAGTTGGTTGTTTCCCAGCTCAATCGAGCTTATCAGGTGCATAATCCTACATTGTTACATCAGTTTATGCAAATTCGTTTATTGGAAAGACATTTTGAAGTAATTACTTTCAATCACATTCCACAAAACCAAAATTCATTAACTGATGCATATGCTAATTATATTTTGGACTGGCATCTCACACACATTTTATAAAATATACAGCAAACATATAAGAAACATTTGTAAATAAGCTGACAACCAAACACAAATATATATATATGTAAATATCTGTCATAGATAGATCGAGTCTGATCTATAGATCCCGTCATGTACAAAATATACAAAAATGTGGATCATCATCCATCAAAATGCCCTAGAACTAAGCCTGCCCGCCATGGCCACTGGGACCTCCTTGGTCCCCATGATCTCTGTGCCCCCTGGCTTCCTCAGCCTCCATCGCATCTCTGTAGACAAGTACTGCCCTAGCTACCCGTCTGAAAAGACGTAGCCAGGCAGGTGGAACCCCAACTACAAACCCCTGCATAGCTACAGGGAGGTGCTCTATCTGTATCGTAGGTACTCGCTCGGTCAGCCTGCCTAGATTCATCTCGAGTACTCTGATCAATCCTGGGTCTCCCCCTGCAACAGGACGTACAAAGGTACGTGGGTGCCCTTCAGGCGGACTGGTCCAATATCTGCATTTTGACACATAAATAAGGTTTAGACTTGTGCATATGTATATATCCTATCATTTGAAAATCCATAAAAATTTGATAATGATAAAAAATAAAAAATACTTACCCATCTCTCCCCATGCTCCTCCTGGAGGGAGGACTAGGTCGGGATCACCTCAGAAATCTAACCCGGTGTATGGAAACTGCTCCAACGTCGGCACCTGCCGTTCCCACCATGTATAGAAATCATCATCATACATGCTATGAACTACATCTCCTCCTCCTTGACGGAGGAAGATATCTCCCCACCGGCTCAGCCTCAGCTGCCGTGGATGACGGACCTGTAATGGTATAGCAGGGCTCATAGCTAGCACTCTCTCAAAGAAGAACGCTACTAGTATACTCGCATAGCCAAAGTTCTTCCGTCTTCCCCTCCTACAATCGGATAATTGCCTCTTCATTATGGGGGCAATTCCTGTACACCAATCAAAGAGAGTACCTCTAAAGCAGTCCACCGCCACTCTCATCTGAGTCCTGGTGGCCATATGCAACCCTGTTGACCCTGAAAGTCTCACAATAGTACTGGCCAATACCTGAAGTGTAAGATCCTGAATATCTGCAATGAGAACGCTGCTGCCTTTATTTTGAGTACCCGGTCTGCAGAATACATCAACATAGTTTTGGACACTCAAGGGGTCTCCACCCCTGCCAGTGCCTTCCAGGTTCACCGGTGCTCCCCGTTGTGACAACCTGGTTATGAAGTAGATATCCTGTACGGTAAGCTCCAAAGTCTCACCTTGGATATTGAACATCCCCAAGTCATGGTCCCAGTAATGGACTAAGAACTCTAATATGCGGACATTGGCCCGCATGGGTGATGTGCAAAAGAATTTGAGAAGCCCACTAGTCCTCAATGTTTGGATAGTAGGCGGGCTTTGGAGAGCCGCTTGATCCATCACTTCATGTTCCCTCTCTCTCCACTCCAACACCATATTTTTCCTGACAAAAACACATAATTTGATTCAGTATTCCATCATAAAATTTTAAAAATTTTGCATATTTGTAAAGCTTTTCCCTATTGCGCAGCATTCGTGACTGTCCATTGGGACAAGTCGCGAGTCATTCGCAACTTTCCTGTTGAGCAACTCGCGAATGAAATGCGCATTCGTGACTTTCATGCCTTGCAACCCGCGAATGCATTTTGCCATAATTTAGGTTGATGAAAAATACTGAATTAACCATTAAATTAAAAATTTGTTTGGATCAAATTGAAGAGCTTAGGGTGTAGATTTCCCTGAAGCTGAAGGATTCTAAATCTAACGGTCCAATTGTCCACGGCGATCGATAAAAGATAGAGGGTAAACTTTCCTTTTTGGTTTAAAAATTGCAAATGGTATGAAATGTTTTAATTTTCAAACTATTTATAGAAATAATATTTCGTAAAGTGGGTCTTTTTATATAGTTTGAAATGTCATTTGACTAATTTCACCCTCCTTGTGCCTTGGAACGGGTTTACCAACTTTTACAAAGTGTTGATGCTTCTATAGGGTGGTTTTTGCTCTTTCCAACACATGTTGGCATCTTATCACTCCACATTAACCTTAGTAATCAACATTTTTCCACGAACTGTGGTATTTTACGCCATTAGTCCCTTGTCTCTACCATTGTTCATCCATGGCTAGGATCCCTTTTCATGAGTATCATCCTTATATGCCATTGCCATTCTTTGGTACTCATTCCGTCACTATTTCAGGCCCAGGGGTTTCCTCATAGCTATTTTTCACGCCAAATAGAGCTTCTTATGAATCTCTTTTTACAAGCTATCCCTTTATAGGACTCCCCAACCTTATGGAGTTTCTTTAGGCCCAGGTCTGACTCCTTCAAAACAGACTTGACTGCCGACTTATCTCGTCCATTCAAGCTCATTAAGAATATGTGAACGGGCATCTGCATTGGTGGTAGGTTATCTCTTTCTCGGACCATGCGGAATAATACGAGAAAGGATCACTCTCTTTTCTTCGGAATTGAGAAGATTATTCTCAGGTATAGGTTTATCACTTTTCCAGACCTGAGGGACTAAATTTACGGAAAAGGAACACCCAATTTGAGCCTAGTTTTCTCTTTTTCGTGCTCTGGACCCAAACATGAAAAAGATTCCGAGTGTACTTTGTGTCTTTGTCATGCTCGTTAAACACGCAAGAACAAAGCAACGAGTTTATTGTTGTAAGCCCCATTTCTCGTAACCAAATGGATCTTTCCGAGTGATCTTGCTTTCCTTCACACTCGTAAAACTCAAGCTATTTTATGCTGTTTTGGAAAGAGCGTTGGGTAGGTGGTAATTTAACCTTTTTCGGACCTTCCCGACTAAGTATGAAAAAGGTTCACCTTTTCTTCTTCGGAAGTTAAGAGAGTTCTTATGTGGTTTGTTTTATACTTTTTCGGCCTCAGGAGACTAAATTGGACAAAAAAGGACCCCCCTGGAGTCTTCTTTGGCATTTTCAGACTCTCTAAATGTGAAAATACCACATGACCATGTACTAGTTCGGGCTCATTAAATCCACAGATCAGTGTATCAAGCATTATTTTCCCATCTCTTCAATCTTGTTAAAAAATGAAGAGGGAACCGAGTTTACTTTCCTGGACTCGTTAAAACTTAACAGGGAAGGTAAGGAAGAAGTTTTCTCTTGTTTTCAGTAATGGCAGCATGTCATCCTTGAACATAGCACTCTTTGCTTTCCAATATCCATGTTTCAGTATACACTTGTGTTCAGCTATCACTTTGAGTTTTGACTCCTCCTCTTGTCCATTATACCTGGGGAATCTGATCATGTCTCCTACATGACAGATAAGTCTAGTTGTTCTATCTATCAGTTGTATGCTGCCTTGGGTCATCCTTGTGTCATGCTCACTGTTCAAGGACTATACTCAATGTCTGACCTATCACCTGATCCCATCACTGTTATATCTATTATCCCTTTACTTGTGTTTCCCTTCTTTTGCCTAGTTCCTAGTCACTCTTGTGATCTGTTAGAGGATCCATTTCCTTCCTTATCACAGTATGGTTCCGTTTCAGCACCTCCTGATGACGAAGACCTAGAGTTTTGACGATAGTACCTCTGGATTCACTTTCATCATTGGTGAATTCCTTTGCTTCAGTTGTCAATTATCACTTATTGGTTGACAAACTGTTGAATCCTCTTCATGTTCGACTTCAGCTTACCCTTATTCACATGGCTTGGATTGTATTGGTTCTTTGGGATCATTTATGAAGACCTTAGTCCCTCATTTTGGACTAAGTTGCCCAAGACCATGTTCTATTCTGATATCCAACTCCCAGCTCTTTGAAGACTCATCATTATTGTATTGTGGCTTTGATCCACCTTTGTAATATACGTGGTTTCTACCCGTATCATATGATGTAATCAAATCTTGTAAAGGAGCTAGTGTTCCAGTAAATTGAACATAGCATCCTCAGATGTAACTTTGTATATCACCTTATTGTGTATTTGTTTCGGGTACTCTCTCTACTCCATCGGATTTCTGAGTTTCTCCAGAGTTAAAGATTATAATGTATTTCGGCCATCGTTCCCCTCTGACCTCACACATTAGGGGGCATCTGTTATACACCTGAATGGCACCTCTCCGTCTGAGTGCTGATACCCTCATGTCGGCACACAAAAGGACATTTATGGATAGAGGTTTTCCCTTAACACTATAGCTTGGCTTGTCATGAAATACATTCTACCTTCATCCAGCTAGTTACTTTTCCATTTTGCCATGTTGGGATGTATTCGCAACTCTCCTTTTAGACAACTCGCGCATCATTCGCGAGTCTCCCTTACAGCAAGTCAAGAATCCATGTATTCGTGAGTTGCGCTTATACAAAGTCGCGAATCATTCGCGGGTTGCTCTACTACATACCCGCGAATGTGATTCTTAACATGAAAACATAAAAACATGCGCTAATGGGAGTTTAGTTAAGTTATTTTACTTAATCTCCCTAACTGCTACAACTTCCCCAACCTTTGAGAACTGCCTTATTTCACCCATATAAATACAGGCCTTGGGGGAGGTTGTAGGGACTTACACTTGAAGAGCAAAGTTATGCTGGTGGATTGTTCACAGAAATCTTTGGAGCAGTGAAACTCAGAATCCTTTGGTGACAGAGGAGTCCTTGTCTCAGACGTTTGGTTGTACTCTGAACTTTCTCATTATTGATAATAAAGAGATTACTTCTTCCACATGTGTCTCATATATTTTGGTTTGATAATTGTTTATGCTTCAGTATTTTATATTTGATTTATCTAACCTGTTAATATATATATATATGAATCACTCTGTATCTGGAAGATTGTCTCTGAACAGGTGAAAGAGGAGTGAACCTTGAAGACTTTGGAAGTGGAGCAAATTGGAAGAGGACTAGCAAGGATCGAACTTCATTTAACAAGTTCTTCTAACCCTCCTATTTCCTATTCTGCACTTTAGAATTCAATTGTCTGCAAGTGTTTGAGTATGTTGGTAACCCCCGACCTACGATTATTAGGTGCATAATCCCTTACAACAGCCCTCCTCATGCCTCCTGCACAATTGCCCTTCCTCTCCTGCGCCTACCTCCTTCCCCTTGCTCGTTGCCCCTCCTCATGCCTCTTGTACCATCGCCCTTTCCTCGTTTGCTTGCAAACTGCACCATCCTCTGTCACACACATTGCAACCCCTACTTCCGCCTACTCATCGTCTGCACCTCCTCCATCATACACACGACAACCCACATCTTCTTGCTTGCCACCCTCTGTCACTTAAACCTCTATCCACGATCTCCGTCACATTCCATGCTCCCTATCTGGTGCGCTGCCATCGCATCCACCTACGCCCATCCATGCAACCTGTACACATTTACAAATTCAAAATTAATAAATAATTTCTTTATTATAATTATAATATTATTGTTATTATATAATAATTAATTTTATTAAAAGTTCTCCAAGTTAATATATATATATATATATATATATATATTGATTTTCACCATTATATCGTGAAATTCCTCCCTGCACAAGAAATATGTCAGAGATGAAGGAAATTAAGGATCGAATGGAGATTTTGGAGGAAAACCAAGTCGAGGATTCTAAAAATCTTGAAGTTTTACACTGAAGGCTCGACCAAATCAAAGCAGAGCTACACAAAGGCAAAGAAGAATTATCAGACACCATCAAAAAGGAAGTCAACAAAGTTGTAGCATGAGAGATGGAGGGAGTAATAAGAGAGATAGCATTAGGTTTCAAAACCAGATTAAGCAAAATCATGTTATTTTTAGATGAAAAATACATCACAAAATATGGCAATGTTTCATGGAATGAGCAACCATCCTCAAGTTCAACAAATACAAAACATCACGAGACAATTCCACCTAAAGGGGAAATCCTACCAGAAGAGATCGATCATGATCATTCCCCAAATCTTGAACAACTGTTCTTTCCTCGAAGGCCACCAATAGGCGGATATCAATGAAGCCCAAGTTAGAATTGCCAAAATTTGATGGCGAATCAAAACAGAGCGTGGTGTGGATCAACAAGGAAGAAGAAGTTTTCTCCATACGCAATATCATATTCGGTGAAGAAATGATAAAGTATGCCTCGATGCAACCAAAAGGTCAGGCATATAACCGGTATATGTGGTGGAAGGTTACAACACAAGAAATTATGCTCCACTGGAACACGTTTAAACATGACTTCTTTAAAAGGTTTGAAGACTTAAAAGAAAAAGACCTCTTATAGGTTTAAACACACCATTTCAATGGAATGGTGTGACCGTACGATTAGCTAAGTAATATTACATTTAATAATTAAAATATTTGTTCTTTAACTACTTAGATACATAACAGATAGGAAACAAGAGAAGAGAAGTGTAGATGGTAGTATAACCATCTTGTTGTTGAAGAAAAAAATTGCTAGTGTATAATATGGCTACTGGAGACTATATTTATATTGTTTATGTATCTAGCATTCATTAGAGAGAATTTGAGGTAAAAAATGGGCCTCCTAAGAGATGTACTACAAAAATATAAGATATATTAAAATATTATGAGTTAGGGGCTTTATGGGGTAGGTATATATGACAACTCACTTCCTACACTACTTTTTATGCACAATATAAATAACCATGGTTGAGTTACTTTTCTAAATTGACTATAAATAAAATTAATAAAATAACTCTACAATGGTGTGACTAAGATTCATTGTAAATTCCCAAAAATTTATTGCCCTTTAGCATTTATTTGTCTTGAACTTGTAAATAAAATTAAACAAAAATGAATTTAATTTATATGCATAACTAACATATTTTTTTTCATATAAATATCA
>LPNX010975850.1:8591-90362 GCA_001517045.1 Pseudotsuga menziesii | reverse complement strand
CCTCATCCCCCCCAATACCTGTAATATATTGGTTCAATTTTTGATAATTTTAAAACCCACAATATGAACTAACGTGATAGGATATTGGTCAACAAGTGAAGCCCCCATGCATAAGATCTCATCTTGTTTCTTGGATACCTCACATCAAGAAACATAATGCTTACTATTATCCTCAATCTCCATGGTGAATTGGATTTGATTGAATTAGTTGTTCAAATGATGGAAGACATTTATCTATTTCCTCATTACCATGGATTCATATAACAAAGATATCATCAATTTACCATTTTTACATTTTTAGCTTAAGGGGATAAGCATCTAGACCTTTTGCTTCAAAAGATTCCATGAGGAGGTTTGCCACAATAAGGAAGAGAGGAGATCCCATGGTAACCCCATTATTTACTTCATAGAACTCCCCTAGGATATTGAGAAGGTAGACCTAAGACAAACCTCAACTAACTTAGCTACCTTAGGTTGGTGACTTTGTTAATGGCCTCCATTTCTCCACTGATTGGGATTTTTGTAATCAAAGAAACCACGTCAAAACCAATGTTCATATCTTAAGGATCAAAGTAAGTATAGTTGACAATATCAAGAAAGAAGCTAGAATCCTTAATGAATGAACTAGTTTGTCCTATGAGAGGCTTAAAAACACCAACCAAGTACTTCATAAGTTAAAAGGAAACAATTGTATTCATGTTTGGTCTCAAAGGGACACCAGTCTTATCAATTTTGAGTAAATCATATACTCTTGACACAAATGGTAACTTGCAGTCACATGCTTATTAATACAATTATCCAAAAGAAAATTATTAATGATTTTCTTGACATTGTTTGTGACCTTATTGGAAGGATCACAAAATAAGTTTGTGTACCTAGGCAAAAAAATATATTCCAACATCTTCTTTTACTCTTAGTTTTCTCATTGTTCTTTATCTTCCTTACTGTTTTTTCCGTATTTTCTTGATTTCCAGAGCTCCCTCCCGAGCCTTGTCCTCATTTTACTTCGAGCCTCATCGTCATTTTACTTCTAGTTAATAATCTTATTTTAGCTTTTTTATTTAACTTATTTTTTATTAATTTTGATTCTTAATTTATCTCTTCCTCATTTTTTAATTTTGATTTTCTTTCTTCATATTCCTTTCTTTGTGTTAATTCTCATTAATTTCTTTTTTGCTTTGACTTCTTTATTTTTGTTCATTTTACCTACTTTACTTTTATTATTAACATTTAATTTTTATGTTCCCTTTCTCTGTGAGTCTCTTGCAGAGATGGACATCTATATCTTCGGATCATCCTGTACCTTTTTTGACTTTTTTCATTATGAACTTATTTCATGGTTTGAAATGTTGAATAACAAAACTTCCATGTGGATCTTCCTTAAGTTTGATGGATAATTTTATTAACTAAATAAACTTTAAAACTATTATTAAAAAAAAAAAAAAATCAAAATTTTCAACAATTATCTACGACAAACTAAGGATCAAAATTTAAAAATAAGATCCCTCTACAATAAATCCTAGTTTAACATGAATCTACGATTATTTTCTTAACCACGTAAACATAAACCAAAATAGCCATGGCATTTAGTACCGGAATTTTTCTTCTTGAAGCCCGCTCATCTTCGTCTTCAAATTTCATATTCCGACTCACTCACTTCTTGGCTTGCATCGTAACGATCCTGAAGCGAAGTCTCGAAATCAGTGACTGAAAAATTGTTATATATTTCAGAACTAGGGTCGGTGAGTTGGTCCCGCTCTTCGTCAAACGATGCGTCAGTTTCTGACAGATTATGCGCGTCTCATGGATCAGGTCTTACCGGCTGTCCAGTTCCCAAGAGTACTGAGTCCACAGTTGATCTTTTGAAAGAAATTGCTTGTCGTGAAATTTGAGGCTCAACGGCAAACATAAATTATTTTCATTTCCTTTGTATAAAACGACACTAATCTGTCATCTAACGGGAGATCGAAGGAGCATTCTGACCTACACAGGCAATATCTGTTTGGGGTTTCAAGTCTCGTTTGAATAAACTCTTAAATATAATTCGACGTTTTCCCATTCATGTAGGTTTGCGGGCCTCTTATTTTGCTGTGGGTTTTCGGGCAAGCCGTTCTCTTGGATTCGGGTGGAAGGAGGCCGTTGAATGGTATCGCCTCATAATTTAATAAGCTTATGTAAAAAGAGAAAAATAAAAGTGTAATAATTAAGAAAATATTATTGTAAAAATATGTAATTAAAATTTTGAAATTTTAAATAAAAAATTATAAAAATATATATATATATATATATATATATATATATAACTGTTAGTTGATGAATGAATTACTTGTTATACAAGGATAAGTGCTGAATGAATAAAAAACAAATTATGATAGTTAGCTAAAAACTGTGAGAGATAAAAAAATAATATAAAAAGTAACGGATGGTTGATAAAAAGATAACTTGTAGCTGATGCATGGATGCATAAATAAAGTATAATTTAATAGTTTATGCATAGATATCTTATAATTTCATGGTCTTAACTTGGGGTTTATGGTTCACCAACAACAAATTAAGTGGGTGTGCTATTTGTAAAACATAAAAACTAGCATAACCACTTTTTTAAAAGTGGTTAAATGTTTGACCATGATTAATATAAACTGACATGCCTCAAAAGGAATGGTGAATTATTATTATTATTATAAAAATAAAAACTATTTATAAATGAAAACATAGAGAATAAATAATATAAATAAATAAATAAATATTTCGGCATGGTTGTCTTTAATTCCAATAGTTAACCTTAAATAAAGGTAGACTTTCAATCATGGTTGAATTTAGTGCATCAAGGTTGGCATAGCCAAGAAAACATGGTTGAAGTTCACCATGGTTGATATAACCACAGAACATGGCCAACCATTCTTAGTCCACATTTATAGTGTTTGACCATGGTTAGACCACTACTAACCATGGTAGATGAAGGGTTTGAAAAGTTGATCCACTAAGTTTGACTTTGAACCATAGTAAAATAGTGTTTAGACAATGTTGAGTTTAAACTAAGTTTGACTAAATGGTGCATCATGGTTAGTATTGTTTAGGTGTGGTTGACTATTGCTTATGTATGATTGACTTTAGCTTATCATGGTAGACTATTGTTAAGAGATGGTTGGTTTTAGTGGCTGTCTTTTGTTGACTTTAGTGCATATGGTTGATCGGTCAATTATTGTAACAACTTTGTATAGGCATTGTTTGGGTAATGTTCAACTATGATGGTTGACAATTGAATAGGCATTGTTTGGACATGGTTGAGTTCAATTCATAGTTGTCTTTTAAAAAAAAGTTTAATTTGAACCATAATTGACCACTCTTTAGACATTGTTGACTTTAAGCTAAATTTGAGTATAATAAGTACACCATGGTTCACCAATAAATAAGCTCGGTGGAGCCTACTATGAATTCGTTATCTAGGCTTTGCGGTGGGAGTCAGCTTACACCAAGTTTTGACAAAATGACAGGAATTTAAACAGCTTGTCTTTGTCAAATTAAAAAGTTACATAGAAAGCTAAAAATATTTAGTTCTACTCGAGATAGTTATCCAGGCTTTGCTGTGGAAGTCAGAGCTTACAACAAGTTTTGACAAAATGACAGGAATTCAAACAGTTTGTCTTTGTCAAATAAAAAAGTTTTATAGAAAGCTAAGAATATTCAGTTTGTAGTTGTATGAATAGGTATTTATATTTTACATTTTGTGGTGGGTGGTCCTCTTCCTAGGTTATTGCAGTTCCTAGGTTATTGCAGGAACATTATATTGCTCCTTTAATCTCTGGTTTGATGACAGGTTAGTGTCGTTTTATGCAGAGGAAATGGCAGATACCGTTGGCCTTGGATTCATCGATGCAAATAATTTATGTTCGCCATTATGCCATAAAGATCCAACCGTCATCTTCCAATCAAAATCTCTTGCTTTTGTTTTCTCAAAAACACTTGTTTATTTATTCTTATATTCTGTCACACTGTGAGAGAGCCACCCTGCACGATTTTGAATGGCATTTATTCTTAATATTTCAATGCGAGGCTGCACAAATAACTATGATTAAACACCATATTTACGGTCATCCTAGCCTCAAGATATACTCAATATTATATGGCTTCCACACAAAATGTTAAGAAGATTGAGACGTGAAAACGAAACAAAGCAACAAAATGTTAAGAAGATTGAATTTTTATTTTTCAAAATGTATTTGACATGCAAACAAAAAAATGTTATTAAATGCTAATTTTTTCTCAATTATCAAATTGATGTGAAAGGGACATGCTAAAAAAAAGTGTTCAAAATGTAAAAGACAACATGGGCATTAAAAACAATGTAAATCATACAAAGGAGTTTGTGGAATTTATCAAAGCATAATGCCATCGTGATTATTATACAGACTCAGGTAAATGTGTTTGTTATGAAATTACTAAGTTTATTGACATTAATATACAAAGGCGTTAAAGCGTTTTTAATTTACTAACATATGAAATAGTATGGTACTCCTATTAGAAGAGGAATAGGAGAGGAATGCTATACAAATGCGTTAAAGTTTTTTTAATTTTATGAGCTCTCAGGGAGCTCACTCACATATGAAATGGTATGGAAATCCCATTAGAAGAGGAATGGGAGACGAATGTTATACAAAGGCGGTAAAGTGTTTTTAATTTTATGAGCTCTCAAGGAGTTTACTCAGATATGAAAGAGTATGTCTAATTAGAAGAGGAATGTTATGTGTTCAGGGTGTCAAATAGCTATATAAAGAACAAAGAATTTTTTTTAAAGTTTTATAGTTTTTAATTTTTCATATTCTAAACTTTTGATATGCACTCGTACACAAGACATAACCACCTTAACTTTTTTAAATTTATGTGATTTTGAAAAATGCAAGAATATCTTGATTTACCCATTCTTTTTGTATTCAGAAATTGAGATATGTGGTTTTAAAGACTACAAAAATATCTTGATTTACCCATTCTTTTTGTATTCACAAAGTGGGATCATAATGATTTTGTCCTTTATCCTCAATGCAAATATGTAATCTTTAATTTGACAAAGGATGGCATGTTCTTCAATCCCCAAGTAGTTACGTTCCACATTATCCTTCATAAAAAAAAGGTTAGGCATATTCTAATTTCTTCTTTCTTATAAACTTGTGAGTTATCAAATTTCGTATTCAAAGTAACCTTAGTTGTGTTTTACCAAGATTCAAATTCTTGTATCATTGAAACCTTATCAAAGTAACCTTACTTGTGTTTTACTAAGATTTAAATTCTTGTATTATTGAAACCATATCACCTTGGAGAGGGCATTCCAAATATTAACAAAAACACTTTGATCTCTTCTTTTCTTAAGAATATTATATGTTTAAATAAGTGGCCCTTCGAGATATTTATTGTTGACATCAATTTTCCTAAAAAAAAAATAAAATTTGACCTTTTCTTTTCTTAATAATATTATAAGTTTCAATAACTAGTTATACGAGCCTACATATGTTCTTAAGATTATTATATGTTTCAATAACTTGCTATACTAGGGCACATGCATATGCTTCAATATTTTCATTTTTCCTCGTTCTATTGTTTTTTTACAAATGTACTTACTAAGCACAAAATCCTTGATACTAGGAAGAATCATTATATCTTTGGTATTGCTTAATTTAGCCGAGGTCTAATTGTCGATGTTTTTTTTTCAAAAAATATTCATCAAGTTCCATTCGTCAAAAATATGAATCGTTAAAATTTTCTTTCTATAGTTATCCTAAGCCAAGGTAACAAGTTTTAGTCCGCCTTTTCCTTAACAAACATTTCTAGGGTTTCTTGCAAGCTTTCTCTAAGTGCTTTAATAGCTAAGCATTGTGTAAATTATTGTTTAAGGTCCAACATATTTTCTATTCTTTTTTTTAATGGGTTTTCTCTTTTGGCTCACTTACAAAATGTATCATTATCTTTGATCTGGCTTCATGTACATAACCTGTTGAAATTATTCAAATAACTGAGAGGCAGGGGTGAATCAGTTATTTCTAAATCTTAAATCATTTTTTAAAAATTAAACAATTATTATTGATTACAGATTTATAGTTATGATAATGCAGCAAGTATAACAGAAGAGATGATGATAATCAATCACACACACATGATAGAGACAAACAAATATTCATCTTTATTTGAGCATCTACTCAAATGAGGCTGCAACCTCTGTTTTACAAATTCCTTCTTGTGGAGAGAACCAACCCTTATGTTTTTCTAACACCCACTAAAAATGACATTCTCCAGCTACAAATGAGTGGAAGAATCAACTTCCACTTGTACAGGCTCCAACTTGTACAGAGAAGACAACATGTTTTTCCTATCACCACCCTACCACCCTTGTTTCTCAGACTTAAACATGTTCAATACAATATGTAGAAAAATAGATATAACAATGCATACCAACTCTATTTTGATCAGATTTCGGTTTGCTTATGCACCTTGGATCCCCTCATTGTCTCTATTATGGATATTCTTGAAAGAACTCAGAATCCTCTGTCATTCTGCAATCCCAAATTTGACGACAATCCATGCACGACGATCCAAAAATCCTATAAATATAAAAACTTTCGTTGAAATATGTCGATTGATCACATATCACTATGAGTGAAGGCCGACATGGAAATGAAAAATAAAAAAGAAAAGTAACCTGAGATACTTATATTACAACAAGTCAAAGGGCATTTCCTAGACATTTCCATCTAGGAATAATATCTCTTCAAATAGAGACCATTTATATGCTCGCCTAGCTTGCTTCCAACGAAATATTCTAACCCATAGGATCCTTTATTCAAAACTCCCTTCATAACATTGAGTTGAATTTCCCTTACCCTAGTTCATCATGATCTTAGTAATAAAAAAGTATCATGTTTCCTTCAAAGAAGACATGGGTAGATCAACTTATCATATTGATATTTGAATCACTTTTTATGTTCCTCGTTTGCAGTAGTGACATTCTTTTTACATTCATCAAAATTGTTCTGGTAAAACTAAACCTTCTTCTAACTTGTTAGTTTTGAGTACAAGTTCAATGGCTAGTTTTTACAAATTAATTTTACACTTAATAGGTAACACAACTTCATCTCCATGAAAAAGAGGGAAAGGGCCGAACCATGTAATAGTATTGAATGAACTACCATATGCCTAAAGCACTAGATATAGCATAATATGTCGATTTTTCTTCCTCCTACTAACGTATTTATTAACAAGATCTACTTATTTGTTTGCTCGTGGATAAGAATTGTGAGGAGAAATCTTGTCAAACATTAATATTGTAGGATAGTTCTATCATCATTATATTATGAAAAGGACTTCCATTATTAGTGGAAATCTCTCTTAGAATACTGAATATAGCTATAATTTGATTAAACACGAAGTGTGCAATTATCTCATTGTCACATGTAAAGGTAAGCATAACTTTGACCCACTTATTAAAGTAGTCCACGACCATGACATGTATTTATGACCTTTCATCGATGCTAGGTTACAAGTTTGTAGTCTGTCCCCCATTTTGTGAAGGGAAAAATGGTGGTGACATGGTACAATGGAGAAGGGTGTTTGCACATCTTCCTAGTAAAAATTTGACACATGTGACCCTTATTTACTTCTTCAACATAGTGTATAAAGATAAAAATCCAAAAATACTAGGCACATAATATTTTTTTGGTTGTTTCCAACCCTAATAAATGAACACAAGTTCCTTATCTGTGACAATCATCCAAAACATTATCATCTTCTCCAATAGCTACCCCAAATGCTAATGAAGACCATGCATATTCAAAAGATCAAGACATGGTCAATTTAATACCTCCTATGGGGTTTGAAGTGACTAGTGGGGGAATGCCCCTAGAACAATGAATACTTCCTCTAGAATCCATATCAGTCCATTGTGACAAAGGATTGAAATGTGTTACAAAATTACGTGTGTCAAAATCATGAATCTAGAACAAAACGAGACTAGGTGGTCTAGTTGCAGATGGATTAAAACCACTTTTCGGGTCTAAGGTATTTGATATCAATCATACCTAAGTATTGTTGAATGGGAGGATATGTTATTCTTGACGATAAATTGATATGACCTTGTAACTCACTAAGGTAACCTTCTTCAAATAACTAGTCAAATTCACTAAGTTCATACTCTCTTCCTTCTTAACTAGGATTGTTTACATGTCTTGGGTTTTCTTCTTATGCCCCTTATGGATATGAATCAGTGTGATTTGGTCTACACCTCTTAGTAGGTAGCTATACCTTTTTAGGTGATACTATATAGATTTTTTCGAATCAACAAATAGGGGGGTCGACAACTTTGGCTTAAATAGACACAAGTGAAGAAATTTTGAAAACATGTTTTACCATTAATCCACACTAATTAAAATGTTCCTGAAATATTTAAATAATCAATCTTACTCTTCCAAGGATATGCACAAGGTGATTATGACCCAGTACCAATCAATTAAGAGACACACAGGTCCTTCCATAGGTCATCTTGGGATGATTAGGGAACATGTCTAAGCAACGGATATTCCAGGTGCAGTTACGATAACTCTCTTACAAAAATCACCCAAGGGCCAAGAACTCTCGTGAATATGAGTACCCTCCAAGGGATATGAGAGGATGTTATACATATGCCTCAAGATTCATAAGAATTCCCTCCTTGCAGTCACCTATGAGGATCCTAAGAAAAGAAACTATGGCTATCGATTCACCGATACTGATTTGGGGAGAACACTCACATGATAGGTGTGCATGAATGTGCAGGGAACATAGAACACAAGTACTAGACCTAAAAATAAATACAAAGTGGTGTGATTGTTACTTCTCCGTCCGAGTAATGAAACCAAATGTGTCATGTCACAAAAGGACATTATGGATAGAAGTAGCCCTAGCTGTATAAGAGGATTGGACGCCTGACATATATCATTAACTCCAACATCACCTCTATTTGCATATGAAATCACTTGGAATACATGACTTTCCTTATAACAACTTGTGTACCATACACAAGTTTCCTTAAAGAAACCCGCATATCAATCCTAAAAGTTGAATACACAAGTTTCCTCAAGGAAACTCACATATCATTCACGATTTTCTCATGATTAGAACTCGTGTATTTCATTAAGATTTGTTAAAGATAAAAAGATAACTAATAAAAGGGAAGTTGGGGTCGGTTTGGACACCTCCACAACTTCCCTAACTATCCTATCTTGTCCTTCCTCCCGAACAACTATAAAAAGAGGGGAAGGGCATGAGGAAAATGGGTCTAACTTTGGAGGCAAAGTTAAGTTGGAGAACTTCCATTGAGGAGAGGAGGAAGAGGACTTAGATCTAGGTATTATAGAGAAGTATGATCAAGTAAAGGATTTGTAATGTTTCTAGAAACCCTACTAATAAATAATGTCATTTCCTTCCATCAATGTGTAATGCATGCTCCAACTGTTTTGAGTAGTGATGTAGATTGTTCTTTGATTTGAATTTCAATCTTTATTTTTGTTCATTTATCATATTTTATAAAAACCAAAGGTGCTTTGAGGAAGGTTTCTTTCTTTGTTGCAGGTGTTGGAGATTGGAAGCGGAAGAGAATTGGAGAGAAGAGGCGAAGCTAGGGTCGCCATCGAAACAAAGTGCACATTCCTCATCTCTTCCTCTTTAATGCACATTCCTCATCTCTTCCTCTTTAACAAATGCTTGTAATTATGTATGTCTATCTGCAAATCCATAGTATGTTGTTGGCCTCAAACACCAACCATAGGATAGATTTCCCTCACAACATAACTTGTTACTCCGTTGGGGAAGCTATTATTTTGGGATCTCTTTGATTCATTTTTCTTTCCATTTTTTTCCATTCTTGGTCTTGTGCGTGACTTGCTTTCATAATTATTCATAAATAATCTCTTTTTCAATTTTTTTTTATGAATTCGTGGGTATCCTCTACTTATAGTCGTGTATACTCATAAAATACGTTGGTTTGATACAACACAGTCGTGTATAGTACGTGGATTGTCTTATGAACAATCGTGTATTTTCTATAGGTGGTTATGTGAAAGATAGGGTTTTGTCTTAAAAGTCCTTTTTTTGCATATTTGGGTTCTTCTGAGACATTTTCCCGAGTTTGTTTGGGAATGTCACTTGGTTAAATCTTTGTTTGTTAATGTTGTAGGCCTCCTTTTTAGTGAGTTAGGGTGGATTCTTGTTTAAGACCTCTAGGTCTCTCCTCTTGGCATATACTTGGTAGGAGTGTAAGTGACTTCTGAGTTTTCAAACCCTGTTGCTAGCTGTGTTCACTTACAGTATGGTTACACTTGGGTAGTCAACCTGAACCTTCTTCTTCCAAGCTTTGGAACAACCAAATGATGCTGCTATGGTGTAAGCAAGGCACTCTAAGAGAAAGTGATTTTCATCCTCAACGCTCATAGACTCACATAGATGGAAAACCCTTTCCACCTATGGAGTTTTAGGAATTGACCAACACCCTGTTTCGCTATGGAGCTCATGAGAGTTCATTCTAATCTCCGCTATATTAATTTTCTTCAGTGAGCTAGTTACCACCAAGAGATACTTCTGATTTCCAAGTTAGGATTAATGACCTCCTTATAGTATCTGAATTTTCTCTTAACCGCTAAATTTTCCTCACACCAGAATTTCTCTTTAAACTTAGAAGTATAATATTTTTGACATTATCAATGTTCTGCAAAATTTTGTTTTCATCAATGCCCCAATGGTTTAACCAAGCCATGGTATCTTTACAGCAACACTTCTTGAGGCGTAGTTGATTTTAACTTGAGTTTAAAGCAATTTTAGGAAGTCTCTGATTTCTCATATAAACATATACCAAATTGCATTCACACACACACACACACACACACACACAATGTAGAACAATAATCTTAAAGTTTGAAATTTTATAATTATGTTTAATATATTTTATAAAATTAAATAAAAAAAATTTAAAATTATTTTCATTTTTAATATAAAATATAAAATATACACTCCAAGCTATAATTTCAAATAAACTATAACTCCCTCCTAAAATCAATTTCATTTTAACATAATGTCAATGCAACTACCCATTAAAATTTACAAAAGTAAAAATTAAAAAACCATAAACCTAAAATCAATTTCATTTTAACATAATGTCAATGCAACTAACCATTAAAATTTACAAAAGTAAAAATTAAAAATCCATAAACCTTTTAGGGTTTTATTATGCCTATTTAATGAGTGTGATGGTTGGATGAAAGTGTATCTAAGTTTTTAATGTCTCTTTACATTAACAGTCGTGTACTCTACAATCTATTGTAATAATTCGTTAGTTAATGATTATATAATGTATGTTAATTAATAATTTGTGAGTTGATGACTATAAAGTTAATGGTTATATGTTTTTTTTTTGTTTATTACTGTAATTTTGTTTAGTTTAATATTTAAATATTTTTATCTATTTAATTAATATATAAACACTTTTTATGTCTAAATTTATTGTAATGTCGCTTATTCTTCTATCAAGCTAAAATAATCTCGCACAAATTTGTTACATGTGTTATAATATGTAAATTAAGATATTTTTTACATATATATATATATTTTTTTGTTTCTTTTGAATTTGGACCTAAATCCATAAAATAAATAAATTTTATTTTTATCTTAGGAAAATGACGGTCCACGTCAAATTGTAAATTTTAAATACCTATTGATACAACCAGCTATTAAATTTAAAGCGCTATTCGTAATTTTTGTTCAAAAGTGTATATTCATCCAACCTTTATGTGATGAAATGTTAAACAAATATTTGTGCTTCAATTTACAAGACTAAACTAGATATACACTTTGAAAATAAATATTATAAATAAAATATTTATCTTTAAATTGTTTTTATTAGATTAACAACTATATACATAAGTTTTAATTTTAATAAAAAGTAATAACATATATATTTTATAATTTTTTGTTACATATATATTAATAATAAAAAATAATAAATATTGAAGCATGGTTTTTTAGGATGAATTTCAAAGTGTTAAAAATGACAATGTAAAACTCAACACAATGACATAATCCAATCATGTAAAATATTGTGCGATAATGGGAACAATTATAACATAATCCACAATGCATAAATTTAGTTATAACAAAAACTACACTAGCCTTTTGGATAGCTTTCCCATGAGTCCCACACATGCATAAGAAATGTTGCTCCAATCTTTAATGGAGCAAAAATGATATGTCTCTTTGGCATTCATCTTGGGATGGGGTAAAGGGAAATAGAGATAGGAACAATTCTCAAAATATTTTACATGTAAAATATTTATACAAATGTTAAAGTTGAATTATAACAAAACATAAAAGTAGGGAAAGAGTGATAAATAAATATGAATAGAGTCACCAAAAGAGGAATGACTATTGTTTAGAAAAGAGAAGCAATATTTGAGAAGGCACTTTTTGTACAAATTCATATGTAAACTTAATTAAAAGAATAGATGTAAGTGAGAAAATTTCAATGAGCTTAATCGAGATTTTGTGGCAAACAAAATGACTGAAAGTTTTTTTGAAAAATAAAGAAAAGATTATGCATTATCTTTAGGATGAAGATGGCCAAACTTGCAAACTATTCATGGATTGTTGAGAGATATATATTTAATTATTAGTAATGTGTTTCCCTTTAAGTATCTAGTGTAATAATGAGGACTCCATTAATTACAATTGAGTCATTCAAATGCTCACTAATTTGATCAAATAATAAACAAATATTAGATATCAATGTTGTAATCAAATAATAAATTTTAACACAAAAACACATAGAGTTACCAATGCAATAAAATGACTATTAATCAACTTGTTAGATGGGTTTAAACATATAGAATATGTGAACATGGAAAAATAGAGATGCCCACATATTTTTAGGTTATTTAATGCTTATTGTTTGCTTTTGATAATTGTAATTAAGCTACATATTTCAAATTAATCTTACCAATAAGTCATCAATGCCATTATAATTTACACCCATAACTTGTGAGTAATTGTGTTATTAATTTTACAAAACAAAAAAAGAGAGAAACATAAGAAAGAGAATAAAAGTATGATAATTGTAGGATCTCAAAATATTAATTATAAAAACAAAATGTGATGGCAATTTTCACATTAACAAAAATCAATAATGCTTATAACTCATGAATTCAAGTAAAGTTTTAGAAAGACAAAATATCCAAACTTTTTTGAACGGAAATTTTCATTAAATGACACTCACAATAATACATGAATCAATACAACTATATAATAGATTTAATGTTGTAGAATAATACGCTACATTTAAAAAAATAAAAATGAATGAAAACAAAAAAAATACAAATTATTTTAGTCTTTCTATGGTGAAGAAAGAAAGAAAAAAAAACTTTCTCATAAACTATGGCTATGGCTGTGTCAGTTCACTGTGTTAAAGGTGCCGAGCCAATGGCTCTCTTTCGTGAAGTGATTTAATATCTCTACCGACCAATCACAAACACGATTTTACTCAGCGGGCGATTGTCCGCACCTAAATAAAGTACAGTAGTAATGGCCAATGAAGCCTGTTGTAGGTGGTTACTGGTTATGCAGGTTTTGCGTCGGTTAAAAGAGGTAGCAACCAGTCCCGTATTATGACAGAAATTCAAACAGCCTGTCCCCCTGAAATTAAAAATTCTATCTAAACCACATATGCAGCGATAACATAAAACTAAATATCTATCTATCTATCCCCGGGGAGAAAACTGTAACTTAATTATGAGTAATGTGTATTGTACATGCAATATAAAGAGAAATTACAGTTAGCTGATATTTCTTCCCATAATGCATGAACGATTAAAGATATTTAGACAATCAGATAGCCAATTGTTTTATGAATAGCATACATTACTCATGGTGGTAATCCCATAGAATAAACTAGAAATAATTCAAATAAGAACATAGGCTCTGAGAGTTATAACGATCTCATAGTTAATGGACACAAAGCTGGAAAAACAAAATAGTTCATCTTTCCGCAATCCACTGCATAACATTTGAGAGTCCCCCCACTATTTCTCCAATAGGCAAACAATGATTCTTTATTGCAAAAAAAAGTAGTTATTCTTACAATATCGCTTTTCATGTCTAACTCTGGGAAAAAGCCCTTATTCCTTCTAAGCCTTCTACATTTATACAAAAAGGGCGAGACTGTTGGGCTGCCCAAAGTAACCTTTGGGCTTCCCAACTCTTCACCTCCAATGTTTCACTTTTCTCAAATGTTTTTTACAAAATCGTTACAAATTACAAAAGTGACCAATCCTTTACGAGGAGGGTCCCACTTGGGTGTCCAGAAACTTCTTCGATGCCAAAACTTTAGAGGCGATGCCTTCAAAGGCACAAGGTTCCAGAAATTGAATGCTGATCTCAAACTTCGCAGCTTGGTTCTTTATAGCCTCAATTCTGGCTGTGCTCCACCGAAGCTGATCCTCCAAAAGCTGCACACTGATGGCTGAATGATCTACTTCACTCCTCAAGATATGATCATCCAGGGCTTTGATATGCTGTACTTTCGCTTCCTCCTCCTGATATCTCTTCTGCAACATCTCCACAAATGAGTTGTGGTCCGGGAAAACCTCAAGCCTCCGTTCGGCCTCTATTTGGCACCGGTTGTAGGTAATAAGAAGCCTTCTGAAAAACTCTGTGCATGCTCCTTTCATATTTTTAACGGATTTCTTAAAATCCTTTGCGGTATTTATAGCAAATTCTAGTAAGTCATAATCCCGCTTGAGGGCCTGTTGATCCTTTGATGGTAGTTCTGCTGGAGTTTCTTCATTGTTTTCCAGCCTTGCCATCCTCGCAGTCAGGACTTCAAGGACGTCTTGAGATCTATCAACGAAATAAGAGGAGGTCTCTAGGATTTCCTCCAATCGGCCATCTATCTGCAGCACTTTGCACCTTTCCTCTTCTATGGCAGTCTCTAGCTGCAGCATCTTGGCCTTTTGGGCCAGCACATGCTCCTTGAAGGGTTGTAGATTGACCTGCTGTTCTCTTGCTTCTTCTAGAGAAATTGTTAGAGAAGTGACCTACTCTTGAAGCTTCTTTTCCTGTTCTTGGGCGTGCATCTCACTGGCCTCCAAGATGATCTTTTGCTGCTCTAAATCTTCTACCTTTCCCAATAGCTGTTCCTTTTCCATCTTTAGCTCTTGATATTCTTTCTGCATTTTCTCCAGGCATCCTTGTGCAGTTTCACTAGCTTGTTTCTCTTCTTGGAGGAGCTGCAGTTCATCCTTTGAAGATCTCATTTCTTTTTTCATGTCTTCATATTTCCTTTTTAGCCTATTGCTTTCCTCTCTCTCTTTCCTCAATGTGTCTTTCAATTGAGCAGAGGACTTCTTGGATTGCTCCAAGTCTGTCATAATCTTGTCCACATTATCTTTGGAAGCATGAATCAGTGCTGCTCCGGCCCTAATGATGAATCTAGGGTCTTGGTCTGTTCCAAATACAACAGGTGTATCCGTTATCATTTTCCCAGGTAGACCTCCTGTTTCAATCTTCCTTTCTGTTCTCTTCACTATCCTCTTTGTCGCCCTGTCATAGAAAACAGTATTGAAATCAGGGATCTCTTCCCCTTTTTTTTGTACAAAGGGGACCAGCTTCAGTGTAGGAACCACAGATTGTCTAGATGTGTTGACAGCAGGTACTTCCTGGTCCTGAATCTCAAGGTTCTCCATGTCCTAGGTCTGCCCTCCGGCTGTGTCAGAGGCTGACTGTTCTGTCTGTGTCTGTGTCAGCTTTAGCCTCTCCACCTCTTGTTTCTGTAGCTCTTCATCAAGCTTCTTTTTCTTTTTTTCTTCTTCATTTCTTCTGTCCTCCTCTACTTTTCTAGCTACCTCTTGCGCATATTTTCTTTTCTCTTCTTCTTCTCCCTGCAGCTACCCTGTAGCTTCTTGTGCCAACCTTTGGGCTTCCTTATTTCTTCTCTTGGCTTCTTCCTCAACTTTTGCATGTTCATATCCCTTCCCACCTTTGGTGATTATCTTCTTCTTGACCCTTCTCCTCAAGGCTTTCATATTCAACGCACTACAGAAGACTGATTCTTCTCTATCCCAATGGTGGGTATACTCAAAATGTACGTTTTTTTATTTACAATGTTCAGCTACTTTACCGCGGGAGTCACTTCTGTGGAAAGGCATCTTGCCAAAATGAAACCTTTCCAACTCTTCTACAAATTCATCAACTTTCTTCACTCTGGTGAACCTGTAACTTCCTAACTTGAAGGGAAAAAGAGGATAGGCGGCCTTCTTATGCTCAAACAAGAAGCTCCCTATGCCATCAAAGAAGACTTGCCTAACAGCCTCCTTGTGAATGATGTAGTTAGTGGCGTATTTGGGTAGCAGGGAGGGTATTCTTGATCCTTCAAACATCCTGAAGTAAAGGACATCCTCAGTCAGATAGTAATCTACATATTCTTCAATTTCTTGCAGCGCCTCCTGTGACATGCAATCACACTCCTTCAGGAAAATGAGTGTATATAAGGGCATGATGAAGTGTTCACAAACTTCTCAATAATGACTGTGGTACTTGTGTGCCCACAGTGGTTTATATGCAGAATACACCGGCATCCTTTCCCTATCCCAGATACACCGTAGTCCAGGAAAAGGTTGATTGCACAACATACAGTCGACAAGTATGGAACTCATGTAGAATTCAGATCTCTTCTGGGACACTCCTCCCAAAGATGAGGCCATGCAGGCTGAAAGACTGTTTGACACAATGTTGGCCCAATTGAAAATGGTTCCCTGGGTTGCAACATAAAAAGTAATTGGCATCCATTCCAATTTGAAGAACCTTCCATGATCTCTTCCAAAAGTCCCGTTAAGCATTAAAGCTATGAACCTGTATGGGGCGCTTAAGCTTGTTGTATCATACTCTCCCGTAGCCTTGGTTCTGAAATACTTTCCTGATAGCAGCATTCTTTTAAGGGTCTCCACAAGGTCCATTCTAATGTTATTCAACCAATCATCTGACAGAAATATTTGCGCTTCTGGCAGGTGGTAGGCCAGAGCTACATATCCTGGGCTATATGCAGCATAGCCTTATTTTTCAACATTCTCCAGGATCATCGTTATTACATCTGCTCGGGGCAGAATCCAACCAATTACTTTAGAGCATGGGAAAAGCTTTGGTCTGGTAGCAATCTTCATCAGTGAAGATCTCTCGATATTAGCATATATGCCCTCTTCTTCCAGGCCCATATTCGGCACCTCTCGGCGTGTGATCACCCTGTAAATCTCTCCCCATTGGTACTCGGGCTCGACACCAGATATACACTTGGTGTCTTCGTATATGTATTATGTTTTGGTAATGACTTCCACTTTGGGCTCCTCCTCGACCACAAGGGTCTTCTTCTTTTGCCTTTTTGACATTGTGAGTTCGAAATCTTCCTACCATATATGAAATTGTAAACATTAAGCCATTTCCAGAGAAGTTGCAACATTGAGACATCAGAATGCAGTATTTCACTTCATCTATGTTTAACATGACAGAAGTAATTAAATGAAGCAAATATGTGCATGCATATGAGCTGAAATGGCTTAACTAACAAAATTATGGTGAGAAATAACATCTACATTAAAATGAAGAAAATCTGGGCTTGCTGTGGATGCCATAACCATCGCGCTGCATGGAAAAATAGAGGAACTTATGCCAGTTTCTATGGTGCGCTTTCAAAAAAGAAAACCGCCTGTGCAATCTATTGTTCACATGAAACACTGCTTGGTGCTATGCAGTAATAAAATATTCAAGCTTTTGATGATGTGTCTTTAAGAAACAAAGTATTGTCTGTACAAAACTGTGGTTAAAACTGATACGCTGCGGCGCTATATAACCCCTACCCGACTAGGGATCGAAACCGGCCGCGAACCGGTTGCACGGAACAACATGGCGAAATATGGCTGGGGTTTAAATGATGCGGGTAGTGAAAAAAAAGGGACAAATAGTCCAAGGCCCACAGGGAGAGGCCACGGAAAACCTATTCCTACCCACAACATCATCACACAGGACGGATTGGTGCAGACAGCTTAACGGCCATATGCACCAAACCCCCTCATTCACTAAGCGCAGGGTGGTATAACAATGGCGGTGGGGAAAAACTATTCTGCGGGTCAAAATGCCCCCCCCCCCCCCCCAACGGACAGCTATGCTACAACCTCCACAATATATACATGTAATTACGGGGTGAAGAAAAACAGCCGCAACAAACCAAACCATGGAAAAACCCCCAAACGCTCAAATGGAATGGGGAAAGGCAAATACAAGCCTACCTGGCACTGTAGCGTGTAACCAGCGTGGAACACGGTTACCGAGAACGGGGGACCGGGTGAACGTGAGCAAACGACATCAATGACTTTGACATTTTGCGACAGTCGAAACGGCAATAGGATAATAAAACATATCCCGACCCCATACCTATATATAGTCAACATAATGGTGGGAAAACAATACATCGGACGGCGGAAGACAAGTAGATCAAAAGTCAAAAGAATAACTCCTTCCGCAATGTTGGATGACCAAAACACTAACCTATCCGTAGGGATAACTGAGAAAACAACAATAATGCGTCGGAGCTTTAAATCATCGGAGCGGAAGCGGAACGGGAGCCACAACGGCGGAGATACAAAAGACAAGTCATCCCGCCATAGGAAAAGTCTTTATTAGAGGAGAAACTATTAACTGATAGGAAGGGTAATGCTTTTCGCAGCCGCAATGGCGGAAGAACAAAGGATAAACCATTTCGTAACACTGTCGGAACTGGAAGATAAAACTGCCAAAGGCTCGGAAAGGTAATACATTCGAAAACCGCAACGGCAGAAACGTAAAGGACACAACCTTCCGCAACGTCGGGGTTTAAAATGACTCAATGGCTGAAAGGATAGAGCTTTCTGCAGCCGCAACGGCGGAAACCCCATCACTCAAGGATCGACGAAAGTAATAAAGCGGGGCCGCACAACCAAAACAGTAATCGAGAGAGATCACAATTTGCCGTCTGCAACGGCGGAGAAAGTATTAATAAACTGTGCCAATGTAAAAACCAAAGTCAGTCGATTGAAACAAACGCATCGGAGAAAACATAGAATCCAAGACTTGTTATTTTTCCACAATGGCGGGAGCATCAACCAAATCAGCTTCCGATTCAAACAAGCTGAGAATGTATCCAAAGGCAACAATCAAGTTTGATCAAACAGTTGATTGTTTCAAGCGTTAGAGGAAAATCTAAAACAAATGGTAGATCGATTCAAGCATTAGAAATCTTTCTAGAAAATCATTAGATCAAATCAAAGAAGAAAATCAAACTAATCCAAGCAAAGGAGGGTCTTGAAATTTTTTGGAATTTTGGGAAAATTGTTGCAGCTACAACAAAAGGGAATACCAATTTTGGTCAGAAGTGAGAAGAAGTCAGTCACAAGGAGACCAAGGTCACGATGAAAAAAGAGAAGTGTATGTTGGATCCGGGAATTCAACCTGTTTTTTAGGAAACAATAAATGTAAACAATGAGTTAAGTTAGAATAGTAGTCTATTTTGGGAATGGGCATGAATGTAAATTGAGCCAATAGAACCTTTATTAATGAATTAATTGAATGTTATTTGTGTTGATGTATTTGTAACTTCGGAATGTATTCACTTATTTTATTTCATTGTGCTCCGATGGACGTTAATATAATAAAGTCATGTAAAGTCATTGAGGTTAACCCTCCATTGTAAGTTGGGGCAACAGTCCCCAAAATTGAATCACATTACGATTATTAGACTCTTCTAGTGACCTCGGCCATGTAGAGTAATTGTCAAGTGGAAACAAGTATAAATAGATAGTGAGACTCTATTTGAAACACACACTCACTCAGTAGGAGCACATGAGTGAGAAAGGAGTAGCTTGCATAAGGGAGAGAGAGAACAACTGTCAGAGATCCTCTTTGTATCTTTGGGTTTTACTTTTTCTTTTGGTGCTCATTCTATCTCTGAGGAAGTTGTGGGGTTTTATCCTTTATGGTTATCCCAAGGAAAATTCTTTGTGTCTCTTGTCTCTTGTGATTATTGTTGTGCATGTTATTCTCTCATGTAAGATCCTAGATCATATTGAACTCATTGGAGAGTTTATTCAGTTGATCTCTATTCTCTATTACTCTGTATCTAAATGCGAGGTGTTTCTATCTCTCTGTATTTTGCACGTAGGGATCCCAAAGCAATCTAATATTGTAAAATACATTCTCTCCTATATATCATAATTATACTATGAATATTTGTTGGTTTTTTTTATTGTCATAATTTTGAGGGTTTTCCCTAGGTCACATCTTGTGTTATGGTTGAATGATTTTTTATGTGTACGAATGGTTCATTATTTTATGCTTTTTAGTATTTCTACACTTAATGTTTTAAAGATCAAAGTTCAACATTATTGCACAAAAGTTCAACATGGTATCGTAGCTCGAGGCGTGTAGGAGATAATATTTGGAAAGAAAACTTAAGCTTACGTAGATATTGAGAAGTTGATAACATGACTTGAATACAATGGCATCAATCTCAGTTTGATTGGAAGACATTCTTGAGGGAAATTTGAATTTCAACACTTGGAAGGCCATGTTTCTCAACATCTTGGGTGAACATGATTTGGATACCTATGTATCCACTGTGGCATATTAGCCTACATCTAATGAAGGGAAAATTAACTAAAAGAAGAACCAAGCTAAGGCCAAATAGGTCATCTATGATTTGGTGAAGGAAAACATGATTTCTGTAATCACCTCGTTGAAGAAACAAAGGAGTGTTTTGATACATTGAAAAAAATATATGAGAAGAAGGACCCAAGTCAAAATATTTCATTAAAGAACAAGTTATGAACCCTCAAGATGGATAAGGATGATACATTGTCCTATTTCTTCACCAAGATATTTCATGTAATATATCAACTTGGTAGAATTGGAGTTGTTGTGGATGAAGATGATCTTATTCAAATTACTATTCATGGCCTCCCATCCTCATGGGAGACATTCTTGGCTACAGTAAATGACTCAGAAGTGAAACCTAACCTCAAGATGTCGTGGCATGATTGCATGCAATAGGAAGGCAAAATCTAGAGCAAGATTATTTGCACCAAAGAAGAAAACCTTGCTCTCACAACAAGAATGAAGAAAGAAAAGAAGCACTTATCTAGAAATAAGTTTTCTCATTCAATGAAGAATGTCTATGTCACGTCCCCTCCCATCCAAGAGGACGTGACTACGCTATTACTATTATTTAAGTGGGGATCTAAGCCCCATGAACATAAACATAATAAAAATGCATTGAACATGAAACATTTACAGATGCATAATGCAATATACAGTGGAAGCAAATACATTTCATCCAACAGATTAATCCTGTTCATCATAATTCATTAAAACAAGCAAATATAGTTGTAGAGATTAAACACAAGAAATACTTATCTTGAGAAGAAGCTTGTCTTGCAACCAACTATTTCGCTGCAATGTTCCACCTAACCATAGGCCAGTGTGCTCATCAATATCTTAGCATCACTGCCACCCCCAAGCCAGGAATGATTCACACAAGGAATAAGGGAACTACAACAGGCTCACGCATAGCCAAGAACATATCAAAATTCAGCCAAGACAAAACTACATTTGGGTTTATCAGGATTCCAAGGAGGTGGAAGGTTGAATTGCTAAGCTAGTGGGCTCAACCACAGAGCCATGGACACCTACAAAATATCTGGATTGGATTTCCCAATACCTACACACCTAACATAAGGAAGCATCCCTTTCTCTACTACAGAGTCCCTTAGGATATGCCTTCCCTTCCACTACTCTTCGGGGTGTGCAAGAAAGAATAACAGGCCCCTCTTGATATCTCTATGTGGTTCCCTCCTTCACTAGGTTTCTCAAGTTAATTCTCACCCAATTCCACTCGAAATTGGTTCAGACCAAAACACAGGATGTACATGCAACAAAATGAAAGTTCTGGGTTTGAGGAAAAACATCCTGGGAGCCAAAACGAAAATGGAACAAGGGGAAGACAACCCTCTGATAGAAAATTCGATTTCATAAATGTTTAATGGCTTCACGTGGAAAAAACGACCTCCACAATCCCTTAGATCGTGGATCTATATTCCCATTGACTGTGCAACACCAAAAACAAATTTATGGGCATGGAGAAAATGAGAAAATGACAACAATTCGTGAGGGAGATAAGCCAACCAATGAGCATTACAAAAACGACTTCCCAGCCATGGGGAAAATGAAGAAAACAACAAAAAATGTGAATGAAAACACAAAGGAAGGTCCAACTGCTTGATAGAGCTCCAACGTGAATGAAAGATGGGTGAGGAAAAAACTCCCAGGAGCTCAAAAAAAACGTGAGGAAGATGAGGACGTCCATGCATTCTGGAGTGGGAATACGTTTTTGGGTTTTTTCTTTCCCAAGAAGTCAAAACACAATTTTTAAAAAATGATGGATTCTCAAATTCGAATTTGATTGCCATACTCTTATCATCCCCATGCATTAACTAACTCAACCGCTTATGGAAGAAATAAATGATTGGGCAGAAAAGAAAAAATGGGTAGTTGACAGTTTGATGGGTTCTCCCTTTGACATTTGGATTTACCTTATTGGTTCAAGGGTTTGAATTATTTCCCTCCATATTCCTTAGGAAATCATGCCCCCATCTCTTTAATGTTGCATTGAAATAGCTGGTGTTGCGTATTTTAATTAAATTGCATATTTACATTATGTCCAAAATATAATGTGTCTGGCTAGCATGAAATACCAATGACATTGATTTTAATCTTCGAAACATAAAATGCTAAATCGATGGTGGGGATTTTTCCTTGAGCTACACACCATGATTAAATACAATATTTACATCATATATATTTTAATGCAAATGGGGTTAAAACTAGGGTGTTACAGTCTAAAAAAAAGACTTTGACAAGTCAAAGATCAAGTGTTACAATTGCAACAAGAAGGGCCATTATGGAAGGGATTGCCAAGCAAAGAAAAATGATAAAAGAAGATTTCATGCTTATACCACTATAGAAGATGAAACTACTATGAAGAACTCATCCGAGGAAAAAAACATGACCATCAAAAGCAGTATTTCCTTTAAAGCTCAATTAGTAGTTCAGATTATTCACTTTAGTCTGCATGGGACCCTAATATCCCATGTAGATATTTGCTACCCCCTGCATGAAAGAAAATACGTAACAATAATCTTCGCAAGGAAGCGGAGATCAATAGGGAGCCCACAAAACAATAAAAGATAAATATTTGTATTTTGTTATGCTCTTGTAAATCCATTCTGATTTGTTTTTAATACATTTCATTATAGTTAGATGCAGATCTATATTCATATAATAAGGAAGTATTTTATGGTATAACATGATGAGCATACGTTATAGCTTTCTTTTATTGGAAAATAGTAAAACTCATGTAGTACATGTTATGATTAGTTTAAGTAGCATATGGGGATACATAACATTTCATGAGATATGGATGGTAGTTGTGATGAAACATTTGTTAAAATGTTTGCATGATTGTGTGACATATTTTTCATCAAATTGAAATAACTAGATTACGTAAGGTTGCTAATCACGTGACTAAATTTGGCTTGTAGGGAAATTGCATATGATCTACAAGTGGAGAATGACAAGTATTGAATATGGATTCATCTCAATGGAAAATATCGAAAGAGAAGAGAAAAAAGATGGATCCATCCAAAAAAAGGGCAATCACTTGTTCTTCCAAGGGTGTATAAGGTAAAAGTCATATAGGACAGATGAATTCAACATTTATGGAAGGAGTGCACAGGGACTTGGGTTACTAAGGGATAATGGGGATTAATGGATTCAATATGGCATAAAAATTCCTACAAAATAATAATAATTTGGGTGTGCTCCCTGAATTAGTCCATCAAATACCTTTTGAATGAACATTTAGGATATCTTTGATGGATACCAAATGGTTAAGGAAGTTTCTACGGAGACCTACCACCATAAAACTATAAAAAATTCCCAAATTTTGATATTTTTATATTTTTTGTAATTTGTTTTTCCCAAGCGCCCTAATCAAGGTACATGGTCCCACTACTTGCATTAATTAAAAGAGTGACGGGTGTCATTTTTGCTCAAACTACAGTGATTTCATAGGGAAAATAGTTTTATTGTCTTCAAGGAGTTCAAAAAATCAAGTAGGGTCAAACTAGGGCCTCTTCCATGATGATAGGTTCATTTTCATGATCGATCTTAGAAACTTAGGCATCGTCTTGGAATGTTGTTGTCACAAATGCGGAAGTTCCAATTTGAGATATAACATAGCCCCCCTAGTGTGAGAGGTTAGAATGGGAGATGATGGCCAAAATACATTAGAATTTGAGGAGACCTGTGAGAAACAACTAATAATGGAAAGTATTGAGAGAGGCCAAGACTTACACCAATGATGAAAATGGAATCCAAGGTACAACATGAATCCCAACATGTGAATAGAGGTATTGAAATCAAATATATGGGAAACCACTCAGTCAACAACCAATGATGAAGTGTCATTTTCTAAGATCAAGGTAACCTACCAATGATAAAAATAGGTCCGGGATTCTACTAATATAGGTCAAAATCTTAGATCAATGAGTCATCATCGATGAGACATGACCAACCAATGAGAATTCAGAAGAGGCATACCACACTAGAATGAGTACAACCATTGGTTTTGATGATACATATTGAGAACAATTTGGTAACAGGGAAGGACGACATGCAAATTCAATACAATTGAAGAATGCTAGATACAGGCTAGGAAAATCCTTGAACAATGAGAATGACACAATAGTGACTTGGGAAGAATTTGACATAAAGGGAACACCAATATAAACCCATAATGTAGGAGAAATTAACATATTCTTGATATTATTCGAAGAGTAACCAATCAGAGGATTAAAATATATGGGATCATGGTTCAGTTGCTAAGTCCATACTAAAACCTAATTTGCTGAGAATACTGGAGTTCAATGCTTTGCTCAAGGATTACATGACTTGCTTCTGACATACAAAAAAAGTAGTATCTTTCCCCCTTTTTCTTTTTCTATACATTTTTTTCTTTTTCATATTATATAACGTGAAGAAGAATAAAAGAATTCTTTAATACAATGGATAAGATGAGTGTTACATGATGTGCAACTAAGTTCCAAGCACAAGGAACACCTAAAACAAACACCAAATTATAAATGAAGGATGTGGAAACTCAATGAGCATGTATTCTTCGATCAGGGTTACAAGATGTGACTGGAATAGTAGAAATAACAAGAGGCTACTAAGAATGGTATGCAATGCATCAACACAAAATGCAACAAAAATAAGAGTGCCCCTCAGGTAAAGGCCAAAAATATATTATGAAGAAGTCATGGTAGGACAAATAAGGGACTCTTTAGCCTATAGAAAACATTGACATGGGCATCAATTGACAACAAAGGTTCTAAACTAGAGTGACCATGTTTAATAGGCTCTGCAATAGAAATTGTGACCCTTTTCATCAGATCATTACAATGTCACCCAATTTGTAAACCACTCGTCGAGCATAAAATGACTTTATAGATAGAATTAGTAATAGAATCAACCACTTAAAAATAAATCCAAACTATGATAAAGTGGCTAAATATTAATTTAAATCATTTTTACCAAAGAAAAATAGTAAATTATTTTCCTTTTACCTATTTTACCTCTTTGGAGATCTAATTTGATCTAGACCTTCAAGTTATGATTGTGGATCACTCGGGCCACCATTCAACACATACTTGCCACTAAGTATTTTATATTCTCCCCTCTTCATTTTCTATGGTATATTTTTCATTTTTGGCCAAAATTGAGGATGTATGGTCCCCTTTAATTTGGAAGTGTGCCCACACATTTTTCATCCACATGAGGTGCATGGGAGGTGATGTATAGGAACTAGTCCAATGTACAGGGAATGTAGCCACACACCTATTGACACTATACGGTGTGGGGATCTATAAAAATGAAAACGCTTGCGCCCTTTCTCAATTTTTCATTTTCCCTTGCAAAATGAAAATTATTTGGAAAGAGAGGGAGCATGAGGACCTAGACCAAGAGGCCTTTGATGATCCATTAACTATAAATTCCTTCCAATCCTATCGCTTGATGAATTTCTATCGAGCTCCCAACATGTAGGTGCAAAAAAAAAATTGCAACTACTCATGGGGTTTTGGATGCTGGATCAAAAATATTTTTTGTTCGATGGAGAGGTCTTGTAAATCATTGTTGACGACATTTCTTTCCTTATGGTATTTTCTCAATAAGGAGTTCCAACAAATATCAAAGGAATAAGGTGAGGTGAAAACAAACAAACTATAAAGGATTATATTGATACCTATTGTGTGCTCGATACCCAAAAGATGGGTGCTCAAATCCCTGTCACAAACATCAAAATATTTCCATTGAATGTGACTATTACATCTTTAGTAGGTTCATTAGCACTCCACCAAGCATCACAATCCCTCATTTTTATGGATAGGAGTGTCTTTGGCCCACTGTGTTTGACTAGGGCATTGAGTTATTGATGAACATGAAGGCCCAACTAAAATATTGTAAGATGGGTGAAAAAAATCCCTTTGGGTGCAGAATAATATTAGTATCTTTCTTCATGGATAATATTACAAGAATTAACCCCCAAGTCATGCTACATCCTCCTGATCCATGGTAACCTAACTGGATGACCCTTTGGACACATATGATTAAATTGGCTACGAGGAAAACTAATATTGACTGCTTTTTCTTATGATTCCCTTCATTAGTAGAGGTGATACATTCCATTGTTCAAGGAGTTTCCTTATGTCGGTATTGATTTCTGAGGAGATACAAATCTATCCCTACCTTTCGGTATGCGTTGGCAGTGCATTGGTAAGAATTTTTTTTTTTAAATTTTGTGGTTTTTTTCATGTTTGAAAGAAAGAACTAAAAATATTTTTGGTGTGTAGGAATACTAACACAAAACTCATTGATGCATATGTAGGACCTTTGTTCCTGGCAAGGCATCCTCGATTTTGACGGTAGGAGCCTTGACCCGAGGAGGGGCATGAGAGTACATTAGCATTGGTAAACAATAATGTCATGGTACTCACCCTTCGGATCCCCACAACATAGATTGACGACCTCCTAGAAATGATGTAGTGATAGGTGGTAGGGGTGCCACCAAGATGGATTCACATTTTTTGTTAGGTGCCTACTGCCATATTATGCTACTGAGATGTTGTCGAACCTCATAACTGATCCATTATGGATATGTATTTTTGTATTTTTTTCCATATGTATGCATTATTGAGGACTATAATGCCCGTTTTTTTATAATATTCCACATGTTTTGTACTTGATAGAAAATTTTTATATTAATGACAAACTTTTTCAGTTAGCTTTATATACAAAATATGCATGCTCTTTTTATTTACATGTGCTAATCTACTACATTATTCCTAATTCATTGGATACCAAATTTAAATTCTTATAGTATGAACATACGTAATAGATTCGAAATATCATTCTGAAATTCGCGAATTTCCTCAATAGAATAGGATTACGAACTCGATGCATATCGTTTAATTGGGACATTGCTAATTGTCAATTCAAGTGGGTTATTAAATTTTGGACTCCATGAAAGATTGCATCTAATAATAGCTCGATCATGGCACTATATTTAGCAAAAATTTTAGTTGTCGTACCGAGATTTACTCCTCCTGAACTCACATGATGGCCTTCGTAGCAATATGTCGATTGTGACGAATGACACCATCCCAAAATCCTATAAATATAAAAACTTTCGTTGAAATATGTCGATTGATCACATATCACTATGAGTGAAGGCCAACACGGAAATGAAAAATAAAAAAGAAAAGTAACCTAAGATACTTATATTACAACAAGTCAAAGGGCATTTCCTAGACATTTCCATCTAGGAATAATATCTTTTCAAATAGAGACCATTTATATGCTCGCCTAGCTTGTTTCCAACGAAATATTCTAACCCATAGGATCCTTTATTCAAAACTCCCTTCACAACATTGAGTTGAATTTCCCTTACCCTAGTTCATCATGATCTTAGTAATAAAAAAGTATCATGTTTCCTTCAAAGAAGACATGGGTAGATCAACTTATCATATTGATATTTGAATCACTTTTTATGTTCCTCGTTTGCAGTAGTGACATTCTTTTTACATTCATCTAAATTGTTCTGGTAAAACTAAACCTTCTTTTAACTTGCTAGTTTTGAGTACAAGTTCAATGGCTAGTTTTTACAAATTAATTTTACACTTAATAGATAACACAACTTCGTCTCCATGAAAAAGAGGGAAAGGGCCGAACCATGTAATAGTATTGAATGAACTACCATATGCCTAAAGCACCAGATATAGCATAATATGTCGATTTTTCTTGCTCCTACTAACTATCTATTGTAACATGGTTTTCAAGTATTTATTAACAAGATCTACTTATTTGTTTGCTCGTGGATAAGAATTATTGTGAGGAGAAATCTTGTAACCTTAATATTGTAGGATAGTTCTATCATCATTATATTATGAAAAGGACTTCCATTATTAGTGGAAATCTCTCTTAGAATACTGAATATAGTTATAATTTGATTAAACACGAAGTGTGTAATTATCTCATTGTCACATGTAAAGGTAAGCATAACTTTGACCCACTTATTAAAGTAGTCCACGACCATGACATGTATTTATGACCTTTCACCGATGCTAGGTTACAAGTTTGTAGTCTGTCCCCCATTTTGTGAAGGGAAAAATGGTGGTGACATGGTACAATGGAGAAGGGTGTTTGCACATCTTCCTAGTAAAAATTTGACACATGTGACCCTTATTTACTTCTTCAACATAGTGTATAAAAATAAAAATCCAAAAATACTAGGCACATAATATTTTTTTGGTTGTTTCCAACCCTAATAAATGAACACAAGTTCCTTATCTGTGACAATCATCCAAAACATTATCATCTTCTCCAATAGCTACCCCAAATGCTAATGAAGACCATGCATATTCAAAAGATCAAGACATGGTTAATTTAATACCTCCTATGGGGTTTGAAGTGACTAGTGGGGGAATGCCCCTAGAACAATGAATACTTCCTCTAGAATCCATATCAGTCCATTGTGACAAAGGATTGAAATGTGTTACAAAATTACGTGTGTCAAAATCATGAATCTAGAAGAAAACGAGACTAGGTGGTCTAGTTGCAGATGGATTAAAACCACTTTTCAGGTCTAAGGTATTTGATATCAATCATACCTAAGTATTGTTGAATGGGAGGATATGTTCTTCTTGACGATAAATTGATATGACCTTGTAACTCACTAAGGTAACCTTCTTCAAATAACTAGTCAATTTCACTAAGTTCATACTGTCTTCCTTCTTAACTAGGATTGTTTACATGTCTTGGGTTTTCTTCTTATGCCCCTTATGGATATGAATCAGTGTGATCTGGTCTACACCTCTTAGTAGGTAGCTATACCTTTTTAGGTGATACTATATAGATTTTTTCGAATCGACAAATAGGGGGGTCGACAACTTTGGCTTAAATAGACACAAGTGAAGAAATTTTGAAAACATGTTTTATCATTAATCCACACTGATTAAAATGTTCCTGAAATATTTAAATAATCAATCTTACTCTTCCAAGGATATGCACAAGGTGATTAAGACCCAGTACCAATCAATTAAGAGACACACAGGTCCTTCCATAGGTCATCTTGGGATGATTAGGGAACATGTCTAAGCAACGAATATTCCAGGTGCAGTTACGATAACTCTCTTACAAAAATCACCCAAGGGCCAAGAACTCTCGTGAATATGAGTACCCTCCAAGGGATATGAGAGCATGTTATACATATGCCTCAAGATTCATAAGAATTCCCTCCTTGCAATCACCTATGAGGATCCTAAGAAAAGAAACTATGGCTATCGATTCACCGATACTGATTTGGGGAGAACAGTCACATGATAGGTGTCCATGAATGTGTAGGGAACATAGAACACAAGTACTATACCTAAAAATAAATACAAAGTGGTGTGATTGTTTCTTCTCCGTCTGAGTAATGAAACCAAATGTGTCATGTCACAAAAGGACATTATGGATAGAAGTATCCCTAGCTGTATAAGAGGATTGGACCCCTGACACATATCATTAACTCCAACATCACCTCTATTTGCATATGAAATCTCTTGGAATACACGACTTTCCTTATAACAACTTGTGTACCATACATGAGTTTCCTTAAAGAAACCTGCGTATCAATCCTAAAAGTTGAATACACAAGTTTCCTCAAGGAAACTCACATATCATTCACGATTTTCTCATGATTAGAACTCGTGTATTTCATTAAGATTTGTTAAAGATAAAAAGATAACTAATAAAAGGGAAGTTGGGGTTGGTTTGGACACCTCCACAACTTCCCTAACTATCCTATCTTGGAAATCCTTCCTCCCAAACAACTATAAAAAGAGGGGAAGGGCATGAGGAAAATGGGTCTAACTTTGGAGGCAAAGTTAAGTTGGAGAACTTCCATTGAGGAGAGGAGGAAGAGGACTCACATCTAGGTATTACAGAGGAGTATGATCAAGTAAAGGATTTGTAATGTTTCTAGAAACCCTACTAATAAATAATTTCATCGAAACAAAGTGCACATTCCTCATCTCTTCCTCTTTAACAAATGCTTGTAATTATGTTTGTCTATCTGCAAATCCATAGTATGTTGTTGGCCTCAAACACCAACCATAGGATAGATTTCCCTCACAACATAACTTGTTACTCCGTTGGGGAAGCTATTATTTTGGGATCTCTTTGATTCATTCTTCTTTCCATTTTTTCCATTCTCGGTCTTGTGCGTGACTTGCTTTCATAATTATTCATAAATAATCTCTTTTTCAATTTTTTTTGATGAATTCACGGGTATCCTCTACTTATAGTCGTGGATACTCATAAAATACATTGGTTTGATACAACACAGTCGTGTATAGTATGTGGATTGTCTTATGAACAATCGTGTATTTTCTATAGGTGGTTATGTGAAAGATAGGGTTTTGTCTTAAAAGTTTGTTTTTGCATATTTGGGTTCTTCTGAGACATTTTCCCGAGTTTGTTTGGGAATGTCACTTGGTTAATTCTTTGTTTGTTAATGTTGTAGGCCTCCTTTTTAGTGAGTTAGGGTGGATTCTTGTTTAAGACCTCTAGGTCTCTCCTCTTGGCATATACTTGGTAGGAGTGTAAGTGACTTCTGAGTTTTCAAACCCTGTTGCTAGCTGTGTTCACTTACAGTATGGTTACACTTGGGTAGTCAACCTGAACCTTCTTCTTCCAAGCTTTGGAACAACCAAATTATGCTGCTATGGTGTAAGCAAGGCACTCTAAGAGAAAGTGATTTTCATCCTCAACACTCATAGACTCACATAGATGGAAAGCCCTTTCCACCCATGGAGTTTTAGGAATAGACCAACACCCTGTTTTGCTATGGAGCTCATGAGTGTTCATTCTAATCTTCGCTATATTAATTTTCTTCAGTGAGCTAGTTACCACCAAGAGATACTTCTGATTTCCAAGTTAGGATTAATGACCTCCTTATAGTATCTGAATTTTCTCTTAACCGCTAAATTTTCCTCACACCATAATTTCTCTTTAAACTTAGAAGTATAATATTTTTGACATTATCAATGTTCTGCAAACTTTTGTTTTCATCAATGCCCCAATGGTTTAACCAAGCCATGGTATCTTTACAGCAACACTTCTTGAGACGTAGTTGATTTTAACTTGAGTTTAAAGCAATTTTAGGAAGTCTCTAATTTCTCATATAAACATATACCAAATTGCATTCACACATGTATATATATATATATATATATATAATGTAGAACAATAATCTTAAAGTTTTAAATTTTATAATTATGTTTAATATATTTTATAAAATTAAATAAAAAAAATTAAAATTATTTTCATTTTTTATATAAAATATAAAATATACACTCCAAGCTATAATTTCAAATAAACTATAACTCCCTCCTAAAATCAATTTTATTTTAACATAATGTCAATGCAACTACCCATTAAAATTTACAAAAGTAAAAATTAAAAAACCATAAACCTAAAATCAATTTCATTTTAACATAATGTCAATGCAACTAACCATTAAAATTTACAAAAGTAAAAATTAAAAATCCATAAACCTTTTAGCGTTTTATTATGCCTATTTAATGAGTGTGATGGTTGGATGAAAGTGTATTTAAGTTTTTAACGTCTCTTTACATTAACAGTCGTGTACTCTACAATCTATTGTAATAATTCGTTAGTTAATGATTATATAATGTATGTTAATTAATAATTTGTGAGTTGATGACTATAAAGTTAATGGTTATATGTTTTTTTTCTTGTTTATTACTGTAATTTTGTTTAATTTAATATTTAAATATTTTTATCTATTTAATTAATATATAAACACTTTTTATGCCTAAATTTATTGTAGTATCGCTTATTCTTCTATCAAGCTAAAATAATCTCGCACAAATTTGTTACATGTGTTATAATATGTAAATTAAGGTATATATATATTTTTTACATATATATATATATTTTTGTTTCTTTTGAATTTGGACCTAAATCCATAAAATAAATAAATTTTATTTTTATCTTAGGAAAATGACGGTCCACGTCAAATTGTAAATTTTAAATACCTATTGATACAACCAGCTATTAAATTTGAAGCGCTATTCGTAATTTTTGTTCAAAAGTGTATATTCATCCAACCTTTATGTGATGAAATGTTAAACAAATATTTGTGCTTCAATTTACAAGACTAAACTAGATATACACTTTAAAAATAAATATTATAAATAAAATATTTATCTTTAAATTGTTTTTATTAGATTAACAACTATATACATATGTTTTAATTTTAATAAAAAGTAATAACATATATATTTTATAATTTTTGGTTACATATATATTAATAATAAAAAATAAAAAATATTGAAGCATGGTTTTTTAGGATGAATTTCAAAGTGTTAAAAATGACAATGTAAAACTCAACACAATGATATAATCCAATCATGTAAAATATTGTGCGATAATGGGAACAATTATAACATAATCCACAATGCATAAATTTAGTTATAACAAAAACTACACTAGCCTTTTGGATAGCTTTCCCATGAGTCCCACACATGCATAAGAAATGTTGCTCCAATCTTTAATGCTAAAAATGATATGTCTCTTTGGCATTCATCTTGGGATGGGGTAAAGGGAAATAGAGATATGAACAATTCTCAAAATATTTTACATGTAAAGTACTTATACAAATGTTAAAGTTGAATTATAACAAAACATAAAAGTAGGGAAAGAGTGATAAATAAATATGAATAGAGTCACCAAAAGAGGAATGACTATTGTTTAGAAAAGAGAAGCAATATTTGAGAAGGCACTTTTTGTACAAATTCATATGTAAACTTAATTAAAGTGAGAAAATTTCAATGAGCTTAATAGAGATTTTGTCCCAAACAAAATGACTGAAAGTTTTTTTGAAAAATAAAGAAAAGATTATGCATTATCTTTAGGATGAAGATGGTCAAACTTGTAAACTATTCATGGATTGTTGAGAGATATATATTTAATTATTAGTAATGTGTTTTCCTTTAAGTATCTAGTGTAATAATGAGGACTCCATTAATTACAATTGAGTCATTCAAATGCTCACTAATTTGATCAAATAATAAACAAATATTAGATATCAATGTTGTAATCAAATAAGAAATTTTAACACAAAAACACATAGAGTCACCAATGCAATAAAATGACTATTAATCAACTTGTCAGATGCGTTTAAACATATAGAATATGTGAACATGGAAAAAAAAATGCCCACATATTTTTAGGTTATTTAATGCTTATTGTTTGCTTTTGATAATTGTAATTAAGCTACATATTTAAAAATAATCTTACCAATAAGTCATCAATGCCATTATAATTTACACCCATAACTTGTGAGTAATTGTGTCATTAATTTTACAAAACAAAAAAAGAGAGAAACATAAGAAAGAGAATAAAATTATGATAATTGTAGGATCTCAAAAGATTAATTATAAAAACAAAATGTGATGGCAATTTTCACATTAACAAAAATCAATAATGCTTATAACTCATAAATTCAAGTAAAGTTTTAGAAAGACAAGATATCCAAACTTTTTTGAATGGAAATTTTCATTAAATAACACTCACAATAATACATGAATCAATACAACTATATAATAGATTTAATGTTGTAGAATAATACACTACATTTAAAAAAATAAAAATGAATGAAAACAAAAAAAAATACAAATTATTTTAGTCTTTCTATGGTGAAGAAAGAAAGAAAAAAAAACTTTTTCATAAACTATGGCTATGGCTGTGTCAGTTCACTGTGTTAAATGTGCCGAGCCAATGGCTCTCTTTCGTGAAGTGATTTAGTATCTCTACCGACCAATCACAAACACGATTTTACTCGGCGGGAGATTGTCCGCACCTAAATAAAGTACAGTAGGAATGGCCAATGAAGCCTGGCGAAGGTGGTTACTGGTTATGCAGGTTTTGCGTTGGGAAAAAGAGGTAGCAACCAGTGACAGAAATTCAAACAGCCTGTCCCCCTGAAATTAAAAATTCTATTGAATGTGATGGATGAGCCTCCTCAACAATCTATTTTAACTCATATTTTATTCGTAATGCAGCATGGATTATGTTAAAATACGGACGAAGAATATTCCGAAAAAGACGGCGAGCAATACTCTACATGCAGTAGAGTATTTAATGCGACGGCGGTCGCACTGTCTGCCGTCGGATCAGTTCCAAAGAGCGATCCGACGGCGGACAGTGCTATCGCCGTCGCATTAAATGCTCTACTGCATGTAGAGTATTGTTCGCCAAAAACTCCGATCATCTTTTTAGTTTGACATACTATCCATAATGATGGTCCCATAATGTTTCGTCCCACTTGATATGGACTCCAAGAATTATGGGTTCCAAAGATGAAGCACAATTGGCTAAACTACACTGATTTTGGAAATTTAAAATACAATGCGCTGATCATTAATCAAATTGCAAATTGGTAAGGAATCTGAATATATTTTGTTTCCTAAATGAATATGACAAGATTTACAGAGATCTAATCATCACATATTAAAAAATTACCATTTATAAAATACCTTCATTCAGATATTCTAAAACTAAATAAAAAGTTTTCTTATATATATATGTTCGTTCTTTAACAGGTTGCGAGATGCGTAATATGTAACCGTTTAAAAAATAGTTAAAATGATTTTGGAAATTTAAAATACAATGAACTAATCATAATATATTTTGTTTCCTAAATGAATATAATAAAATTTACAGAAATCTAAATAAATAATGATCACAAATTAAAAAAAATACCATTTATAAATACCATCACTCAGATATTATAAAAAAAAGTAAAATGTTTTCATATATGTATATGTTCGTTCTTTAACAGGTTGTGAGATGCGTAATGTGTAACTGTTTAAAAAATAAAAAAGATATCACTATAAACAAATAAAACAGCATAACTTTCTATTTTAACTTCAAATTTCTCAAAGATTAAATCCTTTGAGGTAAAATTCTGAAATTAAAATAGATTTATAATAATTTTCAATTGATTCTAAATCTTTAACAAGATATTTTAAAGAAGGGTTTTGACCCGTAATTGATGGTCGAGGCTACCAAGGTCGCTTCTTAGGAATAAAAGAAATTTGTTTTGTTTCCTTATTAGTTCCTTAGTATTGTATTAGTCGAGGTAGAGAATGACAATTCCTGATAGAATGGTTATGTTCACAAATGTTGTCGGCTTCAACGATGTTTGATGGGCAATCCTCCAAGGGATGTTTCTTCCTACATTTATAACAAAATATAAATATTGCTCTTCCTACATTTATAACAAAATATAAATAAATTGCTAGATATGCTTTGTTCTGTTTTTTTTTTTTTTTTACCTGTAATGTAATAAAGAGTGAACTCAAATAAGTAAGAATGTTGGTTTTAAATGTTCTAACAAATTACTAATTTTGTCACAGGTATCTCCTCCTATGGTTTAATTTGTGATTCTACAATTAATGTCTCTAATAATTTTTCCATTCTTTTACATTCCTCTTGAGTATCTTCGACATAATCACATATACAATCATATCCAACATAGGAAATATCTCCTCCTCCCATTAGGTTCAAGCGGTCCAAGCATTCATCTCTTATACTTTGATTAAGATAGACCATAGAAGCCCTTTATCGAGTTTACTTTATTCAAGGATCTTTGAAGAATATAGTGGAACATCTCCATGTAATCTTCTAGACACTCATCCTATTTTGGTTCATTTTAAGTATTTATACACAAAGATCACATGTTTTGTAATAGTCTTGATGGTTCTTTAGAAATAAATTCTTCATTTCTTCCCAGGTTCGAATATAATCCCAACCTACCACCATAAAACAATGGAGTGTTGCATTTTTCATGGTGGATGGAAATAACTTCAATTTCTAGGAATTTTGCTGTAGTCATAACCCCTATAAAAAACATCGTATTCAAAGAGAAAGGTGTCTATATTTCCATTCACCAAACCATTAATGTTTCTAGTAAAATAAAAGGAGCAATGGTATTCATATGTGTGAAGCCTCTTGGATCTCTGATTAGGTATTCATAACTGATAGCGTCTTACTAACGGGAACTAATTTCTTCTTCTTCCACACTATATGGAAAATTGATGAGATATATATTTCCTTGCACTACATAGTATTTTGAAGAAATGGATTCCCATAAGAAATCTAGGGTGATTGCACAAAGTTGAGGGACCTTTTAGATGCAATGGTAGAGTGAAGTCAATCACTCTTGATCCATAAAATAGAAATCATCCCAAGCAATCCTAACCTTTCCAAGCCTAGTCCCAAGGCTACGAACATGCATGACAATTAGGATAGTACACAAAAACGCACCCCCATTTTATTAAAACAAATCGCGCTCCTGTTTTGCTTTCCAAAAACGCGCTCTTGTTTACTAAAACCTGTTTTATGGTTCAAATGGATTGATCCTGTCATTTTCGCCACAAAGCCGCACTGATTGGAGCTTCGACGGACCAAAATGAGTGAGGGAGAACACGTTTTGGGTGAGCAAAACGAAACAAACTCTACATTGGGATCAACATCTTCTTTGTGAGGCTTTTTCCTCAAATCCTCTCATGCTATTTTCCCTATATTCATTATTTTATTTTCCCTAATTTGAAATTAAACCAAAATATTTTAATTTATATGCCCAATGGAAGCCAATGGAAACCAAAACCCCAATTTAATCGTAAAAACCAGATAGTTTTGACTATTTACCAAAATTCATACCCAAAATTCACATGCCCAATGGAAACCAAAACCCCAATTAACTTATAAAAACAAATCAATTTCACTATTTCCATATACATATTCACAAGCATCCTTGTGAATCCATACCAAAATTCACAAATATGCAAAGTTTGTCAAGCACATTGCAAGTTTGCATAAGTAATTTACATGTCCAATGTAAACCAAAACCCCAATTAACTCATAAAAAATAGATGAACTTCACTATTTGCGTATGTATATTCGCAAGCATCATTGTCAATCCAAACCAAAATTAACAAATATGTAAATATTGTCGATTATATTGTAAGCTTGCATACAACTAAAAAAAAAATCAAGTAGAATTCATATCTACCCTAAAATACATAAACAAACATGGTAAATCTCTTGCCTCTATCCGAAATATCGAAGTTGGTCGTCCAGAAACATCAATAAACACCTTATAGTTTTGATGAAACTCCCTAATCCAAGTGTGAAAATAAGGTATATAGGATTCCTATGCTTAAAATATATTTCCTCTTGACTTAAGGGTACTTTTTGGTTAAGGTCAAGACAACGAAGTTCAACAATAGGCTCTATGAACATCGAGATACATAGGGAGGTTGATGTGTTTGATTACATGCCAATCACATATTATCATACATGATAGAATCTAGTGGAAACTTTGTGACCATAAAAGCCACTATACACAATTATGCATTTAGTCTCTTAGGGGTATATAGAAAAGCCACTATACACAATTATGCATTTAGTCTCTCATGGGTATATAGAAAGAGTGCATAGAACTGAAATAACATCAAGTGGAATCCATACATGGCCCAAATTACATTTAAGCAAAGATTTGCTAAATAAACTTTGGAGTCCAAAAAACATCACACCACAACAAATAATTACATATCTAACAAAATCGTTGCCTATACTGGTATTTTATTAATCAATAGTACATTATGCCGCCTCTTCTAGGCTCTAGTCGTTGCCTCTACCTGCGATCTGGGAGCTAGTCCTGCAAGGGAATTAGTCAACACCTCACAATTTCGATGAAACTTCATAATCAAGCCTTCAAATAAGCATCCTACAGGAGAAGAAAAAGACAAGAATATGTTGATGGTTTGAGCTACAATGAGATAATTAAGCTAAAAAGAACCAAAGAGTACATTTATACATTGTTTATAGTGGTTGGGATAGATGACATTTTGGAGAGCACTAGGTCACATATTTCAATTGAGTGGTGCACCTTTCCACCCATTAGAGACCATTGGATGGCACCCTAGGAAACATCTTAGTAAGTGCACCCTTTATGGTTCTACCCAGCATACCCATGAGTAGCATACGTACATGGTTTTTGACATTCCCCCGCAGAACAATGGGGAAGTACCATTGTACTTCCTCCAAAAGTTGTATTCAGAGTTTGTGATGGGGAAACATGTCAACTATTTTGACATGTTGGGAATCTAGGGCATTGGTATGGGGATGCCCCAAAACTGGCCCAATGCTAGGCATAGAGATGATAATCGATAGATACCTACACTCTGTGCCCAACTATCGAGGGAATACATCCCTCCTGCACATGATATGGTTTCCCAAACACAGGAGGCTTTTCTTACTCTAGCTGAGATGGTTTCCCGACACACAACAACTATTGACCAGGTAGGGACCTCTTTCTCTGTTGGGGTACAACCACTATCTTTCGGTCGTAGAGGACCATCTATTGGTAGGGATAGATTGACATCCCATGTTCCTCAGAGTGATCCACAAGTGTGCACATCGTGTGGTCAATCATGTTGTGGTATTGGACCAACACATGGTACCTCTACGATGACTGGCGGTCAGGTAAGGACATTGTTAAAACTCTATTGTTGTTCAATTTTTAATTTTTCCATATTGTACACATATTAAAATATTCGTAATGTATGAAATTTTTACTCTTGTTGGAGATTGATGCCTCTCATGGGGGTGGTAGTACACCAGGTGTGGTTGTATCTGAGGCCCAAACAACCAACACTGAGGTAATATTTAAACATGTGTCATTTTGTTAATACATATCATTTTCTTAATGCATGTGTTAGTCTTGATTAATTTGTTAAATTGTCTAATATTTACAATTTTTGAAGTTGTAGGAACCCCATTTAGAACCAAATGTTGGAAACATTGATCTCAACGAATTACTCCCAGGTGGAATTTATGATTACTTGAAGAATGTAAGTACATGGTTAATGATTGAATATTGTTCGAATTATTTAATTTCTTACTATACACTGCTTTATAGATTTCTAATATTTATAATTTTTAAACTTGGAGATGCTATCTCGTTCTGAAGAGGGGCAAGAAATTACTGGCAGCGGTCCCTCCCATGGGGGATTTATGTCCCAGGAAGGGAAGGGGTAAGTATATTACAACATGTTAGATTTTGTTAATTATGATTGTTGAATGATTCCCATAGAATCAATTTGGACAATACACTTGTCTCATTCTCATCATATATGAAAAATCATAGATGATAATCCACCCAAAAATTCTAATATATATACGCCTTTCAACCTAATTATTTTAATATATTTAAATTCAATATATTATCATGTGTTATAAAGAAATATATAATAAAAACTGAATGAGTTGCTAAATGGCTTCCTAATTATGATAAAACAAATATTGTTATTCAAATGTTAATATAAATTTTATATTTTTAGTATTTTTAAATTTCAAAATGATTTATACATTAAAAGTTAAATTTATCTCAATTTTATGCATCATAATCATAAATCTTTCATACTTACAATTCACCTAAAAATAATTTTCAATATTTCCATTCTAGCTACTCTATTTTAAAACAAACTTTATAATTTTTAACACCAAATTATTAAAAAAAAATTACATAATAATATAAAAAAAATCAAATTATTACTTAAAAAATTTACTTTTTCAAAACTATTCCACAGAGATAACTTCTTTACTATAAGGTTTTAAAGTACATACATAAAATATATTTCCTAATATTTAAATCATTTTCCACATAGTCATACTCTTAACAAGTCATTAGTAATAGCAATAATAATTTTCCATTTCAAATTGAAAAATATGATGTTACTCAACAAACACCTAGAACTCAGCCCGAATGGGTGTTGCTCATTAGCGTCGATTGATATAAACTCACTTGTTGTAAATGGAGGTCGCGAGATCAAATCCCACTCAGGTTTACTTGTGTCCCATGTCTTGCGGGTGGGTGTGGGAAACCTAGGGGTATAGTGGTAGCGGGAATGGATCCCTAGACTCCCTGTCATGCAAGTATCAACCCATCTCTAGTTGTCGGTTCCCCTAGATACAAAAAAAAACACCTAAAACTCGATTTTTGAAACCATAAACAAATGCACACCCATCACAATTGAATAAAAGTTTAATGTGATTTACACCTACCATAATTGCAAGGAAAGTTTAATGTAAAATCGCTTTTTGAAACCTTAAATAAATTTAAACATCACAATCAAAAAAAAGTTCAATGCAATTAACACCCATGAGAATTAAAAGAAACCTTTAATGTAGTCATCTTGATGGTGTGCAGTTAAAAACATGGTAGTCAAATTCAAGTTAAACAGATGCCTTCGTTGCTAATAGTTTTCTTTTAATATAAAAGAGTGTTCATCTTGACGCACTCATTGAATTCATTTGAATACATAAGGATAAGAATGCATTGCATCAAGCGAAGGTGTAGTAATTCTGGCATGACTCTCTTGATATCATTTCAGGCTCACTGAGCGGTGGTCACCTTCTAGGCGTTAAAATAAAGAGCACCAACTAGAAATCCATGTCTATTAAATCCCATTAACACATAATCCACTCAAATTCTGAATTTTGAAAAATAATTGTTGGAAAAAGATAATATGACTTGGAATTTGTTCAATGCCTAGTGAAAGAATTCGATGTTGTCTCTATCATCTGCAATAATATAACATGGAGATTTCATGTGTAAGGAATATTAAATTGTTGGAAGAACATTTATCAAAACATTGCACCTTGTCGAATTCAAATAACTATCACCAATTACATTTTCATTGTATGATATGTTTATAAATAGCGAGAAAGGGTGGGAATTTTTTTTTAAATAGCCACATATTTCTCGATATCAATCGAATATCACTGTTCGTTTCAATCACATATTTCAATATTATTTGGTATTGTGATTAATTGATGGTTTCATACAAGCATTCTTACAAAGAGCACACATACCAGTGGTAATGGATCTCTGGACCCCGTGTCATGCAAGTATCAAGTCAGCTCCAGTTGTTGGTTTCCCTAGATACAAAAAAAACACCTAAAACTCGATTTTTGAAACCAAAAACAAATGTACACCCATCACAATCTAATAAAATTTTTAATGTAATTTACACCAATCATAATTGAAAGGAAAGTTTAATGTAAACTCATTTTTTAAACCTTAAATAAATTTAAACATCACAATCAAAAGAAAAGTTCAATGCAATTAACACCCATCATAATTAAAAGAAAATTTTAATGTAGTCATCATGATAGTGTGTAGTTAAAAACATGGTAGTCAACTTCAAGTTAAACAGATGCCTTCATTTCTAATAGTTTTCTTTTAAATATAAAAAAAGTGTTCATCCTGACACACTCATTGAATTCATTTGAATATATGAGCATAAGAATGCATTGCATCAAGCGAAGGTGTAGTCATTCTGGCATGACTGTCTTGAGATCATTTCAGCCTCTGTGAGAGATGGTCTAGGAGTTAAGATAAAGAGAACTAACTAGAAATCCAAGCCTATTAAATCCCATTAACACATAATCCGCTCAAATTCTGAATTTTGAAAAATAATTGTTGGAAAAAGATGATATGACTCGGAATTTGTTCAATGCCTAGAGAACGAATTCGATGTTGTCTCTATCATGTGCAATAATATAACATGGAGATTTAATGTGTAATGAATATTAAATTGTTGGAATAAGACTTATCAAAACATTGCACCTTGCCGAATTCAAATAACTATCACCAATTACATTTTCATTGTATCAGATGTTTATAAATAGCGATAAAGGATAGGATAATAATTTTAAATAGCCACATATTTCTCAATATGAATCGAATATCACTGTTCATTTCAATCACATATTTACGCCATAAGGTGTTTTTCTCCGAAGTTCTTTGGAAAAGCACTGTTCATTTCGTCGTCTATTCAACCAACCGTGTTTCTCCGCGTGTCCTCTTCGCGATCCACTGGTTCTCCCCGTGGCTTCTTCGTGATCCACTGGTTCTCCACGTGTAGGCCGTTAAACCTTACTATTGATTCAGGGGTTTTTAATTATTCTAAGTTATACGAGAATGGTAGTTTAGTGGCCGAGCTAGCTGCGGTACCCGATTCTTTTAATGGCAGTTTTGCAGAAATTGATGAACGGCTTGTCGGGACCAGTCGGGAATGGTAGAGCTCGGACGGTGTGTCAAATTGTGTGGAGGCAGCAATTTATTTTCCTGTCAGCGCTTCCGATTCCGATTTTGCGCTCTGCGATAACTTCAAAATTGAAAATAGTGTCGAAGGGTCTAGCAGTTTGGATCGCATCGGTGAACCCACGAATGGATTCCAAAATATGGCTTCTGGGGTTAATAGTTCTGAGTGATTCAATTCTGCAGGGTAGGCTGAGTGTATCCTCAAAGCACTAGTCAAAATTGAATGCAGAGGAAGACCAATAGCACTGTACCAAATCTAAATCCTCAAAAATACACCCAACAGCTAAATATACCCACAGAGCTCTGTTGAAATGATTTACATGGAGGTATAGCTCTGCTAAAGAAGACAACCACCAAGAACTTCATACATGGCATCCCCTGCCAGTCTTCACTCGATGCCATGACTACCGCAAACTTCATAATCTCGCCTAAAACTTGTATTAAGTTCAACATGTTTCAAAATGATGGCAGCAATTTAAAGTTTTGCATTTGTGAAGATTCCATGAGGATGATGAGCACACCATCCCCTTTTCATCTATATGCTTTTCTCTTTCTTTGACATAGTGACACATATGAAATAAGTGCATTACGGGGTTTGCATTCATTTGAAAATTACAGTTAATGCTTCTTGAGAGTTAAAGGTATTTGTTTCTCTTACAAGTTATGCTTTGTTTTTGGCATTTATTTGAACCTGTATAATGCAATTTTTGTTGTTTTTGCAGGAGGAGCCCTATATCAAGTTGTAAGAACATAATACTATGTGCTTGTGAAAGATTACTACTAGTCATATAATTTTGGGAACCAGAGCCATTAGAAAGAATTGTATTCAATTCAACTGGATAATTAGAAACAGTCTTACAGATCCCAAAGGTAAGTCAGGTTAGCCAGTTCTACTGGAATTTGTCCTTGTTCATCCATCACAGTTTTTCTTTCTTCTTCAGATTTCTTGAAATATGAATTCTGGTTTTCAAAAGTTTTGTGCAGGTGCTGAATTCCTTTTTGGAGATAGTAGTTTCCCCAATTTGCGTGTGATGCCAGATCTCTTATAGTGATCTCTTTATTATCTTGAAGAGTTGGAGAGAGTATTATTGTAGATTCTATACTACCATCATCATTCTTTTCTTTTGCTTTAAGGTTATCCCATGGTAGAAGCAGAAAAGTAGATGTGAGTATTTTTCCACCAGCTCTTGTCCATTTATGCTTTTTAGTCTGAGAGCTTGATGTCTCGTCTTCTTCAAGATTGAAAGTATTCAATTCTTTTGACATCAATCTTTTTCTTGGATTATATAGCATATTTTTTATTTTATCAGAGAATTGGGGAATGATCAAAGGAGTATCCCAATTTCTGATTCCATGACAATAATAAAATTCATAAAATGAAAGCCAACAATCATTTTTCTTCATATAGTCTAACCATGCTTGTTTTCTTTTATGAGCATAAGATTTTCTTTCTGTTTTGACTACTGCTAATTCTTTCTTGTATTTCTCTACCAGTGGATGGGTGTATATATCCCATGAAAACATCTTTTTCATCTATTCATTTGAAGCAGTATATGGAGAAATACCTTTGTATAAGCCTAAGAATTTCTTTATTTCTATTTTGCTAGGTTTATAGCAACTTTGTGGAATATTTTCTTCCAGTATTGATTTTGGAATCTTCCTTGCAGAGATAAATCCTAGTCCATGTTTTTCTTTTGTTTCATTCATCCTTATTTCTTGGACTGTCTGTAAAATCTCCGAGTGTAAACTAAGCTTATTTACTGAACTTGTTAGCTTGTCTATTTCTGAAAATGTAAACATATTTAATTCTTCATCATGACCATGAATAGAAGGTGTTTTATGTTTTAGAAGACACCTATCAGCTTTTGAACATTCATTGTGGTCACATGAAGAAGATCTGAAAGCAGATCGAGTATCCATTTTTATTGCAAGAGGAAACTGATTGCTAAGAATGGCTAAGAATTGTTCTTGTTGTTGTTGCATCGGTTGAGACAACATTCTGGCCATTTTGTTTTCCTGGTTGTGCAGATATCTTTTCAATTCATCAGATACTTGAACTGAGGTTGGAGCAGAGGAAGAGTATTGTGAGGTGGAAGGAGGTTTAAAAAGGTTCCTCTTTTCCACTATACATTCTCGTTCATCCTCCCACGACAACCTCCAAAACAAAGTGTTGAGTTGCAGGAGGAGCAAATTTACATCTCAGAAAGTTCATTGCATGGTTTTCCAAGTCAGAACTAAAGGTATATATCCATTCACACAATATATACACTCTTGTGCAGCTTTTGGTGGATAAGTGTAACGCAAATATTCTCTAGCAGATGCCTGCTATTGTTTGTTGGATTTTGTGTATATATTGTCAGGTTAATGGGCGAACCAGGATCTTTTTTCTCGGAAAGCCTGTTGTTGGATGCCCGCAAGCTATCTCGAAGAGTTTATGCCAGTGGATGTGATGATATCATCCATCTGAGGGCTGAGAAGGACAATATAGTTATATTCGCTTTCAGTGGCTCTCTTGATCCTCCTGTCTTTGGATCCACAACAACCAAATTCGGAGAATGCCAAATTAACAATATCGGTTGTCTGGAGTGGATGAAAGATGGGAACAGCCAGCTAGCCTCCGTCCATCTGGGTGCTCTCACCCAATTTATGCTTATTTGGAGCAATTCTGATGTGCAAGAAGAGGTATTATGATCTTTTAGTTTTTAGTGGGCGCTTTCATCCAATTTATGCTTATTTGGAACAATTTTGGTGTGTAAGAAGAGGTATTATGATCTTTCATTTTTTCCCTAAAAGTAAACTTCTGAGCGCTTTCCAGTTAAAATCCAAATTTTTTATTTAGACTATTTTGTGGTGTGGAAGAAGAGTATTATGATCTTTCATTTTTTTTCCTTATAAGAAAACTTCCAAGCACTTTCCAGTTAAAATCCAATTATTTTATTCAGAATATTTTGTAGTTATTGTGTTCAAAGAAGTGAAATGCTCTGTTGCTATCCCTGTGAGGAAGATATGTGTTATGTGTAAAAAGTGTGTACTTAAGATAGGAAGAAATTGGTATCTTCTTGATAGAATTGAAAGTACCTCAATTCTCTTAAAAATAGAGTAAACCCATTTGAATCTACAATCTATTCACTTCATATTTTTAAGGTTTTAGTTAAATAATTATATGATAGTTTATAATTTTTTAAGGTTTTAGTTAAAATAGATTTATGGCAGTTTAAATATTGTCCCTACCTTTTAAACAAGCTGAACAATTTAATTAATATTCTTTCAAAGCTTTGGGATTTAATCTGGCATTCTATTCACCTTGAAACATTGGTTATGAAATAGCACCCAAATGGTGCACATTCATGACGTTTGATATAAATCTTCATTTCAAGTTATCTATATGCTGGAACTGGGAATAATACCATGGTCGTTTTTTGTTTTCTTTACATTTTAGGTCCTAGAGTCCAATAATATATGGTCAAAATCTCTAACAGTGCAGTTCCATCATGAAAGAAACTTCAGTTGTGAAGAATTATGCCCAGATACACATGAAAATGTTTACCTTAAAGCAGGTCAATTTATGTTACCTTTATTCCATGCTCAGAGGCATAAATGTTTGACATCCTAAGAATTTAAGATCCTTAGAGGATAATAAATAGGATAAATTTGTTGCTGGGCTGTGGTTTAGAAGTACGTCAGTGAGAGTCTATCAGTCCTGGGTTCAATTGTAGGGGCTTCTGTACCTATACAAATGAACATGCTATAATCCAAGTTTCAATAGATATAGTCATTTTTTGTTTTTCTTAACTTTCTATGTCACCAAATTCAATAAGAGAGGCTTAGCAGCACTGTTCGACCATGAAAGGAACTTGGAATGTGAAATAAATGACATTCACAGTTGAATTTGATTGGTCCCACATTAAAATGTTTACATTTAAAGTAGGTCAATTTATGTGATCTTTATATAAATTATGTGATCTTCAGTAAGTCAGGCCCTAACATCATCCGATCCACTGGGCTATCCCAAGTAACTAGTTTTCTACACTTATGTCCATAGAGTAACTCAAAGGGACTCATCTCGGAGGAAGTCCTAGATCTGTTGTTATATGAAAACTTTGCAAGATGTAGGTAATATTCCCACTTGGTGGGGTTGTTCATAACATACATCTTGAGCATGTCCTCTACAATATGGTTTACCCATTTGGTCTGCCCGTGTGTCTGCAGGTGCTAAGAAGTACTCAATTTCAACTGTGTATCTAAACCGGAGAATATGGATCTCCAAAAGTTCTCGATAAACTCAGTATCTCGATCCGAGATGATTTCCTTGGGTATCTCATGCAATCTAAATATCTCCTTTAAGAATATGTCGGTAATGTGTACTTCCTTGTAGGTCGACTTCAATGGAATGAAGTGTGTTGCCTTTGACAATTTGTCAACTACTACAAAGAGAGAATTATTTTGATTCTTACTCTTAGGTAGACCTGTGATAAAATCCATACTAATGACCTCCTGCTTCCATTCTAGAATGAGTAATAGATGCAGCAACCTCGAAAGATGCTGGTGCTCAGCTTTGACCAGCTGAAATTCTTGACATTTTGCGATAAACAACGTTATGTCAACCTTTAACTTAGTCTAGAAAAAAAGTGTTTCTTAACTGTGGATATCATCTTTTGATATCCTAGATTCCCCGAGTAGAGTTTTCGATGAAATTCCATGAGGATGATGGATCAAATGTACCCTCCTTCCAGAATGTAAAATTTCTCCTTGGATCATAGCAGTCCTATTTCATCTACCTTGTACTATTTTTGTTGTTGAAACAACCTGCCCTCTTGGACCTTCTTGAGGATTTCAACGTAGAAAGGGTCAACTCTCTTGGCCGTCCTAATCCTCTCATGTAAATTCGAATTGGTTTTACTTAAAGTCACCTCATATATAATATGAGCTCGTCGACTCAAAGCATCAACAATTTTGTTCTCTTAGCCCTTTATAAGCCTTAGCTCGAAATGGTACTTTCTCAGGAAAACCAACCATTTGGCTTCCATGGCATTCAGATTTGGTTGCTTAAATAAATACTTCAGACTCATATTGTCTTTTTTTCAGAAGGAATTTCTTTCCCATGAGGTAGTTCCTCCAAATATTCAAGGCATGGATGACAGTCACTAACTCAAGATCATAAGTGGGGCAGTTTTGCTCGTGTTCTTTTAACTTCCACGATTCATAACAGATTGTGTAATCGTTCTGTAAGAGGACTCCTATGAGTCCTTCCTTACTTGCATCCATGCAAATAACAAAATCCCCATTGGGATCCACAATTCGTAGTATCGATGCGGTCATCAAAAGCTATTTAAGCCTTTGAAAACTTTCCTCACACTTGGTCATCCATAAGAATTTGTTTTTCTTCTTTTGAAAAGAGTTCATGGGACAAGCTATCCTTGAGAAGTTCTCAATTAACTTTCAGTAATAACCTGATAATCCAAAAAAGGATCTAATGTCAGTGACACTAGTAGGGGTAGGCCAATCCTCTATGGATTTAATATTTTTTGGGTCCATAGCTATCCCCTTCTTGAAGAGGATGTAACCCAAGTACTATATTTGTGGTTTACAAAAATCACATTTACTAAACTTGGCGTAGAGCTGTTGTTCCTGTAACACCTGTAGCACTATGCGGAGGTGTTTCTCATGTTCCTCTTTACTCTTAGAGTAAACCAAGATGCCATCTATAAAGACCAAAACAAATTTATCCATGTATCTACTGAATATATTTTTCATCATAAACATAAATCTCATAGGTGCATGGGTCAAATCGAATGGAATCACTAAAAACTCATAGTGGTTGTACCTTGTACGAAAGGCGGTTTTGTGAATATCCTCATCGTGAATTTGTACCTGATGGTACCTAGATCATAGGTCAATATTTGAAAAAATCCTAGATCCTCCTATTTGATCGAACAAGTCATCGATCCTAGGGAGTGGACATCAATTCTTGAGATTCATTTTGTTAAGCTGATGGTAATCGATGCACATTCGTATCCTACCATCATTCTTATTTACAAAAAGTATCAGTGCTACCCAAGGGAACACACTCGGTCGGATATATCTCTTCTCTATCAACTCCCGCAACTACAGTTTGAGTTCCACCAACTCTAGTGCGCTCATGCAGTAAGGGGATTTTGAAGCCAGAACTTTTCCTTGTGTTAGTTCTATGGAAAAATCTAAGTCTCGTTTCGGTGGTAATATTGTGATCTCCTCAAGAAATACGTCCTTGAAGTCTACAAGAACTGGAAATTCCTCGACGTGTTGTTTTCTTTCAGCTTCTAAGTCTTGGATGTTTACTGCAAATGATTTGTAGCCTTTCTTGAAGCACTTCTTTGCTTGTAAAGTGGATATTTTCCTTACGGAAACTTTCTTAGGTATGCCTTGAACCTTTATTGGATTCCCTTGGTTATCTGTACAAAAGATTGACTTGTGTAATCAATCGAGCATGACATGCTGTTGTTCCAACCAGTCCATGCCGATAAGTATATCTCACGCTCCTAAGGGTAGGATGTTCAAGTTTATTCTAGTAGGAAAACTATTCAGGTTTACCTCACAATCTTTAACTATTTCCAAACCCTTTTGTTTCGTACCCATGGCTAAATGCACTAGCTAGGGTTTATCATGTTTCACTTTATCTAGTTTACATACATCAACAGTTTTAGGAGATACATAGCTCTAGCAAGCACCGGGATAAATCAATATTGAAATAGAAGTGTTGGAAACCTTACCTTCTATCTCAACCATGGTAGCCTAATGGTCTGCTAGTCGACCATCCAGGGCTGCATAAATCCGCGATGTTCCTGTTATGTCTTCTACCATTGGTTCTTCTTGTAATTTTTCCAAGACTCCATTGGTCTTGTTCTTACAGTCTCGGGAATAATGGGGCCCTTGGAATTTCCAACATTTGATTTGTAGTGGGGAAACATTGGCTCCCCCATTTGCTATTGGAATGATAGCATTTAGAGTTGGTACATATGGCTTTGTACCTATTTTGTTGAAGTTCTTATTGGCTGGAAAATTGTTGTTTTATTTTCTGTAAGGTGGTGGGTTAAAAACCAGTTTACGGTTGTCCAAGAAGGTCCTAGAACTATCTCTGCTTCTATTGATATTATCTTGCCTCAACTTTCCATGTTGATAGCAAATCCTATCTTTGTGTAGGGTGGTTTCCAATGTTTTAGGCATGTCAAATTCTATCTTCTCCCGAAAGTTGGGAGAACTAAATCCTAAAAACTGTTGTATTTTCACTTTCTTGTCCTTTATGTAAGGCACATAATGTAATAGATCCAAAAATATGTTAATAAAATCATCCATAGTCATGGAACGCATCCTTAATTCGTGAAACTATTTCACCTTTCTGTCGAAGAACCTTTCCGACGTGTATGTCTCCTATAAATGTTTACAGAAATTACTCCATCTCATTTCTCTTACCTCATCTTTCTTGGTATGCTTTAGGTCTCTCCGCCACCTAACTACTTTTTCCATTTAAATTATAGATGGCTAGATAACCCTTCATCTCTCTAGAGTAGTTATGTACTTGAAAATATTTTCTCATACCTAGAAGCCATTCTTCAAATTTCTCCCTTGTGTTCATCTCTCCTTCATAGGTTGGGGCTTTTATCTTCCTGAACTCTCCCTGGAAAGGAATCATCACTATAAGGAAGTGATAGTATCTTTCTAGAGGTTGAGGGCTATGTTGTTCTTTTCCTTTTTCTCTCTGGTTGCTGGCTCATTTATGATAAAGTTATTTCTTGAACCTGTTTGTGGAATGAGTGGGTTTTCCTTTCGGGATTCCACCCATCATGTTCCACAACAATGCTTCATTAATTGCTTGATGTTCCTTTCTTTCATTCAGATTATCATCTTTGAAACTCTGTAAGTCTGCTTGAATAATTTGTATGGTTTTCGGTATATCAGAAATTAGTTCCACCACTATTTATGCTTCATGGGTGGGGGTATTCAACTTTCCTTATCAGTTGTTGTCTTCTTCAGTGTTCATGATATGAACTGTTCTTTTAAATCCCGCATTTGCAAATTTATACTAACCGGAAAAAGCTTTGTTAGTTAACCAAATTTAAAAACATATTTTATATTCTACAATGAATGTTTGGCATGTCCATTTGGTCTCTTAGTGTTGAAACTGGGCTCTGATACCACTTGTAATATCCCCAAAATTTGAAAATAAAATAAAAAATTATTAGGCTAGTTAATTACTACCGAAACTGGACATTAGCTTAACTTTTGTGGAATGTGTCGAACTGTGTTTGCGAAACTGAAATGTCTTAAGCTATTCTTACCCTTTCTATATGCTTTCCCCAATGTGGTTATTAATGAAAATCTGTAATGTATTTAAGCTACTTGATCTGGTTTAAATGGTTATGTTCTTCATTGATTACTTATAATCATGTATTTACGTGTATGTGTGTTCAGTTTATTGCTTACTTACTGGTTATAAGTTTTGTTTATTGGTTTATGGAAAGTCCCGACTTAACTTGTAAATGTCAAGGGGTGGAGTGGCAAGACTTGTATCCCTTACATGGCCACTTGGAGAGGTAACTAGTTTTACTTGACGGTATAGGGTTTACTTAGTTCATGTTGAACTAATGAAACTATTATTTATTTCATGCAGGTTCATTAGGTGATGGAGACTTGTTATGATAGTTAAACAATGACATGCTACCTATGCTAAACTACTTAACTACTTTAGAAGACAAAAGGACCACAGTCCTATCTTAGCGACTCTCATGATTGTTGTTAGAGTTATCGTTTATGCATGACTGGGTTTATTTATACCTACGTCCAACTAGTTATTATTATTATTATTATTATTATTATTATTATTATTATTATGGTTCTAAGACCTTAAATGCTTCAAAGATGTGATTAACATTTATAGGGTTTAATTATTATGTGAAAGGCTTAAGATATCATAACTTAGACATATGTTTTTTTAAGTTTATATACCATATGTTAATGTATGTTTTAAGCCATTCATGGCATATTGCATATGCCATGAATCTTTCCTTTATCCTAAGTTAACGATGCATAACATGGGGTTTTAATACAAAACGTTTCCAATATCAAATCACGTTTTGGGGTTTAAGAACTGTAGGAAGGGGAGAAAAATCGATGTTGGTGGTGGACAGCGTGGTAGAGTAAATGCTCCTCCAGATTTGGGGAACTCAAGCACTAAGCTTGGTCTATCATGGATGAACGAGTCATTTTTCATTCTGATGGTTGAGCTCTGTTCAACTCTCTGGCTTGTATCATTGTGTGAGGTCTTGCTTGCATCTGTGCTTAGGAAGGTATGCTCTCCATTCCAGTTTGGCATCATTGTTTACTTATTGTTCTGGTTTGGAGGATTGGTATACTTATCATGATTCTATGTTTCCTTTTTGCAAGTGGTGGGCATTCCATTGGGTAGGTCGTGGGTCTCTTAGGTTGCCGACACATACCCTTCACGGGTAAGCCATGTACCATCAAGCTATGAGCTCGTTAACTCTGCATAGAGTTATTTGACAGAGCTTTGAGCTCGGTGTTTGTAATGTTGAATCAATACTTCTGTCGATTAGTGGTTTCGATTGTGTACAAGTCTATTGTATTTTGAAAGTAATCTAGAGATGCATATGAATCTTGGAGTTTAAGTGGTTTGGTTTTGGCACCTCTAGGCCATGATTTTCACGACTCTGCTCTGTAAGAATTTTGGGTTGGTAACTTAAACTTGTGACCTTGTTGGTTAATGAATGCTCTGCGTTTTAGTTTAAATGATGGGTTTCGAATGGTGGAAACACCAATTCTTGTAATGGTGCATTGGTTTAGAATCATGACCGTGTTGTTTTATATATAAATTATAGTGGTTATAAAATAATGCATTCACTGTTGTGTATCAATCATGGATACGGTTCCCAGCTTGGAAAGGTTTTGAATCTTTGTAAATTGATGTCTGTAATTTGAATTCTCGTTTTGGGTATTTAACAGAATTGATTTGGATTTAGATCCGTGCCATTGCTGGCAATGGCACTCTTTCCATTTAGCTTAGCAATTGTCTAAGTTATTAGAGAAATGTTGTTAAATGGTGATTTACGATTTTGTTTACTTATCTCTGCATAAATTTTGGGGATGGATATGAAATGTGGTGTTAACCTTACAATATGGATGTCGTTGATATGATAGCATAGGCAATGGTTTACGTTAATTAATTTCCTTTATTTCTTGGCTGTGAGCCTCGAACATGGTTACAATGTATAAATTGGGGTTTATATTACTGTGTGGAAATGTTGAATATGATTTATAGCGTGGATATTTTGTTGGTATTTAATATGTGGAAATGTTGACAGGGAAACTATTTCATTTTAATCCCTCTTGCATTTTAAATGTTGTTAGCGTATACTGTGTGGAATAATTGTAGGCAATTACAACGTTGATAAAATGTTGTGAATCGAACCCTATAGGATTCGATGTTGGTCGTGGTTGGAAATGTAACCCTTGTTTTTAAACCGTGAGCTCGTAGGATTCGATCCTGGGATACGTGGGTTGTGAATGATGTGTGTGTAGTTTTTGTTTTGGTGTGAATTCCAACAGGATTTGATCTAACCTCTTGATTTATACGATATGTGCTAATCCGTTTTGTTTTAGGTTAGGTTTGATTCTTTATGATATTGGTATATAGTATAGTTATGAAATACGATAAAATCGAGCCTACAGACCTTATAGGTATCGATAGCTTGGCATTTGATGTTGTTTCTTTATAAAATGGAAATGATTTGTTTATAGTTTTGTTTTATGATATTTTATTTAAAGTGTTTAGCAAGTTATATTTAAGTTATAATATTCTGCATAGAGATTAGGCTATGATTATAGATAACAATTTAGTTTATTTTAAATAATATAAGCCTATTGGGAATATGAAATCCGCTAGCAGAGATTAGATATAGGCTTGTTTTTAAATACCTCTAGGTTTTGAACTTGAATTTATAGATAGGAAATAAATTGCAGAAATGAAATAAAAACCAAACCCTCCTATAAATAGCACTAAAGGTGCTCAATCCATCATAAATACAATATATTAGAATAGCCCGTTTAAAATAAAAAGATAACCTAACCTTTGATAAAACAAATACATTTGCTAATAAACAATGAGTTTAACCTATAAGTGAAGAAAGAAGTAATGCAAAAAATATAACCTAGTTATATGAGATAGTTACTAGACATTCATTCAGAATTCAATCTACTCTTTTAATAATAAAACCTGTGTAGTTTGCAAGGGAAAAATCAAGAACTTCATACCTACAAGATGAATTTGTTTTAATGGTTGAAAATCATGCACACTCAAATACCCAACATTAACAAATTCATAGACAGATATGACCTGTGTTTAGATAACTGAATAAATTTGGAACTACAATGTTCCACCCAACCATGACCCGAAACTAATCTTGGTTTCAATCCATATCCCCCTGAGTTGGTTCCAACATGCAATTAGATTAGAGCTCCTAAGGTAAATATTCCGTATTTGGGATATCAGGTTCTGCATCAATTCTCATTTTCCTCTTAGGAAAAATGTTCTCCAAGAACTCTCTTGAGAATAATCAGGTAGAATTATGGAATAACAAAAATATTCCAGGCCTCTCTTTGGCCTTGGGTTTTTATAGGAAGACTTTTCAGTCAAAGGGGGAGTTAAATCAAGAATCATTCACTTTCTTGAAATAACGCTTTTTATTTAATTTAGGTAATTTTAATATTTAACTTAGGAACTTTTGACTAGTTCCTATTTTGACTCTTGTAGGTATTTTAATATTTGACTATAATTATTAATAATAATAACATAAGGATCATTTCTTTATTACTTATATCTATTAGTATTATTACTATGCTTAATATTTATACATATCATATATATATATATCATTTGTTAAAATTTTATCCTAAGTATCGTATAACATGATACCTAAACACATGCAACTTTTCTTTTAGCTTACTCACTTTCTTTAATAAGCCTTGAGGTAGGGGTTCGGTCAACTAGGTTAGGAAACTCTAAACCTCCTTGTATGTTGGATTCCCTCATATAACATAGTAGTTCTTCAGTACTTGATGAGATACAGAAATTCAAAATTTCATTTAATCACTTAAAATAAGTAAGATGATATTAATGTTTTATCCGAGTCATTTTCGCTTGACATAATTAGTTATTTTTAGTAACTCCTAGTGCTTATCTAGAGCCCATACTTAATGCTAAAAACAGGGAGTTACAAACTTAGTGCAATTCTAGAGCTCCTCGTTGAAAACTAATGCTAGGATGTACTTGTAGGATACACCTAGGGATACAATTGCTAAGGATCCAATGTTCCGGAACTTAGGCTCATCATCAAGTTGGAAGGCTCTGGGGCTTATGCCCAACACTTCGAATTTTATCTTTCCATGTTCTTAAGAGCTTCATGCTCAAAAGAAATGTTTCATAAATCATGTGTTCCAGAGCTTCTTGCTCAAAACAAATATAAATACTCATGTGTTCCAGAGATTCTCGCTCAACACAAAACATCAATTACCCATATGCTCCAGATATTCTCACTCAACACAAAACATCTCATCAATTATGTTCTTTAGGGTCCACACCCAACCCATGAAATCATATATATATATATATATATATATATAACATATGCAAATGGATTATGCCCAATATATCAAAAAATCATGTTGTTCATATGCAGTGGGGTCTTAGACCCAATACACCAATTAAAACATCAAATTAACATCATAAGCAATAGGGCTTATAGCCATAAGTGTTAGTTCAAGATTCGAGATATTACAAAAATGTGTGTAAAATAACTTGTATTGATTTCATGTTTGATGGACAGGTTATGCCATAAGTGGCATTGAAAATAGGTGATGAAGACCCTATACCAACTCACCAGGGTGATGTTTTTTCATTTCTTTTGTAATTATTTTAAAAATTGGTTTGTTAGGGACCTAACCCTAACAAGAAATGGATTAGTCCTAACGACTATACCTTATTCCTAGCAAACTATGTATTAGTTCTATAATTACCCTCCACTATAAGTTGGAAAGGGTGACTATAAGTTATATTAACAGCTTATAAGCATGAGAGTCCTAGTGCATAGTTTGGTTAAGTGTTTTGGTTAATGGTTTGAAATAAGGTGGTTTGGACTATGGTGATAAAAGCCATAGTCATGACCCTAGCCTTTAACATTATTAATGCTTTTATAACATGTGTATTCCATACTTTGAAAGGAGATACAAAGCTGTCAATGCATACATTTAAGCTTTGGTTGTGGACAAACAACTCTGCCCTGGTTGCGAGTTGACGCATTTAATGGAAAGATGTATAAGCATGCAAAGTGGTTCAAGAGGGATCTCATCTCTTCACTCATCGCGATATTCTACAACCATTTTTCCAAGGACTTTAATATGGTTTTGCTCAGTCTGAGGGTTTTATTTTTGCAATAGTTTTGGTCTGTAACTGCTTGAAGGGAGTGAGATTTACCATTCATGGTCGTGGTGCACATTCTTTCCCAACCCTATGAATAGTCTGTTAATAAAAATACTCCACTTTATTTTGAGGCTTGTTTGAAGGATTTTATCAGTGGTAATGGTCACCATTATGGCCTCGGTTTATATGGCATGTCACGATGAAATAGGAAAGAGGTCCTTCTTTGAGATTTCCAAGCATTTAACAAGGTAATGAGCACATTCTTATTTTTCCTTTACTCCATTAATTTTGTTTTCATATTAATGGCATATGCAATATTGGACTTGGAGTTTATTCATCGTTATGCATGGAGAGGAGAAATAAGGGCATCTAGGAGGAGATGACCCCTCGCCCTCTCTACATTCGTTTTCATGTAAGTTTCAAACTGAAGGTTTCCATGACTATTAAATTCGATTTCGAATAAGACTCTAACTCTTTTTCGTTACTATGCAGGTGACTAGAAAATAATCAAGAGAGCATACCCTTAAGCTTCAAGTCATGCTTCATTTGGCCAGGTAAGTTTTTTTACCCTATCATGCCTTTCTTACAAAAATTTCATAATAGGTTATGATTTATAGTTTAAACTATGCATAATGTACAATATAAGTTGTGATCTTGGCCAACGAGAGTGGTGACATGGTCACCGCCTCTCATTCCTCCTTATTCTTTGCCAAATATGAGGAAAAATTTTCCCTTACTTTGTTTAAATCAAACACATGCAGTCTTGACATAGAAAGCATACTAACAATTGCTAGTTTGTTTGATGTGTATGTATTTTTCCCGGTGTGGATATGTTCGGTCTACACCAATGGATTCGTTGAAAACCAAATGGTATGGTTCAATTTAAAAGTGTGTCACAATGGTTTCCCACTGGGTTCACAAACCACTTAAGAATAGGTATTTCGCCACTAGTGTGAAGATAAGTTGATGTGTTTTTATTAAAACCTTATGGGTATGTAATAGCTTGTAGAAATGACTTTGCGGCCTCTCTTTCATTTTCATTGTCATACCATTCATTCGAATGTACATTTTGTTTATTTATTTAAATGGTGGATGCCATTTTGATGGGCTTATAGCCACACGTTGTTTATCAGTTCGAACTTGTTGATTGAGAATCAAATGCTACAATCTTTTTTTTATGATTCAATTGTGTTGAAAAGTTTGTTGGATAGAGCAACGTATCATAGGATGTGATACTCGTGATTAGGGACTGTGCATTTTAAGTTTTATGATTGATATTATTTACTATGTAAATTAATAGATCTGTTTTTTGTTTGACTTATTTCTTGAATCAGTTCGATGGGAATTTTGTTTATTTGTAGAGAAATAATGATTACTGTTGCGACAATTTTCCAATCTAGATCGGTGATCTCAATTTTTGGTTTAGATGCAAATCCTTTCGTCTCTAGTTTGTATACTTAGAATAGTTTAAGTGACAGTTTGCAATCTTTTATTTACTGTTTATACTTTCTGATTTCTTCCTGGGGTTATTCGATTCGAGGGTTAACTAATAGTCCCTTCTGTAAAACCGGTGTTTAACTTATATTAATGGAATCTATCCATAACCGTAGGTACTATGGAAGTAGATTCTTTAATTGGGAATAAGTTATAGATTTAATATAGTTTAAAAAAGAGATATAAGCTATCTATGAAAGACATAAGATTCTAGGGATTATGATTAGTTGAAAAACACATTTAAAATATTTTAAGAGAAAATATGCAAACATAATTTAACACATTTAACAAGAACTTTAATATCTTCATTTAGATTTCCTAGTTAGGATAGCATTACATCCACTCTAATTTGGGTAGGAATCCCAAAAAAAGATTCATTGAAATATACTAAGATAATAAATCTACGATTCCTCTTCTAATAAAGAGCAGTTTATATTAAATCATAATAACATAATAGGCAAAGGTTAGGAATAGATACAATGTAAAATTTAATATAAAAATGCAATTACGATCCATGTCTTTACTTAGTCTAAAATTTATTAATATGTTAAATATATAAGAAATAGAAATGGGAACCTGACACCACTATCGAGAAAATAGAACTGAAGTTTTCATTCCTATTAACCAACTCCTAGAGCAACCAAGTCTTACTTTCAGTAGAACCGTCGAGCCTGTTTGTTGAACCACAAAGAAAAAATATGATCAATGTTCCATTTGTTCCATTAACAAATCAATTCCTCGTCCATTGTTAGCCTTCTTCTTGCTAAATGGGAATACTATTATATAGTATTTTACCTATGACTTGCTCATTTAAGAGCCTTTTGCTCTTTAGCATTCCACAAGGAGTCTTGACCTGATTTTGGGGAAGATGCCTCTTGCATCACTTAAGTTCTCACTCAGTAGCTTTCACCACTTGTGTTTTCCTCTTTTGGGTTAGAAATCAATCTTTCAACAGCTACTTTATCTCTCACTCCTCCCAGTGTTTTTAATTATCAAATAAAACAATTTATTATATCCATTTTGACTTTCTTGTCAAAATATTAAAAAAATAAAATATTCAAAGAATAATAATTTACAATTATTCAGTGTGTTACAAGATTCTTTTGTGATGAGAAAATATTTACTTCATATGCAACAACAAATCATGTAATTACTTTATAATTTCCACAATTGCAACCATCAACTGTAACCATCTCTAGAATATCATCTCTAGAATAGGTTCAACTTCTTATAGAATAATTGTCCCAACAAAGAAAATCCATAACAATATGTATTATTGTTGAATGAAAGGTAAGTTTTCTTCTTTGGTGTGTGCAAGAAGTTGAGGGACCTTTTATATGCAATGGTGGAGTGAAGTCAATCACTCTTAATCCAAAAAAAAAAAATCATCCCAAGAAATACCGAACCTTCCAAGCCTAGTCCCAAGGCTACCAATAGGCATGCCAATTAGGATAGTAAAACAAATTGTGCCTCCATTTTATTTAATCAAATCAAGCCTCCGTTTTAGTGAACAAAATCGTGCACGTGATTTTGTTCACTAAAACGGAGGCGCGATTTGGAAAGCCTGTTTTAAAAAAAAAAATAGGCTGAGGCCGTCTTTTTCTTCTCATCACGTGGCTATTGGACAATGTTGGAGAAAATATCGACTGGGAAAACGCATTTTTGGGTGTGCCAAAGCCCTCCATCTCCACCTTTAGATAAACCTCCTATTTGTGAGGTATTTTCCTCATTTCTTTTGATGTTTTTTTCTCTTTGTTCATCAATTTATTTTCCCTAGATTGAAAAATTTAACCAAATTAAATTAAATTATGGCCAATTGAAACAAAAACCCCAATGGAATTGGCCAATGGAAACAAGAACCCCAATGTAATTGGCCAATTGAAACAAATTACCCAATTTAATGGTAAAAATTAAATAATTTTGATTATTTACCAAAATTCATACCCAAAATTCCCATGCCCAATGGAAACCAAAACCCCAATTAACTCAAAAAACAAATGAATTTCACTATTTCCATATGCATATTCACAAGGATCCTTGTGAATCCATACCAAAATCCACAAATATGCAAAGTTTGTCAAGCACATTGCAAGTAATTTGCATAAGTAATTTACATGCGCAATGTAAACCAAAACCCCAATTAATTCATAAAAAACAAACAAACTTCACTATTGTGAATCCAAACCAAAATTAACAAATATGCAAAGTTTGTCAATTATGTTGCAAGCTTGCATACAACTAAAAAAAAATCAAGTAGAATTCATATATTCCCTTAAAATACCTAAGCAAACATGGTAAATCCCTTGCCTCTATCCGAAATATCAAAGTTGCTCTTCCAAGAACATCAATAAACACCTTATAATTTTGATGAAACTTCTCTAAGTTGCTCTTCCAATAACATCAATAAACACCTTATAGTTTTGATGAAACTTTCCAATCCAAGTGTTAAAATAAGGTATAGAAGCTTCCCATGCTTTTAACAAATATTTCGTCTTGAACGAAGGGTGCTTTTTGGTTAAGGTCAAGACAACAAAGTTCAACAATAGGCTCTATGAATGTGAAGATACATAGGTAGGTTGATGTATTTGATTAAACATGCCAATCACATACTATCATACATGATATAATCCAGTGGAACCCTTGCAACCATAAAATCCTTAAAGATCTGCTAAATAGACTTTGGAGTCCAAAAAACATCACACTACAACAAATAATCACATATGTAACAAAATCATTGCCTATATTGGGATTTTACTAATCAACAGCATATTATGCCGCCTATTCTAGGGTCTAGTTGTTGCCTCTACCCGCAATCTGGGAGCTGGTCCTGCAAAGGCAATAATCAGCACCTCACAATTTTGACGAAACTTCATAATCCAAGCCTTAAAATAAGCTAGAGGAGCTTCGCAATCAACATATGCACTCAAGACACTTTATGTACACATGCATGTACTTAAAAATTGGAATTAATATTTGAATTTAGGACATAAATATGAAATGAAAAAATGTTAAATGTTTATTCTTTACTGTAAAATTCAAGATCAATTTTTAAATTTAGATGATAGATTTAGTTTATATGTCATTAGTTATACAATTTTTAGTGCTTAGATATGTCATTATATCATGTGTTTATATTTCTAATGATATTTTATTTGTATTTATGGTTGCAGTGGCTACTATGGATAACAATGTGGAGATACTAAGGTTTATTTCCCATTTGAGAGAGATTAGTTCTGCTTGGAGGGGTGGAGATGAGCTCTGCCACTCCTTGTCAGATTCTTTGTTGTCTATTGTTGATATGATTTCAATATCAAGTGATTCTTTGTATAGAATTACATCTTACAGGGAGAGGAAAAGACAACAATACGCTGATGGGTTAAGTTACAACGAGGTTAAAAATATCAAAATAACAAAAGAACACATCTATTCATTGTTTAGACTTCCTGGGACGGATGACATTCCGGAGATCAACAGGCCACATATTTATATTGAGTGGTGCACCTTTCCACCCATTAGAGACAATTGTATGGATAGGTGGCACATGGTTTTTGACATTCCCCCCCATAAGTACAATAGGGAAGTACCGATGTACTTCCTCCGAAAATTGTATGCAGAGTTTGTGATGGGGAAACATGTCAACTATTTTGACATGTTGGGCTTCCATGGAGTTGGTAGGGGGATGGGCCCCAACACTGAGCCATGCTAGACATAGATATGTCAATCCACAGATACCTGCACCATGTGCTTAGCTACCGAGGGAAGACATCCCTCCTACACATGACATGGTTTCCCAGACACAGGAGGCATTTTTTACTCTAGCTGAGATGGTATCTCGACACATGACCACTATTGACCAGAGAGCACCCTCTTCCTCTGTTGGTGTACAACCACCAGCTTCTGGTGGTGGAGGGACATCTATTGGTGGGGATAGACCGACATCCCATGTGCCTCAGAGAGAGCCACACATCTGCACATCGTGTGGGGGACCCTGTTATGGTCCTGGACCAATACATGGTACCACTACGATGACTGGTGGTCAGGTAAGGACATTGTTTTAAAACTTTGTTATTGTTCAATTTTTAATATTTCCATACTATATGTAACATATTAAAATATTTGTAATAAATTCAATATTTACTCTTGCAGGATATTGATGCCTCTCACAGGGATGGTACTGCATGTGGTGTGGTTGTACCTGAGGCCCAAAGAACCACCATTGAGGTAATATTTAAACACTTGTCATTTTGTTATTACATATAATTTTGTTAATGCATGTGTTAGTCTTGATTAATTTATTAAATTGTCTAATATTTACGATTTTTGAAGTTGCAGGAACCCCACTTAGAACATGATGCTGGAGACGTTGATATCAATGACATAGTCCAAGGTGGAATTTATGATTACTTGAAGAATGTAATTACATGGGTTATGCCTAAATCTTGTTCGAATTATTTAAATTTCTTACTGTACACTCCTTTATAGACCACTAATGTTTATAATTTTTAAACTTGCAGATGCTATTAGCATCTGAAGAGGGGCAAGAAATTGATGGAAGCGGTTACTCCCATGGTGGAGATATGTCCTAGGAAGGGGTAAGTATATTACAACTTGTTATTTTTTCAGTACATATTATTCCATCCATTGAAATCCATGTCTAACTAAGGTAACACTTTATGAATGCATATGTCATCGCAGATCCCTGCACCGCCTCTTTGGTTTGGATCTCCTCGTAGTCCAAACATAGATAAGGGGGTTGTTTGCACTATATGACCCTCTTCCTTGAACAGAGTGGGTGTGCACGAGGATCAACCTACTCATCCCATGGTAATTTACACACTTCCAATGGAAGTTGTTGGTCAGCTATGAATTCACTTCACAAGTGGTTTTTCTTAATGCTATTTTTGCATGTTTATAGCATCAAGATGTAGAGTCATCCGTGCTAGAACTTAGTGGGATTGTTGATGTCGCGGTCAATGCTGCATCTACAATAGGGATAAGTCACACTGAGGTACATCTACTTGAATAATTGTAATTGTGCATTTCATTTGTATTGTTTATGGACATGCATGATGTCTAACTATTTAATCATTTGGTGAATGTAGCCACACCCTGGTCCATTAGTGCACACAACTAAAATTGGTGTTCAATCTATGGCTCCTCTTACTACTGAAGAGTCCCAGCGTAATCCCCTAAAAATGGTTTTTTCGGTGAGATGTTCATTTTTTACATAATTGATTAGTACTTTCTCATTCATGTACATGTTGATAATTCTTAAGATAATTGACATTTTTTTTATTTGCAGAGAAGCATGGAAGAGAGGCTCTCTGTAAAGTGGAGGATAGCAGAGGCACCTATACCCTCGACACCAAAGGCACCTATACCCCCGACAGATGCAGTGAGTCTTTGTTTTATTTACAATTGAGTCATATTTTAAATTTCCAAACTTTGTTATTGATGGACAGTACTAGTTTAGTTACCTGATCAAGAAATATTGTCATTGATTTGCAGTCACCAGAGATGCACATTGGTCGTAGACAGAGCCGAAAAGCATATGGGTCCGGGAAAAAAAAGAGAAAGCTAGATTTTTTATGTGTTAGTCTAGTAGAAATATGTATTTTTATGTACAATCTGGAGTTAGAGTATAGGGGCGCGGTCCAGGACAGATGTACTTTTGTTTGCACATGTACATCAAATAAGTTTTTGATACATGTACATTCATAGGACATAGATAGGCCTTCTATTTTTGTATTATAACTTTCATGATATAAAAAATATTTCATATCAAGGCTCTTGAGATATTCATGGTTCAGTCTTTTAAGTGTGATTATACACGTGTGGCGAATAATGTTTCTATGTGTAATGTTCCCAAATTTTTATAGATTTTACGATTGCATGGAGATATCAGTTATAAATTTGAGAACAATGCACAATTATAGTATTACGTAATGACAAAAATGTACATTTTAATTGTCTTTGACCATGATCCAATTGCATATACAATTTTATATTAACAATGTCAAATTGTATTCACAATTATGGAACATACCTAATACACATAAGCACCCAGCATAGCTAAGCAACTAATCCAACTTGGTGGAATACAAAAGCACCTTACCCACATAACAACCTAACAATCGTTTAAAGGATGCATGAAGTTGACATACTTAAGTGATGCACCAGTGTGGTCTACATAAATAATATTATTGTTTGGCATGATGTCTTTCATCTAACGAATACATGGGATACACATCAAACCTAAAATTATCCGAGTATTGTAAACTTGATTCAAAATAATGGTTATGACTATATCCTGCACATTATTTTATCATTTTGTTAATGTACATGGCATTTGATGAATGGCCTCGAGTAACAACTTTGAAACAGATGAAAGTTATGTGTGATTTTATTATAGTTTAAATTGATTAGAGAAGTACTATTCTAAATCTTGTTTTATAAATTCATGTTTATGGAGTATTATTCGAAGCATTCGTAGTGTGAAGATATATATATTTTGTAATAATGGCGTAATAGAATGGCCACTTGTTTCTAAACATAAACATGTTACATTACATGGTTACTGACGTAATGCCATTGTCTCCTCCTGCATTTCATCATACAAATGCTCACATCTCTTGGATGAGGGGAAGATCTATAATCGCCTTCAAGCTGACCTTTATCTGCAAAAATTTCACATTCACTTACTGAACAAAAACCTAGTTTCCAAAATTGACAAAAAAAAATGATCCGTTGTCCATGGACCTAGAGTAGAGGGCCTTTCTAGCACTATCTCAATGTATTGAATCCAACAGAGCCGACGGTTCATCGATCCGAGAAACGGTCATCAATCTATGGAAAGTTGAATCCCACCTTCTACAGGATTTTAGGGACACTGGTTGAATCCATAACTGGGGCATAGAGCATAAACCGTGCATAAAAAAGGGCTTTCAGTGATCATGCAAGTGTGTTTAGGAAGGTTCCATGTGGGAATGCTAGCCACACATTCACGATCAAGAACTTTGAAAAGCCAATCCATATGTGTAGAAATTGGACATTCACTTACTGAGCAAAACCCTAGTTTCCAAAATTGACTGAAAAAATGATCCCTTGTCCATGAACCCAGATTAGAGGGACACCCTAGCACTACCCCAATGTCCTATATCCAATGGAGCTGAGGGTTTTTCGATCTGAGCAACGGTCATGATTCTATGGCACGTTGAATCCCACCTCCTACAGACTTTTAGGGACATCTGTTGAATCTCCACCTGGGGCATAGAATGGAAACCGTGTGTAAAAAATGGATTTTTGTGGGTCTTGCAAGCATTTTTAGGCATGTGTTATGTGGGAATGCTATCCACACCTTCACGGTCGAGCAATATGCGTATTTGACCCCCATGTGCAAAAAATTCACATTCACTCACTGAGAAAAACCCTAGTTTCCAAAATTGACCAAAAAAATGGTCTCTTCTCCATGGAAACACATTATAGGGTCACCATAGCACTATATCGATGTCCTGAATCCAACGGAGCTGGTAGTTTGTCGATCCGAGCAACGGTCATGATTCTATGGCACGTTGAATCCCACCTCCTACAGGCTTTCAGGGACACCTGTTGAATCCCTACTCGGGGCATATAATGGAAACTGTTCATCAAAAAGGGCTTCCGTTGGTTCGTGCAAAATGTTTTAGGCATGTATTATGTGGGAATTCTAGCCACACCTTCACGATCGAGAAATATACAAATTTTACCCCCTTGTGCAGAAATTGGACATTCACTTACTCAGCAAAACCCTAGTTTCCAAAATTGACCAAAAAAATGATCCTTTGTCTATGGAACCAGATTAGAGGGCCACCCTAGCACAATATCGATGTCATGAATCCAACGGAGCTGACAGTTCATCGATCCGAGCAACGGTCATGATTCTATGGAATGTTTAATCCCACCTCCTACAGGCTTTCAGGGACACCTGTTAAATCCCTACCTGGGGCATATAATGGAAACCGTGCATCAAAAAGGGCCTTCAATGGTTTGTCAAGTCTTGTTTAGGCATGTTTTATGTGGAAATTCTAGCCACACCTTCACGGTCTAGCAATATGCGAATTTGACCCCCATGTGCGAAAATTTCACATTTACTTACTAAGCAAAACCCTAGTTTCCAAAATTGACCAAAAAAATGGTCTCTTCTCCATGGAACCACATTAGAGGGCCACCCTAGCACTACCTCGATGTCCTAAATCCAACAGAGCTGAGGTTTTGTCGATCGAAGCAATGGTCATGATTCTATGGCACGTTGAATCCCACCTCCTACAGGCTTTCAAGAAAACCTGTTGAATCCCTAGCCGGGGCATAGAATGGAAACCGTGCATCAAAAAGGGTTCCAGTGGTTCGTGCAAGCTTTTTTAGGCATGTATTATGTGGGAATTCTAGCCACACCTTCACGGTCGAGCAATATACGAATTTGACCCCTATGTGTAGAAATTGGACATTCACTTACTGAGCAAAACCCTAGTTTCCAAAATTGACCAAAAAAATCATCCCTTGTCCATGGAACCAGATAAGAGGGCCACCGTAGCACTATCTCTATTTCCTAAATCCAACGAAGCTGATGGTTCATCGATCCGAGCAACAGTGATGATTCTATGGCACATTTAATCCCACCTCCTATAAGCTTTCAGGGACACCTGTTGAATCCTGACCCGGGGCATAGAATGGAAACCATGCATCAAAAAGGGCTTAAGCTGGGTTGTGCAAGCCTTTTTAGGCATGTGTTATGTGGGAACACTAGCCACACCTTCACAGTCGATCAATATGCGAATTGGACCCCCATGTGCAAAAATTTCACATTCCCTTACTAAGCAAAACCCTAGTTTCAAAAATTGACCAAACAAATGGTCTCTTCTCCATGGAATCACATTAGAAGACCACCCTAGCACAATATTGATGTCTTGAATCCAACAGAGATGATTTTTTGTCGATATGAATAACGTTCATGATTCTATGGCATGTTGAATCCCACCTCCTACAGGATTTTAGGGACACCTGTTGAATCCCCACCCGGGGCATAGAATGGAAACCATGCATCAAAAAGGAATTTCGATGGTTTGTGCAAGCTTTTTTAGGCATGTATTATGTGGGAATTCTAGCCACACCTTCATAGTTGATCAATATGTGAATTTGATCCCTATGTGCAGAAATTGGACATTCACTTACTAAGCAAAACCCTAGTGTTATCCCTAAAGTTGAACCTAGACTACAGGATTCAAGCTTAAGGAAATATTTGTTTAAAAATGCATAAATAAAATAAAATCAAATTGGGAACACAGGCTGGTATCAAACAAGGGCTAATAAAACCTTACAGTAGTAGAAGGTACTAGGATAGTATTACTTGTTTGTACAGTTTATACAGTTTCGGAATGAAATCAAAACATCACACACTTTACAATGAACAGAGCTGGTATATATCACAGATGGGTACATACAGGTATTTATCAAGAGATCAAAACATGAAGTAAAGGCTGGTATGAATCAGAGCTGCAGGAAAATCAAACAGATGTTGTATAACATGCAAGCAATCACAAAGTTAAATACCCAGGTACTATGATTCTAAATCATGAAGTGAAACTGTCAATGTTTATAAAAATGAAAGATAACTGTCATCTCAAAATAAGAATTATGTCATGGAATATGAATGACCAAATACATAAAAGAATTATCAAAGAGACAATTTATATGGCACAAAGGCAAATCATCATCAAGTTTATTCAAAACTAGAACCTGTCATTGAAGCTGCAAAAAGCTCATGATATATAGATGTACTTACAAAAGATCCAACATAGCTCCCAAAACTACCAACCTACAGTCCCTGCGTTCTCATGAAAGGAAGAATTCTCTCCTTCTTTCTTTCGAGCCTTTAGCTAGGACCTCTCTCCTCTGCTCTCGTTACATCCTTTTCTTTTATAAATTTACAATGCATTAAAACAGATCCAAAATACAGGATCGAATATACATGGAGATCTTTGATCTTACTAAACTGGGCTATGATGTTGGAGATTTGAACCTCAATCTTTGTTCATAAGATTTGGATAATATCAATGATATGGATTTTGAGTCTTAAAATCCTGACATCTGTGCTATATTTTCCCTGAAAAGATGGACTTGCTAAAATTACTCTGCCACCTGGTATTCATAATTACCCTTTCATCCTTTTTCAAAATTCGGTGTGCAACAGAATCGCGTCCTCTGGGGTGTCTTCATGGCATTGAATAACACCTGTAGTTGATGCTGTCCACTCAGCATCCACAAACTTCAATAATGTCATCATACTTGTATCGAGCTCGTTCCTCTGGTGGATTACTAAGCACTAGGGCATGTCACCCAGGCTTATTAATTGCAGAAAAGATCGTTGTTAGAGATGAGTAATCACTAATCACCAGTGAATGGCTGAAACGTTGAAAACCGATCACTTTGATTGCTGATAAATGACAGACAATTTGTTAAATATTGGTAAACAATTCACTGATTTAATTTGGAAATTGGAGGTATGGATCAAAGTTTATTGCCACGCCCTTCCTTCCAAATCTGCCACTACGACCAATTGGATGGAGGTAGTTTTCTGGCTGGGTATGGAGGTCATAATTGATAACCAGGGAAACTTGTTGCACATCAATACCCCGAGCCAACAGGTCAGTTGTGATCAGAACACGTGGGGAACTAGATCGAAATTCCCTCATAATAATATCCTTGGTGTTTTGATCCATGTCCCCATGAGTAGCAAAGACAGTATGGTCACGAGCTCTCATCTTGTCAGTCAACCAGTCAACCTTTCGCCTTGTGTTAACAGAAATAACACTTTGTGTGATTGCCAGGGTCTCGTATAGATCACACAGTGTATCAAGTTTCCAATCCTCCTTTTCAACATTCACATAAACGTGCTTGATACCCTCAAGCGTTAGCTCATCCCTCTTCACTAGAATCCTCACAGGCTTACTCATAAACTTCCTGGTAATCTCAAGAGCTTCAAAAGGCATTGTAGTAGAGAAAACACCAACCTGGATCTTTAGAAGGGAGTAGCTGAAAAATATCATAGATCTGGTCCTTGAAACTCCTGGAAAGCATTTTATCAGCCTCATCTAACACAAACATCTTTATGTAATCGGGGTGAAGAGAGTGCCTGCGCAACATGTCAAACACACGACCTAGGGTTCCAACAACAACTCCTTTAAAATTTAGCATTTTGCAGACATGACAGATGAGTCAAAATTTCTTCCTTAATGGATTGAATGTGTGTCATTACAGCTTTTTCATGTTCCCATTAGTGTTGATCTTTAAGGAAAAGTTAGGTGCAAAGTATTTGATGTAATCATTATCAGGAATTTCATTAGGAAGCTCTGTATCAAGAAGTACCCCAGTTTCCCCAGACCAACAACGAGCAACATTCTCTTTTTTGTAGCCTCCTCCCCTAGTAACCAATAGCGGAAAATTAAATTTCTTCACAAATCTCACACACTGTGCATGACAAGCAGAATAGCACCATCGATGGATAGGTTAAAGCAACCAAGGCGATCCCCAGCAAATGAATCAGCTCCACATTGAAGAACAATGGCACCAGGTGGGTATATTTCAACAACCTTGGAAATAATAGTTTTGAAAAGTCGCCTAAAACTAGCATCATCAATTCCATATTTGAGAGGGACATTAATAGCATAATATTTTCCTTCTCTTTCTTCAACCTCCTTAACATCTCCTGTTCCAGGGAAAAACAAGTCACCATACTTGTGAAAGCTCACTGTCATCACCCTGTCAGTAAAATAAAATAAAAAATCTTCCTCAACTCCATCACCATGGTGGACATCAATGTCAATATGGAGAACTCTGGCGTGATGTTTAAGCAACTCCAAAATCCCCAGCACCAAGTCATTAATATAACAGAAACCTGATGCCTCACACTTTTTAGCATGGTGAAGGCCGCCAGACCAATTTATTGCAATGTCACAACTTTGATTGTTCAGTCTATGAGCAGCATCTATAGTGCCACCGGCATAAATCTAACAAAACTCAAAGAGGTTCTCAAATACAGGACAATATTCTCCCAGATTATATCTTATTAGCTCCTTGGTGAACATGTGCTGGGTGTCAGGTGTTATTCGATGCAAGAACTCCACATAGTCTGATGAGCAAGTTCCACTGGGTATGCTTTATGTGGTCGATAGATCTCCATCTTCTTGTGAAGCTCATAGGAAAGCACCAAGTCATTAATATAACAGAAACCTGATGCCTCACACATTTTAGCATGGTGAAGGCCGCTAGACCAATTTATTGCAATGTCACAACTTTGATTGTTCAGTCTATGAGCAGCATCTATAGTGCCACCGGCATAAATCTAACAAAACTCAAAGAGGTTCTCAAATACAAGATAATATTCTCCCATATTATATCTTATTAGCTCCTTGGTGAACATGTGCTGGGTATCAGGTGTTATTCGATGCAAGAACTCCACATAGTCTGCTGAGCAAGTTCCACTGGGTATGCTTTATGTGGTTGATAGATCTCCATCTTCTTGTGAAGCTCATAGGAAAGCACTAGATGGTGTGTCATGCACGGTCGATGTGGCTTCATAGGATGATTTGGACCAAAGTAGACACTTCCCACATCCCCATATGTACATTCTGCCACCATAAATCAATATGTTGCAAGCTCACAATATGCTGCCAGTTTGTAAAAAATTCACCCTGTAACACATACTTTTTTTTACATACATGGGTTCTTAGTTGACGAGTGGAAATTTTAATGATTTTAGGTAACCAAGGGAATCATAAGGGAAAGCAATCAATCATAAAACATAAAACAAAATCAAAATTAATACAACAAAAACCAATCCAAATCAAAATTTCAAAAATAAGCAAGATGAACAACCCTAGAGATAACATCTGGCTCTGTCTGGGGATGGCACGCTCCCTGTGAGCTGCCAAGAACAAGTAGACCTGTGCCTTGTTTCCATTGGGCTGGAGTCTTCATCACAAATCTCTGCTACTTAACAAACCACTGACTGAATCTTTTAAAGTACTTCTGCAAATTGTCTTATTCTCTCACAACAATCTGATCATACTGAACAAACTTAAAGAAATGCTTGAAGCATCAAGCTTATTTTTTCACAGCTCCTACACTAATCAAAACTAATTTCTTTTGATAAGGTAAAATCATGCTTCCAGTGAAGCCATACAAGTATCTGAATACATAATGAAAATCTTGATCTGTGTATGAGCAAAATAAAGACATGAACAACAATCATCATCTGTTTGTAATTTTGATTTTCAGACTTTTCATATAATGTATACTGAAACCTTGAATTGATAAATTCCTTGATGTAGTTAGTTACCTGGTCATGCCATTTTCTCAGTTTTGAATTATCAAACTCTTCCTTATTCTCAATCCTGATATCGAAAAACAGCTGAAAAGGGCTTTGAAATGACAAATCCTCTATTTTGACCTCTAAAGCTTCAATCTCTTTCTCAGCAAATTATTTTAAAAATATGACTTTAAATTCTGAGTATTACATTAGATAAGAAGACAAAATGGAAGAAAAACTTTCATCAATGCTCATATCACTCCATTCCTTGAAATTTTTAATGGAAAGAAAATCTGCCCTAAACTCTGCCTTCTCCATCCATGTCTTTAGAAATATAATCCACACATCTATTGATGATCTAATTGACCCCACTGGCAAATCTTTTGATCTGGAAATGATGCATAAAGGGGACCATGGAATATGAAAATTCATTTCAGAAGAAAGGAAAAGACAACCTCCCTTTGATAAAAACAATCCGACATTTGAGCTGCTCAAAGACTCCATATAATCAACAAATGGATCAATGAAGTTATAAGGAAATACCTCTTGCTGAAGATCAAAATATCTCTGTATACCCTTTTCCTCATAATGGCTTCCACTTTCAGCTACCTGCAAATTGAATTGCAAATATGGCTGCTCAATGTCTTTTACAGATTCAGTATGATTGATTTCTACACAATGTTGTTCCTCATCAAAATTTGATTCATAGTTGTCATACACCTGTTTGCTGCTCCTTAAATCAACAGAAGCTGATGTAGGGATCTGCTCTTCTTCATCTGGATACTCATCATAGATTGGGATATCTTAAGAGTTAATCGGCTGATGCTGATCCAAATCTAGAACTTTAATGTCTTCACCAAACAATGGAGCATTCTTATCAATTTCTAAAGATGAAGATTTCTGTTCTATGATGATCTCATCAATTTTAGTATTTTGAAAAATTTCTTCTTGTGAAACAGAATCAGAGGAAGATAATAAATCTTCTTCTTTCTTTACATCATGACCATCGGCTTCATCCTCACTACTGGAAAAATATGCTTCTAAACTCTGCATATATAATGCATATCCCCTACAACAATCCTCAAGAATGCACTCATCTGGGTATATCCTCTTATAATATGAATTAAAGGTATCATGAAAGTCTTTCAAAGAGGAAATACTGGAAGGAGGAAGATTTCTGTACCATTTTCTTGCAGAACCATCTAATGAATACATAAACATTTTCATCAATACGTCTTCATGATGTATATTTAGCTGATCCATGTATTGATGAAATTTAAGTACATGATATGCCAGATTGTCCTCCTCCTCTTCTCTGAATCGGGGAAGAAAATCTCCCCATTCATCCATGGTAGGTACTGTATTTGGAAAGCCAGGAATATCTGAGAAATTGAACGGAGCCAATCTCTGTGCCACCATGGTTTCCATACGCTTACACATCTTGTAAAATTGCCTATGGATTCTTCGAACATGGAGTCGCCCGGTGAATAAATCTGTAGTCTAACTAACGCCCTGCTCTTGTTCACCATCAAGAGCTGGATCTGATCTTTGTCATTATTTCCCAGGGAAGATTATCTTCACTCCTCCGTCCCCAGCAATGGCGCCAGAAGATGTTATCCCTAAAGTTGAACCTAGACTACGGGATTCAAGCTTAAGGAAATCTTTGTTTAAAAATGCATAAATAAAATAAAATCAAATTGGGAACACAGGCTGGTATCAAACCAGGGCTAATAAAACCTTACAGTAGTAGAAGGTACTAGGATAGTATTACTTGTTTGTACAGTTTATACAGTTTCGGAATGCAATCAAAACATCACACACTTTACAATGAACAGAGCTGGTATATATCACAGATGGGTAAATATAGGTATTTATCAAGAGATCAAAACATGAAGTAAAGGATGGTATGAATCAGAGCTGCGGGAAAATCAAACAGATGATGTATAACATGCAAGCAATCACAAAGTTCAATACCCAGGTACTATGATCCTAAATCATGAAGTGAAACTGTCAATGTTTATAAAAATGAAAGATAACTGTCATCTCAAAATAAGAATTATGTAATGGAATATGAATGACCAAATACATAAAAGAATTATCAAAGAGACAATTTGTATGGCACAAAGGCAAATCATCATCAAGTTTATTCAAAACTAGAACCTGTCATTGAAGCTGCAAAAAGCTCATGATATACAGACGTGCTTACAAAATATCCAACATAGCTCCCAAAACTGCCAACCTACAGTCCCTGCGTTCTCATGAAAGGAAGAATTCTCTCCTTCTTGCTTTCGAGCCTTTAGCTGGGACCTCTCTCCTCTGCTCTCATTACATCCTTTTCTTTTATAAATTTACAATGCATTAAAACAGATCCAAAATAAAGGATCGAATCTACATGGAGATCTTTGATCTTACTAAACTGGGCTATGCTGTTGGAGATTCGAACCTCAGTCTTTGTTCATAAGATTTGGATAATATCAATGATATGGATTTTGAGTCTTAAAATCCTGACATCTGTGCTATATTTTCCCTGAAAAGATGGACTTGCTAAAATTACTCTGCCACCTGGTATTCATAATTACCCTGTCATCCTTTTTTAAAATTCAGTGTGCAATAGAATCGCGTCCTCTGGGGTGTCTTCGTGGCATTGAATAACACCTGTAGTTGATGCTGTCCACTCAGCATCCACAAACTTCAATAATGTCATCATACTTGTATCGAGCTCGTTCCTCTAGTGGATTATTAAGCACTAGGGCATGTCACCCAGGCTTATTAATTACAGAAAAGATCGTTGTTAGAGATGAGTAATCACTGATCACCAGTGAATGGCTGAAACGTTGAAAACCGATCACTTTGATTGTTGATAAATGACAGACAATTTGTTAAATATTGGTAAACAATTCACTGATTTAATTTGGAAATTGGAGGTGTGGATCAAAGTTTATTGCCACGCCCTTCCTTCCAAATCTGCCACTACGACCAATTGGATGGAGGTAGTTTTCTGGCTGGGTATGGAGGTCATTATTGATAACCAGCGAAACTTGTTGCACATCAATACCCCGAGCCAATAGGTCAGTTGTGATCAGAACACGTGGGGAACCAGATAGAAATTCCCTCAAAATAATACCCCTAGTGTTTTGATTCATGTCCCCATGAGTAGTAGAGACAGTATGGTCACGAGCTCTCATCTTGTCAGTCAACCAGTCAACCTTTCGCCTTGTGTTAACAGAAATAACACTTTGTGTGATTGCCAGGGTCTCGTATAGATCACACAGTGTATCAAGTTTCCAATCCTCCTTTTCAACATTCACATAAACGTGCTTGATACCCTCAAGTGTTAGCTCATCCCTCTTCACTAGAATCCTCACAGGCTTACTCATAAACTTCCTAGTAATCTCAAGAGCTTCAAAAGGCATTGTAGTAGAGAAAACACCAACCTGGATCTTTAGAAGGGAGTAGCTGAAAAATATCATAGATCTGTTCCTTGAAACTCCTGGAAAGCATTTTATCAGCCTCATCTAAAACAAACATCTTTATGTAATCGGGGCGAAGAGAGTGCCTGCGCAACATGTCAAACACACGACCTGGGGTTCCAACAACAACTCCTTTAAAATTTAGCATTTTGCAGACATGACAGATAAGTCAAAATTTCTTCCTTGATCGATTGAATGTGTGTCATTACAGCTTTTTCATGTTCCCATTAGTGTTGATCTTTAAGGAAAAGTTAGGTGCAAAGTATTTGATGTAATCATTATCAGGAATTTCATTAGGAAGCTCTGTATCAAGAAGTACCCCAGTTTCCCCAGACCAACAACGAGCAACATTCTCTTTTTTGTAGCCTCCTCCCCCAGTAACCAATAGTGTAAAATTAAATTGCTTCACAAATATCACACACTGTGCATGACAAGCAGAATAGCACCATCGATGGATAGGTTAAAGCAACCAAGGCGATCCCCAGCAAATGAATCAGCTCCACATTGAAGAACAATGGCACCAGGTGGGTATATTTCAACAACCTTGGAAATAATAGTTTTGAAAAGTCACCTAAAACTAGCATCATCAATTCCATCTTTGAGAGGGACATTAATAGCATAATATTTTCCTTCTCTTTCTTCAACCTCCTTAACATCTCCCGTTCTAGGGAAAAACAAGTCACCATACTTGTGAAAGCTCACTGTCATCACCCTGTCAGTAAAATAAAATAAAAAAGATTCCTCAACTCCATCACCATGGTGGACATCAATGTCAATATAGAGAACTCTGGCGTGATGTTTAAGCAACTCCAAAATCCCCAGCACCAAGTCATTAATATAACAGAAACCTGATGCCTCACACTTTTTAGCATGGTGAAGGCCGCCAGACCAATTTATTGCAATGTCACAACTTTGATTGTTCAGTCTGTGAGCAACATCTATAGTGCCACCGTCATAAATCTAACAAAACTCAAAGAGGTTCTCAAATACAGGACAATATTCTCCCATATTATATCTTATTAGCTCCTTGGTGAACATGTATTGGGTATCAGGTGTTATTCGATGCAAGAACTCCACATAGTCTGCTGAGCAAGTTCCACTGGGTATGCTTTATGTGGTCGATAGATCTCCATCTTCTTGTGAAGCTCATAGGAAAGCACTAGATGGTGTGTCATGCACGGTCGATGTGGCTTCATAGGATGATTTGGACCAAAGTAGACACTTCCCACATCCCCATATGTACATTCTGCCTTCGGAAATCAATATGCTGCAAGCTCACAATATGCTGCCAGTTTGGAAGGACGTTGCCAGTTTGTAAAAAATTCACCCTGTAACACATACTCTTTTGCACATACATGGGTTCTTAGTTGATGAATGGAAATTTTAATGATTTTAGGTAACCAAGGGAATCATAAGGGCAAGCAATCAATCATAAAACATAAAACAAAATCAAAATTAATACAACAAAAAACAATAAAAATCAAAATTTCAAAAATAAGCAGGATGAACAACCGTAGAGATAACACCTAGTTTCCAAAATTGACCAAAAAAATGGTCCCTTATCCATGGAACTAGATTAGAGGGGCACCCTAGAACTATCTCGATGTCCTGAATTGAACGGAGCTAATGGTTCATCGATCAGAGCAATGGCCATGATTCTATGGCATGTTTAATCCCACCTTCTACAGGCTTTCAAGGACACATGTTGAATCCCTACCCGAGGCATAGAATGGAAACCGTGCATTAAAAAGGGCTTTCGATGGTTTGTGTAAGCTTGTTTAGGCATGTTTTATGTGGGAATGCTAGCCACACCTTCACGGTCGAGCAATATGCGAATTTTATCCCCATGTGCAAATATTTCACATTCACTTACTGAGCAAAACCCTAGTTTCCAAAATTGACCAAAAAAATGGTCTCTTGTCCATGGAACTAGATTAGAGGGCCACCCTAGCACTATCTTGATGTCTTGAATTCAACGGAGCTGATGGTTCGTCGATCCGAGCAACGGTCATGATTCTATGGCACATTGAATCCCACCTCCTACAAGCTTTCAAGGACACCTGTTGAATTGTCGAGCTGATAGGGATAGGGTTAAACCCTAGTTAGGGATAGGGTTTTCCAAGTTTAGCCTTCATTAGCATGAAATGAATTGTCCAGCTTTGGCCCTCATTAGCATGAATGCATTGTCCCCTACTGAGCGAAACCCTAGCCTCAGAAACCACCGTAGACGGAGGTCATCGGGAGATGGACAGGAGGGAGAGCCCGCCCCCCTAGCTAAAATCCCATGTCACGAATCCAACAGAATCAACGGTTCATGTATCTAAGGCCCGAGCATCGATCTATGGCGAGTTGCAAGTCACCTCCAGATATCGTTTAGGGACACCTGGTGGACTTGTGCCCGGTGAGCAAAAAACCTCATGGAGCCGCAATTTTGAATTCTGTCAATTCCTGCTAGCGTGTTTGGGCATGGGAAACATGGCAACGCCAACTGCATCCCCACCGTCCATGGCTTTCCATCTTTGGACCTCATTTTCATGACTGTGTTGTCCCATACTGAGCGAAACCCTAGCTTCAGAAACCACCATAGATGGAGGTCACCGGGAAATGGATAGGAGGGAGAGGCCCCCCTAGCTAAAATCCCAAATCATGAATCCAACGGAATCAATGGTTCATCGATCGGAGGCCCAATCATCAATCTATGATGAGTTGCAGGTCACCTCCAGATACCGTTCAGGGACACCTGTTGGACTTGTGCCCGGTGCGCAAAAAACCTCATGGAGCTGCAATTTTGAATTCCGTTAACTCCTGCTAGCATGTGTGGGCATGGGAAATATGGCAATGCCAACCGCATCCCCACCATCCATGAATTTCCAGATTTGTCCCTCGTTGGCATGACTGCATTGTCCCCTACTTAGCGAAACCCTAGCTTTAGAAACCACCATAGACGGAGGTCACCGGGCAATGGATAGGATGGAGATCCCCCCCCTAGCTAAAATCCCATGTCATGAATCCAGCGAAATCGGGGGTTCGTCAATCGAATCCCCAAGCATCGATCTATGGCAAGTTGCAGGTCACCTCCAGATACCGTTCAGGGACACCTGGTGGACTTGTGCCCAGTGGGAAAAAAACCTCATGGAGCCGCAATTTTGAATTTCGTCAACTCTTGCTAGAGTGTTTGGGCATCGGAAATATGGCAATGCCAACTGCATCCCCACTGTCTGTGGCTTTCTGTGCATCAACAACTTCATGTTACTTTTGAGTTGTCAAGCTGTCATTGCTAGTATGTTGTTTTGTTTAAGGATTTTTATAATACATGATCAATGAGAAACATGAATAAATGAGTTTATTGTTATCTTTTAATTGGAAATTAAACTCCTTAATAAAATCATATCTTTTAATTGAAAATTAAAATATCACAATTTCAATTACACCAATGACCCAACATATCAACCTCCCAAAATTTTCTATTATGCATTACGTGAAACATTAACCTTTCGAAATCATGAGAGGTTCCAAATTTTGTTTGTTTATTAAGTTTATCACTTAATATCTTCACATGCATGATGTTGACCTACTTCACATGCATAATGTTAGCACATGTTACTTTTGAATACTTCATATGCATAATGTTGAAGCATGTTAAACTTTTGAGTTGTTTGTGTCAATATTAGTAGGTTATTTTCTTTCACTTTCAATGTTCAAAAAAACATAATCGACTAAAAACAAAGTTAAATAAATCTCTTATTATCTTTTATTATCTTTTAAGTAGAAATTAAACTTCTCAATAATAAAAAATGAGATGAAATTCTAACACTACTAGGAATTACCCCTTTGGGAATGGACATGCTGGTATAAGAGATGAGTTGTCAAGAAGGAAATTATACAAGCCTTAAAACATAAGTTTATCGCTGTGGAATCTTGTTTCCATCATCCTAGTTGTATATATCGGCTGAAAACATTGACAATATTACCTACTTGGAAAATTAGGGTTTTAGTCCTGTAAGAGATCCTACAAAGAACTTTGATAGGTATGACCTATAGAGGTACATGTATGGAAAATTTCGCATATCAAGAACACAAAATTGACATATTCATAAGAAACATACATGGGAAAATTAAAATTATGATACATACCTCATCATGCTAGATCCCACCTATTATCATACAACCAAGCCCTCCGGATCATCTCTTATAATGATGGTCTCCATTAGTCTCTCGTTCTTTGTATCCGGTAAGATGTAGTGTACCTTCGATGAATTCCGGCTAGGAATTGTTCGTACCTGGAGGTTTGTACCAATGATTAAGTTGGTAAAGTGATACACACTTGCACCTAGTTTGTAATCCCTATAAACATATCCACTCTTCTTTCTTGCATTGTTGTCATGTGTAAGTTATTCACCTTTAACAACCATCGACTCGATGGGGAAGTGGTTGTTTTCATCATCAGCCATGGACATAATGAGGGCTTTCTTTCCCTCTATACAACGTGCCAACTAGTAATCACCACCCCGTTCACTATCTTTTAAGGAAACCACTGCGTATATTTTTCGTGCATAGTATTATTGTAGGTATATGATCAAATATTTTTAATGTGATAGAAGGACATTAATGTGAGTTTCAAGACTATGTAAATTTTACAAAAAAATGTTAAGGAAATGCATCATACCAGGTTGTACAAGGTCTGATTCATGATCAAAATCTATAGAAATAGATGATTGGTATCCTTCCAATGGAGTTAACTCAAAAATTGCATGTAGATCAAGTGGAAGTGATATGCGATCCCATCCATCAACCCTATCAAATGATTCACGCACATCCCAGTCACCATCACAACAAGGCGGGAAAAAACAAGTGAGTTTTCTGGTCCAAATTTCAAATACTGGGTTATCAGAGCTTTGAACCGAATGAAATCCATGAGTCCCAGGAGCAGTCTTGCATTCCCATGCATGTGAAAGATCTATGTCTAACACCTCCCAAAAAATTCTCTCCACATGTCTCTTTCTTGTGGATTCTACTCGCATAGCTGATTCCTCTTCCATTATTGACGTGCACTACCTGACTATAGATTGAGCATTTCGAATAGTAGATATTGTAGATAATTTCAATTCCTCTCTTCGTAGGGCTGTTTTGACACATGCTCCAGCTCCATCATGCTCTCCTTTACCATGCTCAGTCTCAAAATAGTTCCACATATGTGGAACTTTGTAGTTTTTATGCAATGAACAGAACCATTGAAATATGCATGCATTTTTGAATTGAACAGCACATCCATCAGACCAAATCTAGTGTCGATCCATCTGTATGTTCTTGCCCTTCAAATGATCATAGAACATGATGAAGCAATGATGTACATAGTGGAAGTCATGGAACCTATCATCACTTATGTAGAAGTGATATTCCTTTAGAATTTCTTTTTTCTCTTCACTGCTATTTGGGCCATGTCTATATGTGATATGCACCATCAAGGAAACCTGCTCAGAGTGATAATACTAACTTTGGATCTCATTTTGAGGTTACAGAGTGTAGTTCTGGGCAAAATCAACAACTGAAAGTATAGTACCACGAGGAAATGTATCTCTGCATATTCTAAACTTCTCATCCTGCCATCGTTCCAAGTGGACATGTTGAACATATTGATGTGTCTTTTCAATAAATTCCTTGATGAAGACACTAACTTGTACCTATTGACACAAAATGATCTAAATATCAGTTTTTTTTGTAAGTAAGGAATGAAATGCAACTGTTCAAACATAAATTTATAGATAAATGCATGTACCTGAGATGTCACCAATTGTATTTTTTTGCTTTCTTTACCTGGGACTATTTCATAGCTGATATATTTGAAAGTTTTGATGTTTGTAACCATATTCCCAAATTCATTGTCTCCAGTCTCGTGCATACATTGGCTCAATAATGCCATTCCAGCACAGTTGGAGAAAGTTCCATCCAAACAGGATTTTGCATAGTAAGTTTTCCCCTCAGGCCTATTGCACATGATACTATGAATGAATTCTCTTGATGAGGTCAGTGGTATTGTCAAGGAGCAATCCTGCACATGGTTAGTATGCAACACACGACGAATGTTCAAAAATGTTTCATAGTAATATTCATATTCTACATGGTATCTACAACAACAAGTGTTATGAAGAGTATTTATTCTAACATACCAGGGCTTACATTTCTCAAAAGATCTTTGCCCCAAATTCAATTGTCTATGTTCATTCCTAAATTTCTCATATAGTTTTGTCTGTGTTATATCATGAAGATGCTTAATATGTGGTTCACGGTCCTTTGAACCCCTTCTCAGTTTTAGTACATCCTTCTGGTTTGAAGAAGGCCTTGTGTGATCATGCCAAAAACTTTGCACTAGTCCCTTTACTGCATCAACTAGCTTCATGTCACGACTTGGAAACCGACCAATAAATGCCCAAAAATCTGTCTTGGCGGTTGTGTCAAGATGTTCTCTTCTAATAGAATACCTACAGAGGGTTTTCACATTCAAATTAACTAGTTTAGATGTAGGCTTGAGAAAATGAAGGACCCTGGTGTTCTTATTTACAATTGCTTTTGACAACACACAACGAGCCGCATTGCGGTCCTTTGACTGTGTGTTCTTACCAATTTTACCAAAGGCATCTACTAAGCTTTTAACTACATGAGAACTTGGTCCAGAAGTCTTTATCATCTTTATCCCTAATCATTTGCTAACAATATTCATGCCCCTAGATTTTAACAATGATAAAAATAATCTACATTTATCTCCATCACGTTTAGAAACAAAATATTTATTTAGTATCTGTTGAGTTTGATAAGCAATACTACATTTAGATAGCGTGCCTTCAATGGAATTGAGGGGTCCTTCATCAACTTGTATATGCTTCGGAGTTCTTTGATGTGTGCTTTCTAATGGAGGTAAGGGGGTTAGATTTCTATCATCTAGTGCATCAACAATATACTCTGGCGTTTCAGTAGCAACTTGTTGTCCTTCATTCTCTTCCCGGTAGTTGGATACTGGAAGTCCAACATCCTCACCGATGGTCTGGATAATATTTTCTTCTTCAGT
>LPNX010975839.1:86699-102701 GCA_001517045.1 Pseudotsuga menziesii | reverse complement strand
TATATATATATATATATATATATATATATCAAAATAATCAAGATATAAACTTTTTAAATTTAAGAAATAACTAAAATTTCTTGAATATTTTTAAGAGATCTTTTTTTTTCCACAAAACATCGTAATAGTATTTATAAAAAAAAATTACAATCCACAAATGGCACAAATTCAAATATTGTCCATTGTCAAAAAAATTTGACCAAAAAGCCTTATAGAATCTTATACTGATTGTATCAAAGAGTCAAGCATACATCATTCCCATCACACACAATATTCAAGCATACAACATTTTCATCACACATATATCCATTGCTTCATAGCAATTTACATCTCCTCAGCAACAACTACCCATAACTTCAAAAAAAACAGTCATAGATTCTAATAACCTATTTAGTTATGCAAATATATACAGTTCCATTCAGCTTTCAAAATATTAAAACAAAACAAGGATCAGCTACATATTAGACCCATATCATCATCCATCCTTTATCTTCAGTAGGAACTCCATTCTTCAAAGTAGACCAAATCTGTACAAAAGTTTTTTTTTTTAAACATAACAGATTCGAAGCATTCAACTGCACGATGCTCAAAAATTTGCCAAGATCTAGTCATAACATTAGATCCATCTTTTGCCAAAACATCTGCAAGTGTATTTCTTTCACGATAAATATGCACAAATTGCACCGACTCAAACATATCAACCAATCTATTGATTTCAAGCAAAATCTGTGCTAGCTGAATATCTTGAATACAATATGAAGACTAATATACCTTACCTTAAACATAAATATCTATCACTATTGGAAATTTTTCTTATAATTATTAAAATTTACAAAACACTGGTTTATATAAAAATATAGACAAATCTTTCTGTTAAAATTTATTTATAGTTTATATTTTTATAATTGAATTTTTTTTTTTTTTTTTATATACTATTATCAAACAAGTAAGATTTAAACTTTACAAATTTAAGAGATAATTGAGGTTTTCCAAAATTATTCTATTAGAAATATCTATTATAATTGAAAACTCATATTATAATTGTTAAATTATTTATATTTGTTTTTAATGAATAATGTATATTTTTCATATATATAATTTCTTGCTTATTATATTTTTATAATTTCAATATTTCTTTTCTTTTTAAAAACATTTATAGGTATACTATTAATTTTACAAATTTAAGATATCTTTAAAAATGCATTTGAATATATATATATATGATTTTAATATTATAATTAATCAAAGGAAATACAAAAATTAAATCTAATATTTGAGTTTTCATCGTAAGTTTTTTTATTTTTGGTAAAATGGATAATGTGCATTTTATGCATTTGTTTATGTAAATTTTTATGTAAATTTGTATTTATATATTTTGTGGTTTGAATATGATGTAATTAACTAAAATAAATATATCAATTAAATTAATTATAAAACTAAATTATTGATTTAGCAAATTAGATAATATGTATTTTATATTTGTTTATGTAAACTCTTAGTGTTTTATATAAATATAAATATAAATTTATGGTTTTAATATAATATAATTAATTAAAATAAATATATGAATTGAATTAAAAATTAAATTAAGTTATAAGGAATTAGATTTGTATTTATAATTATATATTATATTATTTGAAAATTTGTAATTATACAAATTTATTTAAAATAATATTACTTATTTTAAATAAGAAAGTAGACATCTTTATTTTTTAATTAATTTAATTTTTATTTATTTATATTATTACTTTAAATTTAAGTGACATTATTTATTTATAAAAAAATAGTAATTTTTGTTTTGTAATTATCTAGTATGGAGAATATAGAAAATATTTACCATAATTTTTCTACAACCCTATCTTCGTCCATTAACAAGTTCTCTATTGAAGTCTTGACTAAAACGAGCAATAGTAAAACCAACCCTTGCTATGATCAAGAGTGTAAAGATGTGAGAAAAGAAATCAAGCAAGCTACTACATATTCGATAAAAATAGACAAGATAAATCACTACAAACCCTTAATTAAAAGAAAAAAGACATTATCTAAGTAAAAGGCATGAAAATATCCTACACCTCTCCAAGGTGGCTCCTAAGAAATTATGGAGGTAAATTTTAACCGCAAAACAAAATAAGACAATAAAATTGCTTTAAAACTTAAAATATCATAATTCTTATCTTAAAAATCTTTATCAATCCCCGAATATAAGAGATAATATTCAAACCCTTCTTACAACGAAAGAAGTTTTCTCATTAGAAGATACATTTCTGGGTTAAGCACTTAGCAAATGGAAAATCAAAAGACATTAAAGGCTACCAAGTGGAAATCTTAAAAATTGGAGGGTTGTCATAATCCTGCACATCCACAAACTCTTTAATCTAGCAGTCAAGCAAGGGTTCCCTATACCTTTGTCTCAAAGCCTCATTATTCCTATTTTCAAAAGTGGTGATAAAAAACACCCCTCTAATTATCAGACTATTATGATTAGCCCTCTCTTAGCTAAGTTATATGGTATTATCTTAGAAAAGAATATCAATGAATGGATAGAAATGGAAGGGAAGTGGGCAAAGGGACAAACAAGTTTTAGAAGGAATCATTCAACCACAAACCACCTCGTTACACTTAGGATCATTACATAGGAATGCCGTAATAATAAGTCTGACCTATTTTGTTTCTTTGAGGATTTTAGAAAAGCTTTTGATACAATGCCTAGAAATAACCCATGGAATAGGCTAAATGAGCTTAAGATTCCTTTTGAGTTGAGAGTCATCGCGATAAGGTTATACGAAAATGTCATTGTGAAGTTTAAGAATAATGAAGGGTGGACAAGGTATTGGAGTTAAACAAGGTTTCCCCCTCTCCCCTACCCTTTTTGGCATTTACATTGTAAGTTGGAAATGTGTTTAGAAGAAGTAGGTTGCACTGGCACAATATTAGCTGGGATAATTATCATCCTCCTACTTTATGCTAATGATTTTGTTCTTATGGTAAGACATCCTTTTGATCTCGATAAGCAATTAAGAATTCTTAAATATTTTTTCTCTAACATGGGTAGCACTGTTAACACTGAGACAACAATCATGATTATAAAATATAAGAAAAACACCTATGCAAATTTTATATATGATAATAGAAATCTAGTGGAAGTGACTTCGTACAAATATCTTGGAATTGATTTTCATCACAAGCTCAATTGGAACTATAACATTGAGAAAATGATTAATGGAGGGTGGAAAGATTATTTTAGTCTTGAAAATAACTGTAAATTAGCCAATTTGGTCATGTGGGATAAAAATAAGTTTCTCTTTGAAACTTTTGTCATCCCCGTTATTTTGTATGGTTGTGAAGTATGAAAGTGCAAAATTTCTAGAGAATCTTGGAGGAAGATTGATCAAATCGAGAAGTGGATTATAAATTATAACTTCAAAATTAAAAGAAATACGGCTTATCCTATTCTCCTCATAGAAGTGGGTCTTCCCCCCATTGAGAGCATGGCTATGATTATGTACTTGATGTACAAGCATAAGATAAATAACATGAGAAAAAAGAGACTTCCTAAAATTGCTTTAAACTCAAGTCAAAACCAACTACGCCTCAAACAGTGTTGGTGTAAAGATAACATGGCTTGGTTAAACCATTGGGGCATTGATGAAAACAACATTTTGTAGAACATTGATAATGTCAAAAATATTATTTTTTTAGACAAGAATAGGTAGAGTTGTAGTAATCGCTTTCTAGTTAACCAGAATTTGTAGCGTACAAACTTAAAGAGGGTTGATGACCTCTAATAGTGTTGTCATCCTTCTTATGAGTTAAGAATATCTTGGGAGATAAATCCCACTTGCTTCTAGAGATTTTTCGAGAACACGCCAAAATTTGCTTACAAGAATAAACTCTCACGAACTATGAGCAGAGAAGAGTGCGAAAGCAAAAAATTAATTAGAAGGGGAAGGTAATGTCCCTTGATAAAAGGGTCTAACCGCTTATGAGATCCCAAAAAAAATGTTTGAGGTCGCTTCCTTTTCCCTATGTTCTTTTTTGGTCTACCGCCCTTTGGTGAGGGGAGGGGAAGGACTTGTGAAACCTTTATGATTGGAGCTTCCCTCTGACCCAAAGGAAGGGACTAAGGATTCTAGTCCGGCTTGGGTTGAAGTCTCGTGATCTAATGTCAAAGCGTCTCACTTGGAGCCTAAAGGATCAAGGCTAGGAGAAGCTTCTTTCATGGCTTGGGAAGAGACCTTTGTCACTGAGGGAGGACCTGAGGGGGGCATGCCCAACACCAGATCATCCACTGCTTCAGATTCTTGAGCTTTGACTTCTTGCAAAACTTCAAAACTATTTTTGTTTTCCAGCGGAGGAGAGAATGTTGCAGGAGGAGAAGGGTCCTTTTGCTGAAGAGGCTCCTTGCACTGGGGAGGACGATGCCGATTAGTGACCTTCTGAAACTCAACTTCTTTAGATGTAGGAGGATTTGTTGATTTCTAAGATTCAGGAAGCTTGGGAAGATTTTGGTAAAGTGGCCATAAACATGTCAAAATTTGCATTTGAATTGGATCTGCTTGTAGTCCAATACTTGGATGTGGCTTCATTATCCTACTGTAATCTTTAGGGGCTCCGGAAGCCCTTTTTCTAGATTTACCTCTACGCAAATGCAGACACATTAATACTGACCCCCTTTTGGATCTGTACTATCCAGGTATTGCCCTAGCTGATTACCAATGTCCTCAAGAGAGCTTTTCCCCCAAAGATGAAGTGGGATATGAGGTAGTCTCACCCATATTGGAGCGGCTGTGACCCTTGCTTCAGGGTTAAAACCTAGAGTCCAAGGGGCTAAAAACATCCCTCACAAGCCCATGAGGAAGGGACTCGATCGAAAAAGAAGGTCACGTTTTTCTTTATTTAGAAAGAGGAAAACAAAACACCCCCTACTAGCTGCAAAGACAGAGAGACCCGTCCTTGCAAAATAAGGTTCCATTGTTTAGCAATCTAGATCTCTACCGCCTTAGGGCTGGGCCACAACCCTGTAAAATTGCCTATGAGGGATTTCTCTGAAAGAATGAGCGCTTTTCGGCAAGGATCTGAAGGAGCAAGAACCAGATATTTGATCTTGAATCAATCTTCTTCACAAACTTGGAGGGAGGCAGGGAGGCAGCCTGATGGGCGGCTATTTGAACAAGGGCCTTAAAGGCCTGAAGCTGGGCTTGGATCTCCATAGCCAGAGAACCCACAGCAACCAACATACGGATCCAGAAGCCTCAGTGAAGAAGCGTGAGGAGTGCATGAGCATTAGCGCCCTTCGGCAGCCTAAGACGGTGGCTAGGGAAACCCTAGCCACGCTTCAAATTGGATCCGTGCATTGCTTCTACGCTTATCCTTTGAGACAATTGTTATTGACAAAAACCTTGTTTCAATATCCAAGAAGGCTTCTTGACCTTTGTCCACTTACCTATTACACCACCTTTAACCCATCGCCTTAATCTTTCCTCCTTTCATTGCCTCAATAATGTCAAAAATATTATTACTTCCAAGTTTAAAGAGAAATTCTAGTGTGAGAAAAATTTAGCGGTTAAGAGAAAATTAAGATACTATAAGGAGGTAATTAATCCTAACTTGGAATACCAAAAGTATCTCTCAATAGTAACTAGCTCACAGAAGAAAATTAATATATCCAATATTAGAACGAACTCCCATGAACTCCATAGCGAAATAGGGCATTGGTTTATTCCTAAACCTCCATGGGCGAAAAGGGTTTGCCATCTATATGAGTCTATGAGTGTTGACAATGAAAACTATTTTCTCTTAGAGTACCTTGCTTACACCCACATTAAATATGAGTTTCATAGTATTTGTTACAATACAAACCTTCATAACCTCCAAACTTGCCAAAACTATAGTGAGCTTGGCAAACTTTTTGAGCACATGAACGTGATTTTAAAGTAAACCAAGTATTATCCTTCTTAATATTCAATAGACCAAAGTTTGTCTCGGTGAACATTAATCATCATCATTATCGTCATATATGAATAAATTTAACTTTTGATGTAGTTTATATATATTTTTATTATTTGTTATAATGTAATTAAGTAAAAAAATTAAACAATTTTTAATTTTTTTTTATACTTGTTTTACATATTTACTATCATTTTGTTTTTAAATAGAAAATATAATTTACAGATAATTTAATACAAAAATTCACCTAATGTTTTCATGTTTTCATATTTTCTTATTTTATTTTATTTTATTTTTCTTATTTCTTGTTTATATAGTTTGAATTTTAATGAATGATATATGTTATAAATATGTTTTTTTTTTCATTTATGTATTCATATTTTTACAGTTTCAATATGTTTAATCTTTATTTTTTCATTTTATTTATTAATAATATATTAATTTAAATTTAAAAAAAAAATTAAAGTCACTTTATTTTTTATAATATTATATTTTATTTCAATATTTATATATTTTATAAATGTGTATTTTTTTTCAATACTATTATTGTACATAACATACATATTTATGAAACATGTTATATTTAACATTGGCTGCAAAATTGAAATTATAAAAGTTATTTTTAAAAATAATTAAAATAAAATATTTTATTTTCATAATGCTATATTTTATTTCAAATGATAATATATGTTACACATATTTCTTTTTTTTATTTGTATAGTTTAAATATAATTATCTTCTTTTTTTTTATTTATTTATAAATTGTTAATTTAAAATAACATTTTTTTTTCAATATATAAGATTTAATTTTTGATAATATTATATTTTATTTCAATGGATAATGTATGTTACACATATATGTTTTTTTTTATGTATATTTGTCTAACTTGAATTTTATTTTTAAGCTTTTAATTTGCTATGATGATGATGATGATGATAATGTTAAAGGCCCCTAAGGCAAATCCTTGGTCTTGTAAACTAAATAAGATAAAATGCTTTTTTTTTATAATGATTTTATTTCAATGCATAATGTATGTTATAAATGTGTTTATCATTTTTATTTTATCATATTTTATTTTAATGGATAATGTGTTACATATGTTTGTTTTCCATGTATATTTTTCTAACTTGAATATTATTTTAAAATTTCAATTTATCATAATAAAATAAATAAGATAAAATGTTTTATTTCCATAATGATTTTATTTCCATGGATGATGTATATTATAAATGTATGTATTATTTTTATATTTATAATCTAAATATAATTAGCTTTTATTTTTATGTTTTATTTTATTTATTTATAATTTGTTAATGTAAAATAAATAAATAAATTCAATATGTAACATTTTATTCTCCATAATATTTTAACCTGACACTTACTGTCTTTGACCTTATCTCTCTATTGCTGAGATCTCTCTCTCTTTCCTAACCTAACCTAACCTTACATAGTTAAATGGATACCTTTATGAATTGGCGTCTTAATTCTATATCAAGTTGAGAGACCAAATTCGAGGGTAAAGACCCAAAAATAACTAAGGGAGGATGATTTGCATACTCCACCAATTTTTATTCCTTCAGTAGAGGAAAAGGAAATAAATTTGTTTTTCTTATAGTTTCTTTCAATTCACCAATGGGGAATTCTTGTTCTGGACAACAATGTGCCATTACAACTAGCACGGTATCTTCCCCCTGAGTAATAGCATAATCCAATCCATTTGCTCTTGCCACTAGAATTGGTACTCCAATTCCATATTCCAATTTGGGTGCCATACCTTCCAGATATGGGGTGACTGGTCTTTGATCCCCTCCCTGAATAACCCCTTAACAACGGATGATGACCTGGGAGATTCAAATCTTTTCTATGAGATGGTAACTTGATCGTCCTGGAAAACATAGATTAATTGATGGAAGAATAGGAGATTTTTTTGAACAACATGTTACAATAGGAAAAGCTTATATATGTCAAAATTGAGTCATCAAGTTGATTATAAAATACATGCACGTTTCAATATTCCCCATGAGTAATCCTATGTATAAACATTGGGGAGGACGAACACTGAGATGAAATAGACCTACTAATATACCTAATATACCCTTTCCTTTATATTGATCAATAATCTAGACCCATACTATGAGTTGTCTCATGCCATAAATATACAAGTACACTCAAGAAATCTGTTGGACAAGCGAATTCGCACTGCTTACAGCCTACGTAGTCTTCTCTTGTAAGATACATAATCAGGTGGGCTCAATTTAGGGAGACTCAGATGAGGTAGACTCAAGTAAGACAGGATTTGGTGAGGTAGACTCCATGACGCCCAGCCCTTACTACTTGGGATAGCAGCAAATATCAAAACTACAACACTACACGCAACCCTATTAGCCTACTTCCGCAGGCGTGGGACCTTATTCAACATTCAGCTCTAGAGGCACAAGACTTTCAAAACCCTTTGCAAAATACTTATGGAGCACAAAAATATTCATTCTTACTTGGGGATTAAGCACCCAAGAACTGAAAGCATGCGCCTTGTCTATCCACTCGGTGACATTTAAATTATCAACCTTGGAAGTTTTGATTCTGATTAATTGGGGGGTTAGTTCCCGCTTGAATTCGATTGAGTTAGAAGGAGAAGGCTGAACCGGATGGGTCAATCAAAAAGTCTCCTAGCTCACCTTAGCATAGTGTGTCTCGTTGTTTCCCTGCTGTAAACTTTTATGCGTCACAGGTTCTTCAGTAAGCGAAAAGCAAATTCGGCATTAACATCTTTACCTCTAATGCTCCAAGTAAATTCCCACTTTCAATAAATGTATGTTATAAATATGTGTTTCTTATTCATACATATTTTTATAATTTTTTTTATAATCAACCTTTGAACTTTATAACTTAAAAAATCATTAACTATCTTCAAGATTAACCTTTTAACTCTCAATAATACTTAATAATATTTAAAAGTTATCATGAGAAAACTTTTACCATATATTTTTTTTCTTTCTATTTTTATAATTTAAATATATTTATTTCAATGTTTGTTTTTCATATAGTTTTATAATTTAAATATCATTTTAAACTTTTATTTTTTCATTTAAAAATAAATAAGATGAAAATACTTTATTTTATTACAATTCTTTTTTAATTATAAATAAGATAAAAATACTTTATTTTCTTACAATTTTTTTTAATTTATTTATTTATAATTTAAATATAATTAGTTTTTATTTTATTTAATAATATTTTTTTAATATAAAATAACAAAACCAAATTTAATTTAGTATATAAGATTTTATTTTTTATAATGTGAATATTTTTAAAACATTTTAGTTTATAAAATAATCAATATGTAAAATTTATTAATTGAAGATATTTATTAACTCAAGATATGACCAAAAATATATTCATTACCTACTTTTTTAAATTAATTTTTTTGCTTATAAAAAAATATTTAATAATAATGAAAACTTTACTCACGATTACAAAAAAATTTACCATATATTGTTTATTTCTATTTTTATAATTTAAATATAATAATCTTTTATTTTTATTTTATTTATTAAGAATAAATTTAATTTAAAATGAGAAAAAAATTCAATATATTATAAAATAGAAATAATTTAATTTTCATGTCATATTTTATTGTTTTTTTTAGAGTTTTATGGTTTAAATATTATTTTAAACTTTTAATTTTTAATTTTAGTTCGTTTATCATCCTAATTTATTGGCGTTGCGAAAAAGGGGGGTTTGGGAAGTAAGGCCATAACTGTGTGGGTAAATCCAATACGATACAACGATACGTCCATTATATATGACGCACCCCTAGTGGTTTACTTTAATTACTGGTTTCAAATCTTTAACTACAGCTTTAACTTCGAATGTCTATGTTGCTTTCAATATCCCACACCTTTTTAAGTTAAACGCCAATCCTTATACCCATTGCACCTAAGCGGTAAACATTTTCTTATTATTTATTCTCCGGTGGGTGGACATGAAGTCGAATCATAAACTGAGTGGGTCGGTAAACATCCACTTGTTGGCCTCGAACCAGCATCATCCCGATAAGTTCTAAATCCAATAGATTGAATGGGATAACTTCTAGGTGTTAACCTGAAATCGGTCTCTTTTTTGGATGGATTTGGATCTTTTGTTTTAATTCCAACTAATAACTACGCATCTTAATCTGGGCCTGAAACGACTGCTACGGGTTACTGGGTTCTAAACTACTATTGCTGGATTGACTGAACCTGGATATGCATTTGTATCTGATTTGGGTCAGTGGAACAGAATCTCGAGTTACTGCGGGATCGAATGCTTCTAGACTAATGAGTAATGTATGACAAAAAAAAATATATAGTTTAAATATAATTAATTTTTATTTTATTTATTAAAAGTTTATTAATGTAAAATAATAAAAACAAATAAAATTTAATATATAAAATTTTATTTTTCATATAATTTTTTTATAATTTGAATATTTTCTTAAATTTTTAGTTTATTAGTATAAAATAATCAACATGTAAATTTTATTAATTCAAAGAAGTGATAAATTATTCATTATCTATTTCCTAAATTATGTTTTTTACTTATAAAAAATATTATCTATTTGCTATGATCAAGAGTGTAAAGATGAGATAAAACAAATCAAGCAAGCTACTAAATATTTGATAAAAATAGACAAGATAAATCACTACAAAGCCTTAATTAAAAGAAAAAAGATATTAACTTTAAGTAAAATGCACAAAAATATTCTACCCCTCTCCAAGGTGGCTCCTAAGAAATTATGGAGGTAAATTTTAACCGCAAAACAAAATAAGACAATAAAATTGCTTTAAAACTTAAAATATCAGAATTCTTATCTTTAAAATCTTTATGAATCCCCGAATAAGAGATAATATTCAAACCCTTCTTTCAAGGAAAGAAGTTTTCTCATTAGAAGATAAATTTTGAGGTTAAGCACTTAGCAAATGGAAAATCAAAAGACATTGAAGGCTACCAAGCGGAAATCTTAAAAATTGGAGGGTTGTCATACTCCTGCACATCCACAAACTCTTTAATCTAGCAGATGACCCCTCTAATTATCAGACTATTATGATTAGCCCTTTCTTAACTAAGTTATATGGTATTATCTTAGAAAAGAATATCAATGAATGGATAGAAATGGAAGGTAAGTGGGCCAAGGGCCAAACAGGTTTTAGAAGGAATCATTCAACCACAGACTACCTCGTTACACTTAGGATCATTACATAGGAATGTCGTAATAATAAGTCTTACCTATTTTGTTGCATTGAGGATTTTATAAAAGCTTTTGATACAGTGCCTAGAAATAACCCGTGGAATAGGCTAAATGAGCTTAAGATTCTTTTTGAGTTGAGAGCCGTCACGATAAGGTTATACGAAAATGTCAGTGCCAAGTTTAAGAATAATGAGGGGTGGACAATGAATACAAATTGTAATATTTGAGTTAAACAAGGTTTCCCCCTCTCCCCTACCCTTTTTGGCATTTACATTATAAGCTAGAAAAGTGTTTAGAAGAAGTAGGTTGCACTGGCACAATATTAGCTGGGGTAATTATCATCCTCCTACTTTATGCTAATGGTTTTGTTCTTATGGTAAGACATCCTTTTGATCTTGATAAGTAATTAAGAATTCTTAAATATTTTTTCTCTAACACGGGTACTTTATGCTAATGGTTTTGTTCTTATGGTAAGACATCCTTTTGATCTTGATAAGTAATTAAGAATTCTTAAATATTTTTTCTCTAACACGGGTAGCACTGTTAACACTGAGACAACAATCATGATTATAAAACCTAAGAAAAACACCAATGCAAATTTTATTTATGATAATAGAAATCTAGAGGAAGTGACTTCTTATAGATATCTTGGAATTGATTTTCATCACAAGCTCAATTGGAACTATAACATTGAGAAAAATATTAATGGAGGGTGGGAAGCTTATTTTGGTATTGAAAATAATTGTAAATCAACCAATCTAGTCATGTGGGATAAAAATAAGTTTATCTTTGAAACTCTTGTCATCTCCATTATTTTGTATGGTTGTGAAGTATGAAAGTGCAAAATTTCTAGCAAAATAGGGCATTGGTCTATTCCTAAAACTCCATGGGCGGAAAGGGTTTTCCATCTCTGTGAGTCTATGAGTGTTGATGATGAAAAATATTTTCTTTTAAAGTACCTTGCTTACACCCACATTAGATCTGAGTTTCATAGTATTTTCTACAATACAAAACTTCATAACCTCCTAACTTGCCAAAACTATAGTGAGCTTAGCAAACGTTTTGAGCACATGAACGTGATTTTAAAGTAAACCAAATATTATCCTTCTTAAGGTTTGATAGACCAAAGTTTGTCTCATCATCATCATTATATATATATATGAATAAATTTAACTTTTGAAGTAGTTTATATATATTTTTATTATTTATTATAATGCAATTGAGCCAAAAAAATTAAACATTTTTTTAATTTTTTTATACTTATTTTACATATTTATTATCATTAATAAAGTTATTTTTTTTTTAATAAAAAATATAATTTGAAGATAATTTAGTACAAAAATTTACTATTTTCATAATTTTTTTTCTTATTTATTATTTATATAGTTTGAATTTTAATTGATAATATATGATAGATATGTTTTTTTTTATATATATGTTTTCACACTTTAAATATGTTTAATCTTTATTTCTTCATTTTATTTATTAATAATATGTTAAATTAATTTAAAATTTTAAAGAAAATTCAAAATCAGACTTTATTTTTTACAATATTATATTTTATTTCAATACTTATATAATGCTTATATTTTCATATTTTAAATATTTATTTCTTAAAAACACTATATATTATTATAGAATAATTAAAATATAAACTTTATAAATCAACGAAAAATATTTATGAAATAATTAAAATATAAACTTTATAAATCAACCAAAAATATATTTAACATAATTGAAAATTTCTTATAATTACTAAAATTTACCAACTAACATAACTATACCTATAAACTTTATATGTATGCAACACACAAAAAAAGAGTACTAAACATCCCAAAAAAATAACAAATAAAAAAAACCTTAAAATAATCTCACCCCGCCTTCAATCTCTATTACAATTATTAAAATTTACCAACTATTTACAAGGATAACTATACCTAAAAGTTTGTATAATATGCAACATAAAATATAATACTAAACATCCCAAGAAAACAACAAATAGAAAAGACCTTAAAATAATCTCACCCCGCCATCAATCTTTTCTTCAAATAGCCTTATAGAAGTGCAAGATTTTTTTCATTTCTTTTACTGGTTTATAATGTATTAATTTAAAGTAACCAAAAAAACATAATGCATTCTTTCAATTATTTGGAATGTTATTATGTATTAGAATAAAATTAATTATTTAAATATGCATTTTTAGGTAAACATTTAGTGTTTGAGTTTTTCATGTGAATTTGTATTTATATATTTTTATGATTTGAATATGAAATAAATAATTTTAAAAAAAGCAAATTAAATTATAAAAAAATATTTTTTTTTAATAAGAAAAAAAAATTATATTTATAATTGTATTTAACATTTGTTTTTTTTAACAAAAATGGTTAAAAAGCTTTTATATAAAATGAGAAATGAGCTGTTACATTGATTTGGACATAGACTGCTCCCAGAGGAGGACCACTTCCATGCCTCCTTGTGCATTATTTACCAATCTTTATTTTTCATTATAATTTCCTATTCTATGGGTACTGTAGCTCCTTACAAACTGCCCAAGTAGGAAAATACAAAAGCAGAACATTCCAGAAATAGAATGGAGAAGTACACTATTAAGGGATCCAGTTTCTCTTGTAGGTCTGTTGATCGCAAACTAATTCACCACAATCTAAACCCACTCCCTTACTAGCCATAATGTCCACTTGTTTATTATTTTCTCTCAGAACGTGAAGAAAATTGATAGCTTTGTATTCATTTACAATACATTTTAGGAGATGATGAGTCTTAGTAACTGGATTCTTTCGATTTCTCATCAGTTTTCACGCTTACCCAATGACCATATTCAAGCCACCAAAGACCGTAAATTCCTCAATGCCATCTTTCCTTACCAGCTCTAAACCTTTAATTAATGCTAACCATTATGCCCCATTGTTAGTATTCTTGCAGATTCCCCAAGTGTACTCTTTGAACTTGATTCCTTCAGAATTGAAGTAGACTCCCCCCGCGCCTGCCATCCCAGGGTTTCCTTTCAAGGATCCATCGAAGAACAAAGAACTACATCCAAGTTTCTTCCACCAGCTTTTGAATTCTTCATAGCTCATTCTTATTTTCCATACTTGCAATATTGTTTTTTCTTTGGGTTGAATCCATGGTAGATGGGGTGGGAGAACTAGCAAATTGAATGCCCAAACTCTTTCCTCTATTGTCAATGGTTCCTTGTTGATGTTGTGCATTCCCCTCATGGATAAAACTTTCTCCCAAAGTGTCTTTGCAGCTACTATAACTTTTCCCCCTCAAAGATCTCTTTGTTTCTTGTTGTCCATATCTTCCAGCAGGTGTATCTTGGGAGAGCTTCCTAAGCTCTCACAAAATCCAGTTTGTTAAAAAGAGATCCATGGTAGTAATCCTTACATCAAGCAAATAGACCATTCAAGTTTTTTGGCAGAGTCAAGTCAAAGTGCAAATCTTTGTATGCTTGGTGCCATACCTCTCTAAAAAATTTACATTATATGAAAAGATGTTCGAGATATTCCTTTTATTCTTTGTAGAGAATACATCTCAAGGGACCTTCCATACCTCTTTTTCTAAAATTCTCTATTGTTAACATTTTGTGGTAAGCTAGTATCCAAAAGAACACATTAATTTTAGGCAGACTGTCTTTACTCCATATTTTTTTCCACTTCCTATTGAATGTTGCAGCTGCTATGAAGACCATCCACTGCATTGTATCCTTCCTTCACTGTGTAGCAGCCCAATTTTCCCCATCCTCTTTCATCTTTAAGCTCATGATGGACAGGAGATGACCCTTGCAACAACAAAATTAGTGCTTGATAATCCAGCATGAGTTGGACCCCTATCTCCATATCTATCCAACCGGCCCATCTTCCGTCGTCTATCCAGACTTAGAGGTCGTGAAGAGTGTAAATTTTCATAGTGTCCAATCGTTGCTTTAACTCTGAAAACACATGCAAGAAATTGGCAAGGGATGCATTTCAAATTTTGTCTTTCCAAATCTTGATTTGCTTCCCACTGATTGGTATCCAGTATAAATGCTCATTTAATATAAACTCTTCCTTCTTACATAACTCCCATATCGCCGATCATTTTCTGTCATGGTTGACCTCACCCATGCATCTCTTTCTGGTTCCATTTAGATATTTTTTTTTGCATAATTTCCCTCCACTAGAATCTTTTTCTTGAGACGTTTCTCTAGAGGATTTTGGATCCAAGTGCTAAATTCATTTTGTTTGGATCTCTTACTCCATATCCTCCGTATATTTTTTCCTGCAAACGGTTTCCCAATTCACCAAGTGAATTTTTTTTTAGTTATCTGATTTTCCTCCTTGCCAAAGAAATCTTATGATTTCTCTTGAAAAACATTTCATTATTTTTTTTGGAGCTAGAGAGATTGAGCATGCATAAATGGGGTAGGTAGAGAGAATGGATTTGATAAGGATAAGATCTCCAGTCGAATTAAGCCATCTTGTCCCCCAAGATTTAATTTCCATGTCCCAAATTTTGCATTGGGTCACAATGGCCTAATCACATTTGCCATATTCATGAGAGTTTTTCAAATTGATGCTAAGGGTCAAATAATTGCCAAGGAGGAAAATTACTAGTTTCCTAGGTTGGGGGTGGAAGCTTTGGGATATGGAATAGGGGGGACAATAAATGATGTTTGAACATTAGAATGGCATAGGGTGCATCCATGAAAGTGGGTAACACTTTTTGGCCAAATTTGGCGATGAAAACCTGATTTTTTACTCATGTGCTAGATATAAGCCCTCGAAACGCATATATGCCATGTGAATTTCGACTTGTAGTAAAACAAAAA
>LPNX010975839.1:63395-86197 GCA_001517045.1 Pseudotsuga menziesii | reverse complement strand
GGGAGAGCTCGTTGGATGTGGAATTAAATTCCGCATCCAACGAGTACCCACTTGGCATACTTTTGACGGACCCCGCTACCCCAAAAACAAGAAATACCTAAAGAAACGGGCATACTTTTGACGGACCCCACTACCCCAAAAACAAGAAATGCCTGAAAAAATGGAATGATGACATCATCATTCCATTTTTTCAGGTATTTCTTGTTTTTGGGGTAGTGGGGTCCATCAAAAGTATGCCGAGTGGGTACTCGTTGGATGCGGAATTTAATTCCGCATCCAACAAGCTCTCCCGATCGAAATTTGAGTAAAAACACAGGGAGATATGTCAAAAATAAAAACAAAAAAAGTAGTTTTTTTATGATACCTATCCCCAAATTTATATTAAAAAGGTGTTTAAGTCCTATACGGTATTTCAAATTTAAAGCAATTTCATTGGCTAACACATGATGACATGGAATTTGAATAAAAGTTAAAAGGCCCATTTTGAGTTGAAATTTCCTCTAATGATGATACCTCAATGGATAGAGGATTCGGTGGTGAATCTATCGTTATTAACTCCGCTCAGTTGTGTGCCATAAATGGCAGGGTTTACACCCTTAGAAGACATAGAGAAACATTGATTTTCTTGTAAGAGGGATAATTCTCTATTTTTCCGACCCTTGATCGAGCTCTTAACAAAACCTCGATCGAGGGTTTACTAAACCCTCGATCGAGGGTTTTCCAAACCCTCGATCGAGGTTCTGGGACGTAAAGAATTTCAACATCATTTGATTCGGATTCGGCCAACTCTGCAAATAATAAATCTCTTAGAAAATTAAACCAAAAAAAAAACCATGACATTGCCAAACCATTGTCATTTAACAAATCGCCATGGGTCCAAGGATTTGAGAAATTGATTGTTAAAAGTTTTTTAATGTTCATTAAACTAATTCAAAATACAAAATAGGACTGTAATGGATCACTACTGGGGGCGGTGGGTTTCCCAAAGATTTTATGTTAAATATTAGTTGTGGAGTAATTGGTGTTATAGATGTGATTGATTGGAATCACATCTATAACCCAATTACTCTTCGACCCATATTCAATAGACGAAATGAATAACATAACGGGTTTGTTGTCTATTTATAGGCGGTTAAAGATGCTCGATGGAGGTCTTCTTTAACCCTCGATCGAGCGTTTATTTAACCCTCGATCAAGTTCTTGAACCATTGACTGAGGGTTTATAGGAAGCTCGATCGAGCATTTAATAAACCCTTGATTGAGGGTCTAATAAACCCTCGATCGAGCTGTTAAGACCTCGATCGAGGGTTTAATAAAAGCTCGATCGAGGTGCATTTTTTTGTTTTTGCTGAATTCGTCTTGCAAAAAATTGTAACCCACCTCCATGGATACACCCCATAAATATTTAATAAAGGATCTAAATAAATAAATACAAGGGAAAATTAAAGTGGCAATTGATCATGAAGACACATTGAGAATGTGGGACCCACACAAGCTAGAAATTTGGTACCAAATGGAAACCTCCTCCTGCAATTTCGAATCCATGGGAAGCCTAAAGGTTCTTGGATGAGTTATAAGGTTAATAAATTTGGCCATATGCATCATAGGTCAAATTTGGGAAGAAATGTAACTTACATGGTGTTATAGCCTGTTTTTGTTTTCTATTTTTGAACCATTTGCTTGTTTTAAAGTATGATTTTTCTATTGTTTTAAAGTTTTGACCTTGGTTTCTTTTAAATTTTTTTATTTTAGGCTTATATTTATAATTGATTTAATAGGTTTTCTTTTTAATTTTAGCTTTACTTAGTGGATTTCATGGTTTGTATGGGCTTATAGGATGTATATATTGCTAAAAGGTTCTAAAGGAATATCATAAGGTTTTATTTAAAGTTATTTACCAACATTTAACACATTGCTTTGAGTTTTGGTTAAAAAATTATTAAACAGATATTCTTGTAGCGCAAGCACAAAAAACGTGAACAAGGGCACTACAAGAAAATTGTGCTTTTGAAAAAATCATGATTTTGCTCGTTATTTCCAAAATTTTCGCATGAGAAGAGTTTTTCACACCTGTCGAGGAGCTTGATACGTGTTTGGGCCATACTAATCATTGTGACAAGTGTTGTGAGATCAGGAAAAAAATCATTTGGGTAAGTTGCAGTTGTCCGGAGTTTAGAGGATACAGATCAGTTAAACAACAATGATCGTGCACAATGAGGATAATTCGCTATCAATTACATATTTACTGAATGCATGAAGATCGTAGAAACCGTATGGAGACTTGGCAGTTTGTGGTTGAAGAATGAAGATGGTTGGATATTTAGGGTTTGTAGGGTAACTATTTGGCGCAGTCATGGGAATTAGAGACAGACTTAAAAATGATATTGGACACCTGTGAAGACAGAAAAGCTGATTTTTAGCAACCAAATTCATTATTAAGTCAGGTATGAAACGAATTACTGACATGCTCCATGAGTTTGGGTTCGTTTTGACAGAGGATTAGTTATTGATGTTAACTAAGAATGCAAGTTTATGAACTCGGTTTTTTGCTCAATGCTAAATCTTTTCTGTTAGTAGAATCAAAATACTTATCAGTTTGTGAAGGAAAATTCATATCAAGGGTTTATTTTTCTCAGCTTATGATTGACTATTAAAATAACAAACATTCAAATAGTTTTAAAATATTTACTGAAGAAAGCACAATTAAGGTCAATCACCCATAATGAAGAGAAGTGGGAAAACAAATAGGGTTGAGCCTTCATATATGTCTTGGGTTCAAACTTTCCCTGACTGTGCAAGGTTATTTTCAGAAGCAGGATGGTTGAATTTTTTTGAGAAAATTGATGGCCATCATACAGAAGTTTCATACAAATTTGCTCAGGGATTAGACAAAGACATAGTCATATTTGATACCCTAAAAATTGAGCTAACCAGAGAGCTAATAGCAGAGGCTACATGCATTCTTGATGAAGGTGAGTATTGGTTCAATAAGGTACCTTTTACCTTTAATCCAAAGAATTACTTGCTTCCAAATTTTGTTGTAGACTGGGGTAAAGGAGTACATATACAGAAGTTTAAACTGGAGTGGAGAGAACCAATCAAGATCCTAAAAAGCTATGTAACTTGTGAAGGAAGATATGCCTTTGTGTTTAAATATCATTTCAGGTTTCTACAGCATTTAAATCATGAATCAAAGATGAACCTCTCTTTCTTTTTCCTTAAGAGTTTACATAATATGTCTAGTAGAGTAAGGGAGCATCAAGATCATACTCAGCAGTCCATATTTCATCATGGTCTGATAAAGTTAATAATAAGTACAGTGCTCCAAAAGAAGGGAAACACCTGGGACTATTTTTTATTGTGTTCTGGGTTTCAAAGTGAAAAGGAGGGATAATCAAAGAAAAGACAGGTGAATAAATCACATAATTTAGTCAAAATTTGAAGAAAGAGGTCATAGTCGAAGCAGAAGAAAATAGTGTACAAGAAAGTTCTATGACACAAAGGGTTGGAAAGACTGAAAATGAACAGCAAAATAAAGCTGATGAAGATGAACCATCAAAGGTTCAAACTCAGGATTTAAATCATGTAGAAAAAACCCTTAATGAAGAGGTAAACCAGGGAGTAGATGAAGGCCTGTTAGAACAAGAACAACATACAGGAATACATTTAGAAAGAAGGGAAATTCCACTAATGGATAATGCTAGTGTTAATAATGCACAGAGTTCACAAGAGCAGTTTGAAGAAAGTTTGGTTTCACAAGAAGTCAAAAGAAAGGTGGTTCAGCTTGCAACCATTAAGCATCAAGGAAAATATTTGAGCATATTGGGAGAGATAGGGGTAGGTTGGAGACCTAAGACTAGACCTAAGAATAAATTGAGATTGAACATGAAAAAGCTGTTAAACCCTAAGTTAGCTTAGAAGAAAATGACAATAATAGAAGACTCTTCTTCCAAGAAGAGTTAGAAGAGGATGAAAGCTTGAATGTAAGAGAGATTAAAGGTAAGAAACAGGTTCCTTTGAAGGATAATTTAGCCTCAAATGAGACTAAAATTTTAGAGTTATTAAAGGAGGTTCGAAAGAAAGTAAATTTAAGCCATCATCAAGATGATTTAATGAAGCAGCAATCAATCATGATAGGTTTATGTGCAAATGAAGAAATGATTGCAGAACCATCAACTAAATGCAGTTTTGAAGGTAATGAATCTCGAGGGGTTCCTATGACTATGACAGAGCAAAAACAAGAGGAGGATGAGAACATATTTAAGAGATTGAAGCTTCCTTGGATGCCAAAAGGACTGTCTTCAGCTTCATAAGGAAAATGTATTGATTCTGAAAATGAGAACCTATAAAGAAGCATCAAACAGTATAAGTATTAGATGGAATTCCTGCATGAAACAAATGAAGGGTTAGTAGTTGCTAAGAGAATATTAATAAAGGATTTAGAAGAGATTAATAGTCATTACCAAGATTTAATTGCAGTCTCCAAGGAATTGTTGAAGAGGAAAAGACAGACACAAAGTCTGTGTGCAGAGCTGAAGTAGACTGTTTAGGAAATAACTCAACAAAATCATGAGTTATTAAAAAGAGACGAAGACCTAGAGGCTGAGCAACAGAGAACTAGGAGGAAGACTCAATCTTTGGAAGGGATGGCCCTTTTGGCAGAGGCTGCTAAAGATTTATAAAATGCTTTAAAGTGATAATTGTTGTTAGTTAATTTTTGTAAAGAAATTAGTTTAGTTTGAACAACTTTACTTTGTTAAGTAATTCGATGGTATGACCTAAAAGGTAGTTATTCAGTTAGGTAATTATTTTTTATGTAACCAAGATAAAAGTAAGATGGTAGAATGAAGAGGGGTTTGAATTTTTGTACAAGGGGAGGATTTTAGCTACTATATAGAGCTAAGTTTCAGAAACTCTTATGTATTTTGGATTATTGATTATGTTATATATGCAAACTATAAGCCCTTTTTATCCTATCTGCTAGCTTCATTTCTAATTAATGTGATCACTCAGTTTAAATCCATTTCTTGTTTAAGGTTATTTCTCATGGAATGCTTGTGAACTGTGGATGAAATTCAATAATGTGCTTATGTTGTTATGGTTTATCTTTCATATATGATACATCTCATTCTTTCATTGTTGCATGATTTAGTGTTTGTCTTAGCCTTATGAGTTTTACCCTCTTGTTTACAAACTGCAAAACCAAAACCCTAAAAAACCTATTTTACTTAATTTTATTTATTGAGATTGTGTTGGCTTGTTCTTTAGTAGCTTGAGAACAATTTCTGGCACTAACATATTTGGTTCCGTTGCCGGGGATGAAGCTGAAGCATACTTTCCTTGGGTTATTCATCATTCAACTGTTTTTGAGAGGTGGATTAAAACGAGCAAATTTTTAAGACTACATTTCACCAAACAGTTCACAATGGCTACTAAGGGAGTTGGGACAAGAAGTATACCTAGTTCACCTTTACACTTGGGTGTCTCAAATCCAAATCAAATTTTGAAAAGCAACTAGGAAAATCAAAAGGTCTCAGTCTTCTCCAACTTTATGTAACACTGACCAAATAGACCTATTGTCACCCTTTTCAGTTTCAAAGGAAGAAGAACAAGATTCATCATGGTTGAAACCCACAATCCCTGTTAGCAATTTTCAAATCTTTACTGGTCCTCAGTCTTTCAAGAAAGCAAAAGCCTTATCTACTGGAAAAATCCCTTTATTTCAGTTTGAAGTCAGTAAGAGCCCTTTTGATTCAAGTTCTAGTCAAGCTTTTCCTTCATCTAAACCAGTCAATTTAAAAAGGGAATCCCAACAGCAGCCATTAGATATGATGGATCAAATGGTAGCAGCTAGGTATGCACCTTTAGTTTTACCTCAGCCCTTAAATGCTCTTCCTGGTGGAGATTACCAAAAGTACTTACCTAGGTTTAATGGACAAGGTGAAACAATAGTTGAGGAGCATTGGGATGCATTTCTCAGCTATGCAGATAATCAAAATATCGAGTCAAAATATGTGTGGATGAGGATGTTCATATAGAGTTTGGATGGAGAGGTCAGAAAATGGTTCAGAGAGTTACCAGCAAATTCCATTACTTTAATAGAGGAGCTTCATGATGTTTTCATAAGACAGTGGGGTGATACTAAGGATCATACATATTACATTACAGAGTTTGGAGCCCTAAGAAGGAAGAAAGATGAAACTATAGTTGATTTCTCTAAGAGGTTCAATAAAATGTATGGTAGAATTCCTGTGGAAATTAAACCTTCTGAAACTTCTTTGAAACTCACCTATGCTAATTCTTTTGACCATGATTTTTCCTTACTCTTGAGAGAAAGAAGACCTATTACTTTACTTAATATGCAAGAAGCAACATTAGAAGTAGAATCTAATATTCTTGCTTCTAACAGACTAAAGGGAAACTCAGCTCAACAAGTTTATGACAGAAAGGATAACAAAAAGGCAGCTCCAATAGTTTCAACATCACAATATGTAGATGGTAAAATTGATGAGATGTCAAAATTAGTGAAAATCCTAACAGCAAAACTAAACAAATTGGAATTAGAAAAAAATTCCAATAGGCCTGCTCAAGAGGGGGACAGAAAACATAATAATCCAAATCAGTTTAGAATACAGTTTGCACCTCGTTTTATTCCCAGAGAGAGAAGAAATAATGACATATAGTGAGAAAGGAGAGAAGCTGAAGATCAAAAGGTGCCACCCCCACTTCAAAACAATGTCACTGATGAAGGATAAATAGAAGAAGATGAGCAGTTTGAGGATCCAGATCAAGACATAAATTATTTTGGGGAACAATTGACTGAAGGTTTTGTGACTGAGGAAGATTTTTTAAATTCAGAATATTATGATGTAGATGTTTTTCAGACAGAATATGATTTAAACCTTGAAGTAACTTCTGATATATATCAGTCTGATCCAAAGAAAACCCTAAATTTGATATCATGACCAAAACATGTGGTTCAAAACCCTAAAAAGAAGGCAATTCTTTCTCCTCAACAACAATCTAATCCAACATTAGGAAAAAGATAGAATCAGGATAAACCAGAGAAGGTTATTGAAGTTGAAGAAGTGAATAAGAACATGCAAAATTTTAATCTCGAAAATGAATTGTGCAAAATTAAAATCCCCGTGCCTTTCAGTGAGTTGATAACAAATCCTTCTTATAAAAGTTCAGTTTTGAAAATGATAGGTTCAGCTACCAGTCAAGTACCCTCTGACACAGTAAAATTACAGGAGGAGAATCCCAATATTTTTATTGAATCGGCTTTGGCAGAGAAAACTGAAAATGATGCAAGTGCATCCCCACCTTTTTACATCACATTAACCATCCATGAGTAGATGATACATAATTCTCTTTTGGATTCAGGAGCATCTCACAATCTAATGCCAAAGGTAGTCATGGAAGCTTTGGGATTGAGCATAACAAAACCTTATCATGATTTGTACGCTTTCGTTTCTAGAGCTGTAAAATGTTTAGGAGTAATAAAGGACATGGTAGTTAGCTTAGCTCAACTACCAATGAAAAGTGTTATTACGGATGTGGTAATGGCGGATATTACACCTAAGTTTGGAATGCTCCTTTCTAGATCTTGGGCTAAGAAAGTAAGAGGAACTTTACAGATGGACTTAACATATGCAACCATCCCTATCTTTGCAGGTGAGAATAGAAGGTTGTATAGAGAGTTGCAATGTGCTTATATTGTGACTGATGATAGGAATCCTACAAATCATCCATTATATGTTGTTGAAAAGGATTTGTGGACTTGTATGTTGCACTTTAGTGATGATAATGATGTTGCTGGTATGTTACAGGTTGAAAAAGAAAAATTAGTTAAATGTATTAGGGAACAAAAAGATGAACTTTGGCAAATGTATTTTGATGGATCGTCATCTAAAGAAGGTGCTGGAGCAGGAGTCGTTCTGATATCTCCTGGTGATGAAGTCGTAAGATTGATGTATAAGTTAGAATTTATTACCACTAATAATACAACAGAGTATGAAGCTCTATTATTAGGTTTGAGAGCTACAAAATATTTAGGTATTCAGCAAATCTCTTTTTATGGTGACTCCGAGTTAGTTGTTCAGCAAGCAAGGAATAACTATCAAGTAAAACAAGATTTGTTGAAAGTGTATAGGAACAAAGTATGGGATGTGATAGATAATTTATTTGTGGCATTCAATATTTCTTATATTCCTAGGGATCATAACCAAAATGCTGATTCTCTTTCCCTAGGAGCTACACATTTCAGGATTCCTAAAACAACTCAGCTAAAATATCCTATTGAAGTTAGGTAGAGACCTTATGTTCCTGATAATATAAAGCAATGGAGAGTTTTTGGGGATGATTTAGAGATTAAAATGTTTTTAGAGTTGACCGGTGAGTTCTCTAATTCCTTAATTGACCAAGAACAAGATGATGAAACTGAATATACTGAGGGTGTTGCAGAAAATGAAATTGTAGGTCACAAAATCATTGAGCTAAAAAGCAATTTTATTCCTAAGGGTTTGGTGCATTTAGAGAGGATATTTTTGAAGGATGATACCCCCTTAAAACAAGTTATGTAGTCTTCAGAGGAAAATTTAATGGATTGTAATATTGGCACCAAGGAGCACCCCAGGATAGTGAAGATCTCAAAGGCACTTACAACAGAGTAAAGAAACAGGTACATTAAGCTATTAAAAGAATATGTTGATATCTTTGCTTGGTCATACGAGGATTTGAAGACTTATGATACTATTATTATACAGCATAAAGTGCCTTTGAAACCAAATGTCAAACCATTCAGACAGAAACTAAGGAGAATCAATCCTGCTTTATTCCCCATCATAGAAAAGGAGGTAAAAAAATTGTTGGATGCTAATATTATTGTTCCTCTTCGATATTCTTCATGGGTAGCAAATCTAGTACCTATCAGAAAAAAGAATGGTGAAATAAGATTATGTGTTGACTTTCATAATCTGAATAGGTCTTCACTTAAAGATAACTATCCTTTACCAAATATTGAACAAATATTGCCGAAGGTCGTGGGTGCCCAAAGGATATCGATGGTGGATGGTTTTTCAGGGTATAACCAAATTCAATGCACCCTAATGACAAAGAAAAGACAGCCTTCACTACCCCTTGGGCTACTTTCATGTACAACAAAATGCCAATTGGATTAATGAATATTGGAGCTACCTTTCAAAGAGTTATGGAAATAGCTTCTGTTGGAGAGAAGGATATGTTTGTGGTGATTTATTTGGATGATATAACAATCTTCTCACAGTCTGATGAAGAGCACTTAAAGCACCTAAAACAAACTTTCTTGAAATGCAGAAAAGATAGACTATCTCTCAATCCAAAAAGTCACATTTTGATGTACAGGAAGGTAAGTTGTTGGGTCATTTGGTTTCAGCTGATGGCATAAGGATAGATCCAGAAAGGGTAAAATCTATTTTGAAGATCAGTTTACCGAGAAGTAAGAAGGATGTGCAATCTTTTATTGGAAAAAAAAAATTCTGCGTTGGTTCATACCAAATTTTACTGAAACCATTAAACAAATAACAACCATGTTGAAAAAAGATTAGGAAGTGAAGTGGACTGTAGAGGCTAAGAATTCATTTGAGAAGATTAAGTTGGCTATTACAGAAGCACTAGTGCTAGTGAGTCCTGATTTTTCAAAGGAATTTTTGACATTTTCTTTTGCATCAGAGGATACTTTAGCAATTGTTTTGTTATAGAAGAATAATGATGGACTTGAGCAGTCAATAGCATTTTTTAGCAAGATCCTCGGAGACTCAGATTTGAAGTACAACACTTTGGAGAAACAAGCTTACTCATTGGTAAAGGCATTAAAATTTTTCATAATTTATGTTTTACATTCTAAAATCATTGCTTACATTCCTAATGCTACCATTAACGATATATTAACTCAACCCGATAGTGAAGGAAAAAGAGGAAAATGGATTGCTAAGATAATGGAATATGAAGTGGAAATTAAGCCTACAAAACTAGTGAAGGGACAAGGTTTGGCTAAATTGTTAGCTGATTCAAATTGTCAAGCTTTAGTTCTTCATCTGATGGCAGAACATCTTGTACAAGAAGAATTGCAAGCTGAACAAGAGAAGGGAAAGATTATGGAACAATATGCAGAATCCACATGGTAAGCAGACATTGTACACTTTCTTTTGTATTTACAATGTCTTGAACATTTAGATAAAAAGGCTGCTAGGTATTTGAAGTTGAGAGCTACTAAATATTGTTTGATAGAACAACAGCTGTTTTGGAAAGATCCAGGAGGCATTCTGCTTAGATGTTTGGACAAGCTATAAATTGAAGAGGTAATCTCCAAATCACATGAAGGTGCTTGTGGGGGGGGGGGGGCATAAGTATTGAAAGAAACTACTTATAAAATCTTGAGGTCTCGATACTATTGGCCTTCCTTGTTCTCTGATGTATACCAATAGGTAAGAGCTTGTATCTCATGTCAAAAGTTAGTGTCTTTACCATTGAATTCTATTGCAGTGAATGCTCCTTTTCAATAGTGGGGTTTAGACTTCATAGGGGAGATAAATCCTTCTTCTTTAGGGCAGCATAAATGGATTTTGACAACTACATATTTCTTCACTAAATGGGTAGAATCTATCCCCACAATAAACGCAACAAACAAGGTAATCATTGGTTTCATACAAATTTGCACATGGATTAGATAAAGACATAGTCATATTTGATACCCTAAAAATTGAGCTGACCAGAGAGCTAATAGCAGAGGCTACAAGCATTCCCGATGAAGGTGAGTATTGGTTCAAGAAGGTACCTTTTACCTTTAATTCAGAGAATTACTTGCTTCTGAATTATGTTGCAGATTGAGGTAAAGGAGTACATATACAGAAGTTTAAACCGGAATGGAGAGAACCAATCAAGATCCTGAAAAGCTATGTAACTTGTGAAGGAAGATATGCCTTTGTGTTTAAATATAATTTTAGGTTTTTGCAGCATTTAAATCATGAATCAAAGATGAACCTCTCTTTCTTTTTCCTTAAGAGTTTACAAAATATGTCTAGCAGAGTAAGGGAGAATCAAGATCATACTTAATAGTCCATATTTCATCATGGTCTGATAAAGTTAATCATAAGTACAGTGCTCCAAAAGAAGGGAAAGACCTAGGACTATTTTTTATTCTGGTCTGGGTTTCAAAGTGAGAAGGAGGACCAATCAAAGAAAAGACAGGTGAATAAATCACAGAATTTAGTCAAAAAATTGAAGAAAGAGGTCATAGTCGAAGAAGAAGAAAATAGTGTACAAGAAAGGTCTATGACACAAAGGGTTGGAAATACTGAAAATGAATAGCAGAATAAAGATGATGAAGATGAACCATCAAAGGTTCAAATGTAGGATTTAAATCATGTAGAAAAAACCCGTAATGAAGAGGTAAACCAGGGAGTAGATGAAGGCCAGTTAGAATGAGAACAGCATACAGGAATACATTCAGAAAGAAAGTAAAGTCCACTGATGGATAATGCTAGGGTTAACAATGCACAGAGATCACAAGAGCAGTCTGAAGAAAGTATGGTTTCACAAGAAGTCAAAAGAAAGGTGGTTCTACTTGCAGCCATTAAGCATCAAGGAAAAGCTTTGAGCGTGTTGGGAGAGATAGGGGTAGGTTGGAGACCTAAGACTAGACCTAAGAATAAATTGAGATTGAACATGAAAAAGTTGTTAAACCCTAAGTTAGCTCAAGAGAAAATCACAGTAATAGAAGACTCTTCTTCCCAAGAAGAGTTAGAAGAGGATGAAAGCTTGAATGTAAGAGAGATTAAAGGTAAGAAATAGGTTCCTTTGAAGGATAATTTAACCTCAAATGAGACTAAAATTTCATAGTTATTAAAGGAGGTTCAAAATAAAGTAAATTTAAGCCATCATCAGGACAATTTAATGAAGCAACAATTAGTCATGACAAGTTTATGTGCATATGAAGAAAGGATTGTAAAACCATCAACTAAATGTAGTTTTGAAGGTAATGAATCTCCAGGGGTTCCTGTGACTATGACAGAGAAACAACAGGAGGAGGATGAGAAGATATTTAATAGATTGAAGATTCCCTGGATGCCAGAAGGAATGTCTTTAGCCTTAGAAGGAAAATGTATTGATTCTGAAAATGAGAACCTACAAATAAGCGTCAAACAATATAAGTATTAGATGGAATTCCTGCATGAAACAAATGAAGGGTTAATAGTTGCTAACAGAATATTAAGAGAGGATTTAGAAGAGATTAATAGCCATTACCAAGAGTTTATTGCAGTCTCCAAGGAAGCGTTGAAGAGGAAAAGAAAGACACAAAGTTTGTGTGCAGAGCTGAAGCAGACTGTTCAGGAAATAACTCAACAAAATCAGCAGTTATTAAAAAGAGTCAAAGACCTAAAGGCTGAGCAACAGAGAACCAGAAGGAAGACTGAAGCTTTGGAAGGGATAGCCGTTTTGGGAGAGGTTGCTAAAGATTTGTAAAATTCTTTAAAGTGATCGTTGTTGTTAGTTAATTTTTGTAAAGAAATTAGTTTAGTTTGAACAACTTTACTTTGTTAAGTAATTCAATGGTATGACCTAAAAGGTAGTTATTCAGTTAGGTAACTGTTTTTTATGTAACCAAGATAAAAGTAAGATGGTATAATGAAGAGGGGTTCAATTTTTTGTACAAGGGGAGGATTTTAGCTACTATACAGAGCTAAGTTTCAGAAACTCTTATGTATTTTGGTTTACTGATTATGTTATATATGCAAACTATAAACCCTTTTTATCCTATCTACTGGTTTCATTTCTGATTAGTGTGATCACTCAGTTTGTAAATCCATTTCTTGTATAAGGTTATTTCTCATGGAATGCTTGTGAACTGTGGATGAAATTCAGTAATATTCTTATGTTGTTATGGTTTATGTTTCATATATTATACATCTCATTCTTTCATTGTTTCATGGTTTAGTGTTTGCCTTAGCCTTATGAGTTTTACCCTCTTGTTTACAAACTGCAAAACCAAAACCCTAAAAAACCTATTTTACTTAATTTTTTTATTGAGATTGTGTTTCCTTGTTCTTTATTAGTTTGAGAACAATTTCTGGCACTAACACATGGGAAATGAAGAGTCATTTTGGAGCTAGTGAGACACTTGGACTAGATTCCCTAGCTCTATGACAACAATGATGAAGATGCTATGACACCTATGACAAAAATAAGATTTGAAGGCTGACATCTGACATATATGACATGTCAGGTCGAAATAGAGCATCCAAGAGAGCTCTGATGTGATTTTTATAAGTCCAATGGGTTCCTACTCAAATTGGGGGAAGATGGAAGGCTAGGAAAGGGAGGACACATGGCAAATCTTAAGCCCGCACCCAAATTCGAATTGGATTGAGTTTGTGGATGGATTGGGATACTTAGAAGTATAAGGATGTTTATAAAATAAAGGAATAAATGAAGAGAATGACTTTTGGATCATTTGGGAAATTGTCGTTTGTGAATTGTGAGAGCTAGTGGATGACTAGCTTTCTTGCCTTAGCCAATTTCGAGGATGAAAGATTCCCATCCAAGTTGGTGTTTGGAGAGGCCACTCAAGTATTTCATGGAGTTTCAATGGAGTCATAATTTACAGTTTCAAGCTACAGCAGCTTGTGTACATATCAATTTCATCTTGTTCTTCCTTTCATCTCAATATTTCTCACCATATTTCAGCTATATGGAGTGAGGCGCACTTGGTGAGCTATTCATCTCTTTGAGGGAGCTTCTCTTTCTCTAGTATTTTGTATTCTGATGTAAATGCTCTGATATTTAATTTCAAAAATCTCTCAAATTTAAAGGACAATAAATCTCATGTATTATTTCTTAATAATGAAGAAACAGTGCCACTTCCCCACTACCTTGTTGTAAACTCTTGTAATCTTGATGAATTCGAATGGATGTATAAATATTGATGATTTATGAATGAACGGAATATCATTAAATTATATCATGGGTTTCATGTTCAGTAACTGATATTCTCTGGCCATTGGGTCGAATTTCATAGCAATTGGAGCAAACTACACCTCATTTCCCTAAGGGTCCAAAACTAGTTTTTTATATCTAATTGAAAGAAGTGATAACAGCCATGGGAGGTTGATTGGTTATGCATATGAGTCTCTGATAATGTATTATACACATACCCTGCTTAAATTTAATAATTCAAGTGGGTTTCTGCACATTTGGGAAGCCATTTCTACCACTTACCCTGGGGGGATTTGAGCCCAAAATTGCCAATAAAATCATCTATCTTGTTCAGAATTTAGTGCATACTTGAAGAAGTGATTGGAAGGCCATGGTGACATCCCTGAACATAATAATTAAGTTATCATATCATTCATACAACTTATCTGAATATTTGGGAGCAATTGGGCTGATTCGGAAACCAAGACACTAAAACTAGTCAAGAGCCAAAATTGTGAAAAAATTCAAAAATTGGGCATTTTGGTAAAAAATTTAAAAAGGGACATTACAAATGGTATCATAGCATGATATTGGAACTTTATGTGGTCTGATATTTATGAGTACAATAATTCAGGGACCACCATTATATATTGAAACCAAAAGTGCTTTGGTTGAAGAGGGGGAAAAAAAGTAGGAGAAGAAGGCAATTTTTTGGGGAAACTATGACTAGGGATGAAAAGGGAACCTCATATGATGGTGAGGAGATAATAAAAATCATGGAACCTATCCTTGAAGAAATCACCAAGAATATTATTAAAGGATTCAAAATTTTGGCTATCCAAAGTTGGAAAAAATATATTGATTTTAAGAAAACCAAGGGGGAAAATGCATCAGCTTGCTTGAAGGAGCAAAAGGAGGATACCCATGAACCACATAGTTCTGAAATAGGTGAAGTAGAATAAGTAGTACATGAAGAGGATATAAATTCACTCCCAAGTGACTCTGAAAAATATGAAGAGACATCACATGAGTATGAAGAAGTTTCTATTGAAAATATTGAAGATAATTTTGAGACACATTCTACCTTAGAAATGAAACAAATAGAATCTAATGATGGATGCTTGAACTATGAAGGAGTACCTACTAATGGGTGCTCACACCTCTATGTTGGTGACATAGAGATCACTTTTCAAAGTGTTGCTGCAAGCCAAACTTCCATTAAACATGAAAATAAAGACCTTGTAGCAGTTGAAGAAGAAACAAGATCAACTTCCCCATAACCACTTGAGCTTCATGAAGTTGGTCCAAGCAAAAAAGAACAAGATGAGGAGGTTCATTTGCAAGAGCCTCATTTTCTTGAACGGTCCTTAAAGATGAATGAAAAGAAGATCCAAGAGGCCCTTAGGATACTCCATGACACTCAAGAATTGGTATCAAATTCTTGTTGGAGATATACTTCCTTGGAGGAGCCATCCTTCCTTGAAGACATGGAGAAGATTCAAAGAAAAATGTGCAACATCAAAGGTAATTTCATGTCTTTGATTTTTTATAGAAAAAGTGTCATTGATCTTAGTGAATGGTTACATGAATCATACTTGAAGAATAATGAAGTTATTCATAAGCTCACAATTCAAAATGAGCAACTTCTTGAAAAGTTGCAAGACACTTGTTTTTCCTCCTATGTTTTAGATTGTCAAATAGTAGATAGTTTGGAGGATTATCATGACATGGTGGATCATGAGAAATGGAGAAATTTGAATGTGATTGATGTGTTTGAATATGAACTTAAAGAGATCCAAACACTTGATGTGGTGGAAGAGGAACTTGAATTGTCTCTTGATGAAGGTTATGCAATTTTTAAAGAAGTGCATGATTCCTCTATATTGGAACCAATCTATGACAAAGGTTTCACACTTTTGAAGGTGTTGCATGATACTACCCATATGGATCATTCCCATGATGAAACTTTTGCAATTTTTTTATCATTTGGGTGAGTTAGTTCATTCTCCTACATCCTACCATTCCATGTTTTTCAGCATTAGTCTCAATGAAGTATGGGTGAAAGGGTTCTTTTTTAGGGTGCCACATGAGGAGTATGGAACTCCTAGATTTACTTTTTATGATGACATGGTTGGAGAACAATCTTATTCACATTTGCAGCAGCATCCTTTGTTACTTTATGATGATGCAAATCTACAGGGATGCACCTATGGTATGCATTGGAGTCACTTGAAGACTCATGGTTTTTCTTGCTCAACACTTGGTTCATTTGATGTTGGAGGAACTTCATCCAACAATGGGATAAACAGATTTATGATTGGGGAAAATTTTTGTTTCCAGCCACATAATTTTTTATATCTTTATGATTATCTCCTTCATGGATGTATGGGCGAGACTTCTTTGAGACATTTGAAGTCTCCTTGTTTTTTTGCTCGTTATTTGGTTCAGATTTGAGTGGAGATTCTTCATTCACTTCTTGGATGAAAGAACACATGGATGATTATTATTTTGATGCATATTACATTCTTTGGGAGCAACATTATAGGACATGGGATCCTCACCTATGTCATTGGAGAATATTTGATTGGTCACTTGAAGCTTGTATGCACTTGGCAAATGGTGGTATACTTACTTGGAGGTATAAGCACTTTCATGATTTTTTGATGAGGCACCTCCTTGATGTACATTTTTATTATGTTGTTATGTACTTCAATGATATATATTATATACTCATGATTTTTGGAAGAATTCATACAAGAAAATGGGATCTTGGAATTCTCTTTCCTAATGGTATGGGTTGGAGAGCACTCTTAATTTTTGGAGTGCAATACAAGCAATGGAACCCTAGGATAGTTTTTAGTCCCATTGATTTCAATTTTTTGGGGAAACAAGCAGTATGGTGGATGGATTCCCCACTTAATAAAGTGATTTTAATCAGAGTAGTGCAGCAAAAATCATGGTGGCTCCACTAGAAAATATTCATGGAATCTCAAATACTCAAAGTTGGGAAACTTAGTGGCAACTTCAAAGAAGCATACAGAAAGCAGGTTCTTCAACACCCATGTTTGAAATTACTTGAGGACAAGCAATATTGGGAAGGGAGTATTTTTCATGTCCCAAATTTTGCATTGGGTCACAATGGCCTAATCACATTTTCCATATTCATGAGATTTTGTCAAATTGATGCTAAGGGTCAAATAATTGCCAAGGAGGAAAATTACTAGTTTCCTAGGTTGGGGGTGGAAGCTTTGGGATATGGAATAGGTGGGACAATAAATGATGTTTGAATATTAGAATAGAATAAATATTTAATAAATAATCTAAATAAATAAATACAATGGAAAATCAAAGTGGTAATTGATCATGAAGACGCATGGAGAATGTGGGACCCACACAAGCTAGAAATTTGGTACCAAATGGAAACCTCCTCTTGCAATTTTGAATCCATGGGAAGCCTAAAGGTTCTTGGATGAGTTATAAGGTTAATAAATTTGGCCATATGCATCATAGGTCGAATTTGGGAAGAAATGTAACTTACATGGGAAATGAAGAATCATTTTGGAGCTAGTGAGACACTTGGACTAGATTCCCTAGCTCTATGAAAACAATGATGAAGATGTTATGACACCTATGACACAAATAAGATATGAAGGCTGACATATAACATATCTAAAATGTCAGGTTGAAATATAGCATCCAAGATATATCTCATGTGATTTGGAGAATCCCAATGGGTTCCTACTCAAATTGGGGGGAGATGGAAGGCTAGGAAAGGGAGGACACGTGGAAAATCTTGAGCCCACACCCAAATTCAAATTAGCTTGAATTTGTGGATGGATTGGGATCCTTAGAAGTATAAGGATGTTTATAAAATATAGGAATAAATGAAGAGAATGGATTTTGGATCATTTTTGAAATTGTCATTTGTGAATTGTGATGGCTAGTGGATGACTAGTTTTCTTGCCTTAGCCAATTTCGAGGGTGAAAGATTCTCATCCAAGTTGGTGTTTGGAGAGGCCACTCAGGTATTTCATGGAGATTAAATGGAGTCATAATTTACAAGTGCAAGCTACAACATCTCATGGACATATCAAGTTCAGCTTGTTCTTCCTTTCATCTCAATATTTCTCACCATATTTCAGCTATATGGAGTGAAGCACACTTGGTGAGCTATTCATCTCTTTGAGGGAGATTATCTTGATCCAGTATTTTGTATTCTTATGTAAATTATATGATATTTAATTTCAAAAATATCTCAGGTCTAAAGGCCAAGAAATATCATGTATTATTGCTCAATAATGAAGAAACAATGCCATTTCCCCACTACCTTGTTGTAAACTCTTGTAATCTTGATGGATTCGAATGGATGTATAAAATAATGATGATTTATGAATGAATGGTCTGTCATTAAAGTATATTATGGGTTTAATTTTCAGTAACTGATAATTTGTGGACATTGGGTCGAATTTCATAGCAATTGGAGCAAACTAGACCTCATTTCCCCAAAGGCCCAAAACTAGTTTTTTTTAAATCTGATTGAAAGAAGTGATAAAATCCATGGGAGGTAGATTGGCCATGAATACGAGTATGATAATGTATTATACACATCCCTTGATTCAATTTAATAATTTGAGTGGGTTTCTGTACATTTGGGAAGCCATTTCTACCATTTACCTCGGGGGGATTTGAGCCCAAAATTGCCAGTAAAATCATCTATCTTGTTCAGAATTTAGTACATAATTGTAGAAGTGATTGGAGGTCCATAATACATCCATGAAAATAATAATTAAGTTATCATATCATTCATACACCTTATCTGAATATTTGGGAGCAATTGGGATGATTCGGAGACCAAGACACTAAAACTAGTCAAGAGCCAAAATTGTGAAAAAATTTGAAAATTGGGCATTTTGGTAAAAATTTAAAAAAGGGACATTAATTTAATTTTGTTTTTGATATTTTCAATCATCCCTTTCCAGTAAGCAGCCCTTTTTTTCCCTTTGAATATTGGGATCCCAAGGTAATTGAAGGAATTCCTTTTTACATTTCCTTCAAATCCAAGGGTTCTTTCTATCTTTTCCAAAGTTCCAGGGGGCAGTTCCAACCATAAAATTTTGACATGGTTGAGTTCACTTTATCATCATATTCTTTAAGGAAAGTAGATAGAGAACATTTGAATCTCTTTGCAATTATAGTAGACGCTCCTCCTAATAGAATGGTATCGTCAAAAAGTTGCGCAAAATTGAAAATGTTTACTCCTGTAGCTATCTTCAATCCTTTTAGATCACCAGACTCTTGCAAATGATGTAGCTTTCTGCTCATAGATTCAACCACCAGGAGGTAAAGGAATGGGGACATAGGTCAGCCTTGTCGAAGGCCCTTGGTTGCCTGGAATAATTTGGTAGGTCTACTATTTACTAATGGTGCGATCCATAGACTGCTGATACAAGATTTTACCCATCTTACAAATCTTTTAGAGAATCCAAACTTGGACATGATTTCAAAGAGAAAAAATGATTTACTCTGTCGAATGCATTATCCATGTCCAGTTTAATAGCCATAATTTGTTTCTTTCCATGTTGGAGTGTATAGATTCATGAACGATAATAATATTGTCACGTATCTGACACCCCGCTACAAAACCTCCTTGTAAATATGAGATGAGGCGTCCCATGATGATTTTCATTCTAGTGGCCAAGATTTTCAACAGGATTTTATACGAAGTGTTTCATAATGATATTGGCCTGAAGCTACCAAGCGATAGAGGACTCTTTTCTTTTGGAATTAAGGCCAAGAAGGATGAGTTAGTGGCCCCACCAATCTTGTATTTTTACCTTGTCCAGTTTAGCATTTTTTTCAGATCTTATTTTATAATATCCTAGGCTGCTCTATAGAAGTTTATTCTAAATCCATCTAGTTCAGGTGCTTTATCAACATGGAGTGACCATATTGCATTTCTTATCTCATATTCCATAATAGGGTTTCAAGCTCTCTATTCTCTTCATCATTAATGAGCGAGGGTATACCAAGGAGGAGGTATGTTTGTGCTTCCGGATCTGTCTCTCTTGTGTCTGCGTAGAGCTCTTGAAAATGATTCAAAGTGTGTTCCTTTAATTCATCCTGCCATGTTATCTTATTCCCATATTTATCTTTCAGATCCTTGATGGCATTGTAACTTTGTTGAACCTTGGTTTTCTTATGGAATTAATTAGTGTTGCTATCTCCTCCTTTCTACCACATCTGGCTAGGCTTTAGTCTCCAAAACTCTTCTAACTACATTACAACGTTTAAATTTTTTTATGTTCAGCTCTATCTTCTGCTTCAAATACGCTGGAGTCACCTTGTCCACTTCCATATGGGATTGTAAAGTGGCTAGATCACTTTGAATTTTAATTTTGTGATTGTTTGGATTCTTAAAACCTTCTTTGACCCATATATTTAGGGCATATAGCACTAATTTTTGAATTGACTCCTAAACATTTCACAGTTTTCAACATAATTAACTACTTTTCTTTTGGTTCCTGTAGCTAACTGAACCAACCAAGACTTTTCAAACTTTTTCAAATGTAAATTGCATTTTTCTGCTATACTAGGTGACACATAGATTAAACGAGCACCTTGGTCAATCAAAGTAGAAATGGGCTTGTTCTGTATCATACCTTGTATTTCCACCATGGATGTTTGATGATCAGCCTGCCAATTCTCCAAGGCTGCATTAATTCTGGGCATTTCATTTGCTACGTCACCAACCATTTCTTCCTCTTGGATTGTATGCACATTGCTGAAGTCCCCTTTCTATTTGGACAATACTTTGCATAACGAGGTCCCTAACATTCCCAACACTTTATAGGTTCTTTTTGTTCATTAATTTTAACATAATTATTAGGCATGTATCTGCCTTTTGGTGTTGTAATGTTTTGTTGTGTTTTACTTTTAAAATTTGTTCCTTGATAATTATTCTTAGAAATTTTCAGGAATTATTTCCAAAGCTTTTATTAGGCTTAAGACCTTTCCTTCTTTGCTCAAAGTTACTTGTTATTTTATTTTTCCAGTTAGGTATGCCTTCTTTCTTGTTTTTACTTTGTCCATAACAGAAGTTAGTTTTTCTCATTGTCTCTTCAAGGGTCTTTGGATTATCAAATTCAATTATGTCCTTGAAACTAGTAGGAAAACATCTCAGAAACCTCTGTATCTCAGGATTTTTGTCGATTATATAGGGTACATATCGTAATAAACTTAAAAAAATTCAACTTAAATCTTTCATAGACATTGAGCCTAGTCTAAGTTCATAAAACTCTTTAGCTCTTTCTTCATAATATTGTTCAGATAATCATTTTCTTTTGAAGTATTTCTTAAAGATTCTCTAGGTTACATATTTTTCTTTAAGGTTTTTAACTCTTTTTATATCCTGCCACCAGATGTTAGATTTTTTGGTTAGGTTATAGATAGCCATCTGAGATTTCAGTCTATCTGAGTAGTTATAAATTTGAAAGTACTTTTTCATACTTGATAGACATGCCTCGGCTTCTTCACCCTTTTCCACTTCTCCATTAAACATATGAGGTTTTATCTTTTTAAATTCTCTTGAGATTTCTTCATAGGGTTTATATTTCCTCTTCCTAGGACCACTTTCGCTATCAATACTTTCACTAGAGTATTTATACTTTTATTTGTGCGACCTTACTTTAATTCCTAAAGAATATTTACTTTCACTATCAAAAAAATTTAAGTTCTTACCTTTACGTTTGTATGATACTGTTCTAGATTCAGTTTCATGTTTTTTTCTTTTATCCTTGCCTCCGTTGTGTATTTTATCTAGTAATATCTGATTTAGTTCCTCCTGAGATCTTAAGATTCTTTCGTTATCTTCCTTTACAGTTTGTAATTCAACTCTTAAATATTTTATAGTTTGAAGTAGTTCAGAGGGTTGATTATTTAATTCCACATATCTGTTATCTGGATTATTATGATGGAATCCATCTTCTGCAGATGCTTCTACTCCTTCCATTTCCTGCAAAATACAATGTTATATTTCTGTACAGAAATAGTTTTAAAACATGATCAGTATTTTTGTTTCATGTTTTTGTATGCAAGAGAGCCAATCTTCAGGCCTAGTGTTTGGAAACTCACTCTGATACCACATGTAACATCTCCAAAATTTCATAATTAAAAAAAAAAAAACCTTAAAAAAACAACTTACCATTATACTAAACTAATTTACTTGTTGTTGAGTTGCCAAGGGAAGTCATGTTTATTTAGTCACAGCTGTATTTGGTATGTCTGCTTAATATGTTTTGAAAAACTAGTTAACCCTGTTATGATGCTAGGAGGATGGGTTTATAGGTCTTAATTAGCTCTGAAGCTAATGCAAGACCATACGTATTCTTTTTGCAGGTGTTAGCAATGGAGGGCTTAACTTTGTGTTGGTAACACACGTGAACTTAGCTAACAAAAACAAGGCCCTACTAAGCCAAGGGAAAAATAACTATCCCTAAGTAAGGAACTAAAGCGCTTTGACTATACAAGGGTTTCTCCTACCATAATATAAAATAAGCATAAGGAATATATGGTGGCAACGCGGGTTTTGAAACTATAGAGTTTGGTTGTAAGGATTAAAAACTTGGTGGCATTGATGAGAGCCACGTGAAGGCTCCTGTCCTCCAGGCGTTACACACTTAGTCTTTTCATAAACCCTAAAGGGTTTAATTCATCTCTGCAATATGTTCATTAGTCTTTGTGTTGCATTACTTCGCTTCTGCACAGTGTAATGAATGGGAGACAGTTGAGGCTCTTGGCCTTCATGCTCTCGGCCTTCTCCTAGCCCAAACTTTGCAAAAAATGCACCAATC
>LPNX010975839.1:0-44100 GCA_001517045.1 Pseudotsuga menziesii | reverse complement strand
TAAGGTAATAAATGTTTTTGACGAAGTTAAATATAATTGTTATAATTATCACGTTTATCCTTGTCATATTGACAATAATTGTTACAATGATCTTTTTTATATTGATAATCTTTGTAGAGGTTATAAATTTAGTATTCAAGTTTGTTTTGGAATATCTTGTAAGAGTTTTTTATAGTTTTTCATTTAGTGGATGCATGCTCAGCTTGGGGTGGGTCTCTTGGCGTGAAGCATACATTGACAGAGGGCCAGACGGTTGGGTAGAAAGTCGAAGTTAAGTCTCGAGTCGCCTTTGGTTGGTCAAGTTACCAAAACAGATAAATACTTTTCTATTGTTTTTATTATGAATCATTAGTCTTTGTAAAAAAATAATGTTTATTGCTTTGGAAATAAAAGGATTAATGCAAATGAATACACGATTTCTTCCATTTTATTTTAGCTAGTAGAAAATGACGTGTTAATTTTCGATATGATTATATTGTTCACAAGTTGTGGATTAAATTTCATAAATATATTATATTGTAATAACCTCGTTATTCAAATGGGCATTGAAGTAATCTTACCCTCTTAGAAATAAGCCAAGGTCATATGAATGTTTTCAGACTTCTAAAAGAAGAATCTAAAAGGGATTATGAGAGAATAGACTACTAGGATTTAAGCTTGAATTATGGATTCACTCTTCTAGCATATGCATGCTGAAAATGAAATAAATATCTTATGCAAGATTAATAAAGTTTGTTTTCTATTCTAATTATGACTTTGTTATAATTATCTTGGTTTAAAAAGACTTAATACCTTGTGAAAGAATTTTGTCATGGTGTTGAAATATTGTTACATTATTATAAAACTCTCAATTTATAGCCAAGTATGCATAATAATGGATTTAAGTTATCATCTAAAGATGAAGTCATAACCTATGATTACTCAAAATTGGCTATGCAATTATTATAAGAATACTTGAACTTAGAGAATGTTACAATAGTTTACTTATATTAAAGAGAATGTTTATTTAGACCACTATCTTAAGATTCTTTGATGATTTGAAGTTATTGAGCCTTTAACTAAGCCACTGAAGTTTATGTATATATTAAGATCGAGTATTTATTTAAGAATAATGGAGAAACTTTCAATTATGATGGCAAGGTATTACCAAGTAAAGAATCTTAAATCTTTCTTTGGTAAACAAGTACATATAAATGATTGTTCATGTCACAAGACTAATTAATTGGTGCTAAAGTTTTAAAAAAAATACCCTATTTTTAGAAATAGTAATGAGGAAAATTGGGTTTGCTACATCCCCTCACATGTTTATGCTGGTAAATGTTTTGGCATCTATTATTTCTTCCCATAAGACCATCCTATCAAGACTCCAAGGGTCATCACGAAATAAATTATCGACAAATATTTCTAATGGGCATATGTGGATGGTGCTACTTAGGGCCGGTCGGGGATTGGTGGTGCTGGTGGACTTAAATATATACAGTAGATGATCCCTGGTACAATTTTGCTACTGGGCTTGGTGAAGCTACTAATAATTATGTCGAATTTGCCTCTATTAAACTTTTATTAACAATTGCTCTCTACCTTAGGATTTCGAGCATTCAGATATTTGACAACTCCAAACTTGTTTTTAACTATATGAAGCTCGATAAGCCCCCTACCAATATATTTTTGCTTCCATTTTATGAGGATATTTATAGGATCAATGCTCACTTCTAGTGGATCAACTATATGCACATTTATCAAGAGTGCAATCACACAACATATCAACTCTCCAAACATGGTCTTCTTTTACCTGTTAGATATATGGAGAAATGGGAAAATCATCTTGGTGTATCCTCTTCACTAGGAAGGAGTAAATTTTGATTTATTTCTAGCATGTTGTATTTTTTTCCTATCAGCTATTTCATCTTCATGTAAACAATAAAGACTTCATTTGGATATCTACACATCAATGTAAATTCTTATGCTTTATAAACTAATATATATATATATATATATATAAAGTGCATATTTTGTTGGCATTAGATGAATATAAACTTTCTAGCTCCTAATGGTCTTTTGAACAATATATTGTTTTATATCAATAAAGCATTCTGGAAAACAAAAGTTTTTACCATATTTATAAAAATTAAATTTTAGTAAGTTACTAATTATATATAATTTTATTATTAATTTAAAATTCAATTAAATAAATTTTAAAATAAATTATTTATTTTGTAATTTAAATTAATTAGTGAAAAATATTAAATTTAAATAATAAGCCAATTTTATGGTGCTTCTCTCCACTCCCCATTCGGTTGACCGTTGTTCAAGCAGCGGAATAAAGTAAAAAATGTTTTACTAGTTTTGTTAATAAAAAAATAAGAATATTATATATAGATATAAATATATTCTAATTTGTTTTTGTTTAATAAAAAATTAAGCCAAATAAACCTAAGAAAGTTATTACAAAGTTCTGACACAAATTTAAAAAAACTAACGTTGAGATTCGCATTAACGGTACAATGCCAACAATATAAAATTTCAAAATTTAACGTTTACAGTTTGTGTGACAACCTGTAAGTGTCAGTCATGACAACCTTTAACGGAAGTATTGTTTTTCAAAATTTTATTCTCTTGGACGGGAAACGGAAGTATTGTTTTTCAAAATTTTAATCTGATTTAACAGATTATTATTGCCTTGGACAGAAAATGGGATTTAACTGTCCGGATTTCAAATTTTAATAGCCCGGATTTCCAATCTGACAACGTGACATAGGTAACAGGTGAGAAATAGAAGGCACTTGTTTGCTTGGGTTGGAAGAGTAAAACAGAAAGATGAAGCGCGGATAAAGAAAGGAGAAGGGAAGAGGATTTGCAATACCCACATAAAATACATTTCCGGAATTGGCTATAGAGCCGAGCCATAGAACTGGCCAGAGAGCCGAGAAGTGGCCAGAGAGGCAGAGAGAGCCAGAGAGCCAAAGAGAACTGGGCACAGAGCCAGAGAGCCAAAGAGAAGAGAGCAAGAGAACCGGCCAGAGAGATCAGAGAGCCAAAGAGAATGGATTCGCTAGAGCTGAGTAGCCTTGGATAGTTCTTTGGAGTCCTTTAAATGTCTGTGATTTTACACTTTTTTTTTCAAGATTGAAGCATGGCCATGCTTTTATTTTTTTCTGTCTGTGCTTTCTTCTTTAGGTTTTCATTTTTCAGTGTGTGCTTTCTTTTTTTGTTTTTCATTTTAATTTTTTAAGTTTTATTTTGGTTGTGTTTTGTATATTTGGGTTTATTTTTTTTATGTTTTGGGTCGGTGTTTGGGTTGTTGTGGGGGAGAGAGTGAGAAGATGCTGCACTGACGAATAGCCTGTGGAAAAGGAGTGCGGATATGCTGCTGCGAATATGTTTCTTAAAGTTCGGCATCATTCAGGTAATGCATTGTTTTTATTTAGGTAATGCATTGTTTTTAGGTAATGGGTTGTATGTAGTATGTATTTATAGGTTGTATTTTGTTAAGATTTTTTGTTTTATTTTTCAGTGCAGAAGCAAATCTACAGGACCATAAATGTAGCTGAATTTCAAGACTGCGGGTAAGTTTTAAAGTTGTTAAGATCTTTGATTGATTTTTAAGCTTTGTAAGTGTGAATATGAACCTAAATTTAAATTTAACCTAAATTGGCATGCTGATATTTCTTTATTTTGGGTTTGGCATGCTATTTCTTGATTTTAGGTTTTATAGTTTTGTATTTTGGGTTTTCTTGATTTTGGGGTTTGGGTTTGCATGCTATTTCTTGATTTTGGGTTTTGAAATCTTTGAGATTTTACGTTGAAATTTATATTCTATCATTTTTTATTTTATTTTTAAGTTTATAAAATTTAACATTACTAATATTGAAATTTACAATAAATTTTCACTCCTGCAAATGCTTGGGCATTTGGAGTAACTAAAACTCTTGCCACACTTTTCTGGATACACTCAGAAGGAAAATGTGAGATATAAGGCCTTGAATTGTTTTCTTCTCAGTGATTCTTTTAGTTATTAATCAAAATATAGGGAAGTCAATTTCAGCTTAACATCTCATCTCTCATGGTCATTTGTGCTATGTTATGTTGAATATTTAATTGTTAGGGAAAATTGTCAATCACTAGGGTTTTCACTTAACCAGTCATTAGGCATCTCAAATGCTCTGTCCTGCTCTTAGAAGTCAATCACCAGGGTTTTCTCTTAACCAGTCATTAAACATCTCAAATGCTCTGTCCTGCTCTTAGAAATCAACGTGAAGAACAGGTTGGAATAGCTTAATCCCTGCTTTTAATCTCCTAAAAGTGAAGGACATCTCCAACGCTCTTCCATCTAATTCATATAGTTACAGATTGAGAGTCACAGTTTCTTATAGTTCCGTTCAAAGAGATATTGCATTATATAAAAAAGACATCAGAGTCATAGTGAACATAACGTAGTTTTAAGTTCCAAAACGGTTCATAGTGGTCCAATTCTTTATTTAAATTTGGCTTGTCATTCTTTGATTTTGGGTTTTTTAAATTTTAGGTTGGAAGTTACAGGTTGCCCTTTGTTTTTTTTTATATTATATCAATTTTATTGTAGATTATTTTTTGGTTTATAGGGTTTAATAATGCTTGAATTTATATATGACTGGTTTTTATTTTCAATTATTTTATATTGCTTGATTTCAATTTTCTTTGTTTTTTTTATATTATATCAATTTTATTGTAGATTATTTTTTGGTTTATAGGGTTTAATAATGCTTGAATTTATATATGACTGGTTTTTATTTTCAATTATTTTATATTGCTTGATTTCAATTTTCTTTTAACAAAGAAATAGAGGGTCAAGATAGGTTCAGAGGGTTATAGAAGCTTTGTGGCTAATAAATAATAAGAAAAAAATAGTTGAAGGTATTTAGGTTTGATGTGTTGCTTTTTTTTCATTTAAGCTTTGTTCTCCAAATTTATAATTATGGTTGCCTAATCTTGCTTTCTTCTGATAATAATTTTTTGTGAGTCTTACTTATGTGTTTCAGTTTTCACATTGTTTGATGGGTTTCATTTGGGTTAATTTTTATATTGTTTCCAAGGTTTATTTCTTCTTCTTTAATTGGAATAATGAAATGGTATAAAATAAATAAAATGGGGTCTACTTGTCTTCCTTGCTTGTGAGAGTTATTTTGTGTGAGTCTATTAATGTGTTTGAGCTAGGTTATTTTTTCAATTTATTTTATATTGTTTCTTAGGTTTATTTCTCTTTACTTAATTGGAATAGAAAAATGAATAAAATGAGATAATGGGTGGATGATTAGAAAAAGTGAAATTAAGAGAAAGTAGGATATGTATGATTTCATTTGGATGTTGTGTTACCCAGGTGTGGATGAAAAGATGGTTATGCCATGAAGGTAGTTGTTCTTGAACTCTAGGACACATGAACATTCTCAAGGTATGTTTTGAGAATAATTTAGTTATTTATTTTGGATCACATTGTCAAGAAATTTTAGTTTTATTTTGTTATTTATTGTTTTTAAAAACAATATTAATTATCAAGTAATATTTTTTTGGTCTCCCAGGTAAATGAATGACTAGGGATGATTTGACAATGAATCAAATATGAAAGGAAACATGGAAAGATGAAGCTCCAAAGATGGAGAACTAAAAGTGAGGATTCAACCTCATTAGGAAACATGGAAAGATGGATAACTAAAAATGAGGATTCAACCTCATTTTTCAATTGTAAATTATATTATAGTTGTTTTTTCTTATGTAACACTGAAAACACAGATATATTAATAAAATTATCATTTTTTTTTAGAGAAAGGGCAAAAAGCCCTTTCTCAAATCTCTCAATGATAGTTACGGCCAAAGCTATCTTTGAGAAGTCTTCTTAGTTTTTAATTCTAGATTTTTAACTTTCTTTTTTTTGTTATTTAATGTATGTTGTATTTTCTAATAAAATTATAAGTTTTTTAAAACTTATAACATAATAAAAATCTAATTTAAAAACATCACATAACATTTAAATCTAAAACACATTTTCAATTCTAATATTCTAATGCATCATTTAACTAGTTAATATTATGGGTGTATAGTTTGTGGTTTGTTTAATTGATTAAATAAAAACAACCTTATTACATTTGCAACATTTTTCAATATTATTATAATCATAACATTTGCTTGTTTAACTAGTTAAATAAAAATAACTTTATTACAATCATAATATTCACAACATTTTTCTATTTTATTTCTTTGTTTAATTAATTAAATAAAAATAAATTTATTACAATCATAACATTTACAACATTTTTCAACTTTATTACAATCATAACATTTACAATATTGTTTTTAAACTTTAATGTAACATTTTTTTATTTTTTTATAATCATAATATTTGAACACTTTTCAATTTTATTACAATCATAATATTTCTTTATTTAATTAATAAAATAAAAATAAATTTATCACAATCATAACATTTGCGACATTTTTCAACTTTATTACAATCAAAACATTTGCAATAATTTTTTTAAACTTTTAATGTAACATTTTTCAAAACTTTATTACAATCATAACATTTGCAACATTTTTTCAACTTTATTACAATCATAATATGTGTTTGCTTAATTAATTAAATATCATTACAATCATAACATTTGCACTATTCAATCATAACATTCGCAACAATTTTCAACTTTATTATAATCATAACATTTGCAATAATTTTTTTAAACTTTAATGTAACATTTTTCAACTTTATTACAATCATAAGATGTGATATTTGTTTTTCTAAATTAATTAAATAAAACTTTATTACAATCATAATATTGGTATCATTTTTCTACTTTACTACAATCATAACATTGGCAACATTTTTTATAACTTTAATGCAACTTTTTTTACAATTTTATAACATTGACAATATTTTTTTAAACTTTATTACATCATAACATTTACAACATTTTTCAACTTCATTACAATCATTACCTGTGCTTGCTTAAGTAATTAAATAACATTAACTTTATTACAATTATGTGCTTGCTTAATTAATTAATTAAATAAAAATAACTTTATCACAATCATAATATTTGCAACATTTTCAACTTTATTACAATCACAAAATCTGCCACATTTTTAAAATATTTTATATAAAATCAAGTCTATTATAAAAACTAATTTCAAAATTCATATAGTATAAAATAAAACTATAAATTTATTTAATAAATATAAAAATATAAATTTAATACATTTATGTTATGTTATTGTAATGTATTAGTGATGTAGTGCTGTGTTTTTGTTGTGTTGTGTAATGTCGTGTACTATTATTGTACACAACATACATATTTATGTAACATGTTATATTTAACATTGGGTGCAAAATTGAAATTATAAAAGTTATTTTTAAAAATAATTAAAATAAAATATTTTATTTTCATAATGCTATATTTTATTTCAAATGATAATATGTGTAACAAATATTTATTTTTTTAATGTGTAGTTTAAATATAATTATTTTTTGTTTTTATTTTATTTATTTATAAATTGTTAATTTAAAATAAAAATATTTTTTTTCAATATATAAGATTTTATTTTTGATAATATCATATTTTATTTCAATGGATAATGTATGTTACACATATATGTTTGTTTTTTTTATGTGTATTTTTCTAACTCTAATTTTATTTTGAACTTTTAATTTGCTATTATGATGATGATGTTGTGTAAGACCCCTAAGATAAATCTTTGGTCTTATAAAAAAAATAGGATAAAATGCTTTATCTTCATAATGATTTTATTTTAGTGCATAATACACATGTTTGTTTTTCATGTATATTTTTCTAACTTGAATATTATTTTAAAATTTTTATTTATCATAATAAAATAAATAAGATAAAATGTTTTATTTTCATAATGATTTTATTTCAATGGATGATGTATGTTATAAGTGTATTTATTATTTGTATTTTATAATTTGTTAATGTAAAATAAATAAATAAAATTCAATATGTAACAGTTTATTCTCCATAATATGTAACATTTTATTTATTTATAATTTGTTAATGTAAAATAAATAAATAAATTCAATATGTAACATTTTATTGTGCATCATATCTTTTTTCATTTAGATAAATGTATGTTACAAATATGTGTTTCTTATTCATACACATTTTTATAATTTTTTTTTTAATTTCAAATTTAAAATTTTAAAATAATCAACCTATGAACTTTATAACTTAATAACATCAACACCATTTTTAAGATTAACCTTTTAATTCTTAAAAACACTTAATAATATATAAAAGTTTACCCTTAGAGTATTTTTTTTCTATTTTTATAATTTGAATATTCAATGTGTTTGTTTTTATATATAGTTTTATAATTTAAATATTATTTTAAACTTTTATTTTTTCATTTAAAATAAATAAAATGAAATACTTTATTTTTATAATACTATATTTTTTTTAAATGAATAATGTATTACAAATGTTTTTTAATTTTTTTATTTATAATTTAAATATAATTAATTTTTTATTATTAATAATTTGTTAATACAAAATAACAAAAATAAATTTAATTTTGATATAATTTCGATAACTTTATTCACCAGTACAAAAAATTTACCATATATGTTTTATTTCTATTTTTATAATTTAAATATAATATTTGTTTTTAATTTTTTTTTTAATTTATTAAAAATGTATTTAATTTAAAATAACCAAAAGCAATTTCAATATATTATAAAATAAAAATAGTTTATTTTTCATGTCATATTTTATTGTTTGTTTTTTGATATACAAATTTATGGTTTAAATATTATTTTAAAATTTTAATTTTTCATTATAAAATAAATAAGATAAATGCTTTATTTTCATGATATTATATTTTAATTTAATGAGTAATGTATTAATTTTTTTTATATATTTTTATATTATAATTTAAATATAATTAATTTTTATTTTATTTATTAATAGTTTGTTAATGTAAAATAATAAAGACAATTAAAATTTAATATATAAGATTTTATTTTTTCTATAATTTTTTATAATTCCAATATTTTCCAATATTTTTAGTTTATTAGTTTGAAATAATCAACATGTGTTTGCTTAATTAATTAAATAGCATTACAATCGCAACTTTTGCAACATTTTTTCAACTTTATTACAATCATAATATGTGTTTGCTTAATTAATTAAATAGCATTACAATCATAACATTTGCATTTTTTTAAATTTTATTGTAACAATTTTCATAACTTTATTACAATCACAACATTTACAACCTTTTTCAACTTTATTACAATCATAATATGTGATATGTGTTTGCTTAATTAATTAAATAACATTTTATTACAATCATAATATTGGTAACATTTTTCAACTTTACTACAATCATAACATTGGCAACATTTTTTATAACTTTAATGCAACATTTTTTACAATTATAACATTGACAATATTTTTTTAAACTTTATTACATCATAACATTTTTAATTTTATTAGAGTTTATGTGTGTGCTTAATTAATTATAAATAAGAATAACTTTATCACATCATAACATTTGCAACATTTTCAACTTTATTACAATCACAAAATCTGACACATTTTTAAAATATTTTATATAAAATCAACTCTATTATAAAAACTAATTTCAAAATTCATATAATATAAAATAAAACTATAAACTTTTTAATAAATATAAAGATATAAATTTAATATATCTATGTTATATTATTGTAATGTAATGTATTTGTGATGTAGTGTTGTGTTTTTGTTGTGTTGTATAATGTACTGTACTATTATTGTACACAACATACATATTTATGTAACATGTTATATTTAACAATGGGTGCAAAATTGAAATTATAAAAGTTATTTTTAAAAATAATTAGAATAAAATATTTTATTTTCATAATGTTATATTTTATTTCAAATGATAATATATATTACAAATATTTCTTTCTTTTTATTTGTGTAGTTTAAATATAATTATCTTTTGTTTTTATTTTATTTACTTATAAATTGTTAATTTAAAATAACATTTTTTTCAATATATAAGATTTTATTTTTGATAATATCATATTTTATTTCAATGGATAATGTGTGTTACACATATATGTTTGTTTTTTATGTATAATTGTTTAACTTGAATTTTATTTTAAACTTTTAATTTGCTATTGTGATTATGATGATAATCTTTAATGGATAATGGTTTACACATGTTTGTTTTTCGAGTATATTTTTCTAACTTTAATATTATTTTAAAATTTTAATTTATCATCATAAAATAAATAAGATAAAATGTTTTATTTTCATAATGATTTTATTTCCATGAAGTTGTATGTTATAAATGTATTTATTGTTTTTATATTTATAATTTAAATATAATTAGCTTTTATTTTATGTTTTATTTTATTTATTTATAATTTGTTATTGTAAAATAAATAAATAAAAATTCAACATGTAGCATTTTATTCTCTATAATATCTTTTTTTTTAATTCAATAATTGTATGTTACAAATATGTATTTCCTATTCATACATATTTTTTAATTTCAAATTTAATTCTATAAAATAATCAACCTATAAACTATATTTATAACTTAAAAAAATCTTAAAAAAATCATTACGTATCTTCAAGATTAACCTTTTAACTCTCAATAATGCTTTCTAATATTTAAAAGTTTACTTACCATTAGAAAAATTTTACCATGTATTTTTTTTTCTATTTTTATAATTTAAATATATTTATTTCAATGTGTGTTAGTTCTTCATATCGTACCTGATTGGAATTCATGACCCCTAGGCCGGTGATGAGATTGTCTTGATTGACGGTCTGGCTTTTTTCTTGGCTTAAATCCAGCTATGATGATTGATTTGATCATTGAATAGGGCTAAGTACTTTAATCATTTCGTGGCTGGCAGATTTTTGGGAGTCAGCGTACCAAGAACATGTCACTCTGAAATCATTCTAGATCAAAGTGATGGAGGGTTTGTTTTATGGTTTTAATTTTGGTTTTGATGAGATTTGAATGATTTGAGGGAATGTTCCTACGGGCTATTAAGGTGGTGGCTTGAACTCCACCGAAGGGACGCCGTGTTTTAACTAGGTCCTGGACGACAAAATCAAAATCTTCGGACCCTTGTAGATTCAATTTGGTGTCTGTCTGTGACGCGGTAGGAGCTATGGTTCTATCTTCGGTTTTATGTACTACTCCGGTTCCAAATCCATGCTTGTTGCAAACGTAGTTGGTGGAGGCTCCGTTTCTCTGCAGTAACCAGATAATGAAGGTTTCGGTTGATGATTGCCCAAGGAAATTATCTATTTCGCTTTGTGGGGCTGTTTCTGGTCATTCGCACCAAAAGATGGCATGATCTACTTTAATTGGACGTGGGGTTTTTACTAGGTCTCTCGCAGATGAGTCTTATGAGCATGGTCGGACCACAATGCAATTTGTTAATGATTCTGTGGGGGCAATGGTTTTTTTGCCGGAGGTTGGTTTTGTTCCAGTGCCGAATCCGGAACTATTGAGGGTGCCAAATTTGGATCTATCGAAGGTGCATTCTATGGAGCTAGATGTTGATCTGGTGAGCTGTCAGGTGGGGATGATAGAAGAACAGGATCACTGTCAACCGACGTTGATAGTTAACGATGGAGATTGTCCAGGTCGGTTTAATTCTATGAAGGATGATGCTGTCTTGGCATGTTCTCACCGGGTATTTAACCCTGAATCCCTTGCTGGTTTGGATGATAAGCTGTCTTGTCGGGAGGTTATTGATGGCATATTTTCTTCATCTACACAATTTGTGTTATCGCTAAGGGATATGGAAGGCTTCTTAGGAGGGGATTCTGGGTTAGGGTTTGTATCTGTAGAGAAGACAGAGGTTGATTTTGTTCTAATGCCGAATCTGGATCTATTGAAGGTGCATTCTATGGAGCCAGATGTTGATCTGGAGAGTTGTCAGGTGGGGCTAATAGAAGAATGGGATCACTGTTAGCCGGGGTTGATAGTTAACGATGGAGATTGTCTAGGTTGGTTTAATTCTATGAAGGATGATGCTGCCTTGGCATGTTCTCACCAGATATTTAACCCTGAATCCCTTGCTGGTTTGGATGATAAGCTGTCTTGTCGGGAGTTTATTGATGACATATTTTCTTCATCTACACAATATGTGTTATCGCTGAGGGATATGGAAGGCTTCTCGGGAGGGGATTTTGGGTTAGGGTTTGTATCTGTTAATCCGGATTTTGGGTTAGGTCACCTTTATTTGATCTAAGGCATGAGAGGTATGACTTGATTCCCATCTAGGTAAAATTACCTAATTTACCTTTTGAGTTATGGTCTTTGGCTTTTTTCAAATTGATTGGGAATACTCTTGGTACTTTCCTGGAAGCTTATTTATCTTTTTTAGTTTCTGGGGTTTGCTGTCTAGGGAGGGTTTTGGTTTTACTGGACCTTAGGAAGGGTCTAGCCTCTGATATTGACATTAAGATTGGGGATATTGTATTCAATCAATCTCTTGATTACATTGGTGTCCCTTTCAAGTGTAATCGTTGTCATAGTTATGGCCATTTGGCTTCGCAATGTCTTTTAACCTTGAAAAAGAAATTTCATGAGGAGCCTAAACCTAATCTTGTCTGGAGGGTTAAAAATCCGAATGTTTTTGCATCTTTTGATGATGTTAGGGTTGATGTTATGAAATCTATGGAGGTGGTTTTGGATACTGTTGTTGATGGGATTGTCCCGACTTTTAAACCACTTGTTATACCTGTTGAGGATCTGACTGTTGATAATTGTGATGAGGCCTCTTCTTATAAAAATCTAGGTATCCTGTCTCCTTTAAAACCCTTATTTGATACTATTCTTAGATCTGGAACTAAACTTTTTGGGTCATCTACTTCATCCGGGAATGGAGTGGGAAAGGATACATCGGGATTGAGATCTGATGGTTTTAAAATGAAGGATAATGAACTATTTCAGGATGATGGGACGCTTAGAGCAGTGATGTCCCCTGTTTTGGTTTCTTTATGATCTTGATGACCCTCAACTGTTGTGGTTTGGCTAGTAAACCAAAAAAACTAGCAGTTTGTAGACTTGTTGAAGCTCAACATGTTGATGTTCTTTTTTTGCAAGAGTCTATGGGTATTGGGCATTTGTTAGTAGCTGAATTGGAAGCTATGTTGAAGGGATGGACTTTTTTATCCTTGGATGCTCGTGGTAAATCTAGAGGCCTTCTGTTAGGCTGGAGATCCAGATTTTTTCAATTGCTGAATGCCTAGGGGGTGGCCTCGGGACTATGTGTGTATTTGTTCTCTATTGAACTTAACATGGATTTCTGCCTGTTAAATATTTATGGCCCTTATATTGAAAGAGAATATTTTTGGAGGATTTTGTTTGGTTTAGATGGTCTTAAATGTAATCATTTAATCCTAGGAGGGGATTTGAATTTTACTTTGGGATTATCTGAGATATGGGGCTGTAGGGCTAGATCGGATCCTCTTTCTGCATTTTTTTCAAAATCTTTGGAGGATTTTGGTCTTGTGGATGTTGCACCTTCTGTTATGTTTCCCACATGGAATAATAGAAGGGTTGGGGATGAAAATATCTGTAAACGTTTGGATAGGATCCTGTTATCAGCAGATATGCTCGATCTTGATTATTTTTATAGACAATGGGTGGGAAGTGGTGGTGAATCGAATCACCATCCAGTCTTTTTTCAGATATCGAATAGGGGGCTAAGCTGAAAAATCCTTTCAAATTCAATCCACATTGGCTTGAAAATGAGGATTTGGTTAATACCTTGAAAGCATCTTGGGTGGTTTATGATGATCAGCTACTAGAATCCCCTGCTTCTCAATGTCTCTAATATTAAGAGAATCAAGGAGGTTTTTGTTGCATGGTCTGTTAAAAAGAAGGAGAGTGAGTTCAAAGACTTAGTGGAAATTGAGATAATGCTCTCTGTTTTTTCTCATAAGTCTAGATTTGGTTTCTTGACTATTGAGGATAAGGAAGCTCTGATTATATTGGAATCTCGTAAGAGGAAAATTCTTTTGGAGCGAGAACATGAAGCTAGACAGCAGAGTAGGGCCATTTTGTTACTATGTGGGGATGACAACACACCTTTCTTCCATAAATTTGCTAATCTACAAAAGAATTCTAATTCTATATGGAAGATAAATGATGATGGGGGGAATCTGGTGGAAGGCTTTGAAGATATTGTTGTGGCTGATGTTAATCATTTTGAGACATTCTTTCAAGCTAATACAAATCTACACCTTTCTGAATTACTGAAAATTTCTCATAACTTTCCATCATCCATCAATGTTGAGGAGAATTCTGAGCTCATGAAACCTGTTGCTTTGGAGGAGATTCTTTCTATTCTTAAGGTGAGCAAAAATGATAAGAGTCCTGGTCTGGATGGGATTCCTATGAAGGTTTATAGGACTCTTATTGATGTGATGGGTTTGGATTTCTTAAGGGTTATTGAGGTTTCTAGGAAATGTGGTAAAATTCCTGTTGTTTTTAACTCAACATTTATTGCCTTGATACCAAAATCTGATTGTCCTTGTACCTTTGATGGATATAGGCCAATTTATTTATGTAATTTCAGTTACAAGATTATTGGTAAGATTTTATCTTCCACGATAAAGAAGGTATTGGGTAGATATATATCCTATGAGCAGTTTGGTTTTTTTCCTGGTAGGCAAATTCATGAGGCTATGGGTACCATACAGGAAGGCATTCATACTATACACAGCAAGGGGTTAAAGTCGGTGGTTTTGAAAATTGATTTATCTAAAGCATATGATAGAGTTAGCTGGATTTACCTTAGGGTTATTTTAACCAAAATGGGGTTTTGTGTACCTTTCATTACTTGGGTTATGAGCAGTTTAACATCTGTTTCTTTCTCTGTTTTGATTAATGGTGTGGCATCAGTTTTTTTAGATCTGGAAGAGGACTTAGACAGGGGTGTCCACTTGCACCTTTGTTATTTCTTGTTGTTGCTGAAGGTTTGATTAGGGCCTTAATATCTGCTAAAAACATGGGAATTTACAGAGGCATATCCTTTGGAAATAATATTTCATTGACTCATGTACTTTTTGTTGATGATATTGTCATGATTACTGATGGATCAACTTAGTCTTTGTCAAATTTGTATGAGATCTTGATGGACTTTACTAAAGCCACCGAGATGATTATTAATGAAGACAAAACATCCTTCTATTATTCTAGGATGGATGATGATGAGTTAATCTCTATAAAAAATATTTTTTCACATACTGTGTCAAAAATTAACAGTGGTATGAAATACCTTGGTTTTTATTTAAAACCCTACAGATATTTGTTAAAAGACTAAGATTGGATTATTGCTAAAGCTGAAAAATGCAATATGCATTGGAGTCATCGTTGGTTGTCTAGGGGTGGCAAGCTGGTTTTGATTAAGTCTGTTCTTGAAGCTTTGCCTGTTTTTTGGATGCATTTCTGGATTCCTGCTAGGATCATCGAGAAAATGAGAAAACTTTGTTTTAAATTCCTATGGTCTGGTGGTGATGGGTCTTCTTCTGGGATGCCTTGGATTTCCTGGAAGGTTCTAGCTAGTCCAAAATATCTAGGGGGTTGGGGTCTGAAAGTACCTTCTTTATTTGCTAAAGCACTTGCTGCAAAAAGTGTTTGGAACATTATTCATGGATCTGGACTATGGGTTCAAATTGTTCTTCAGAAATATATTTGGCCTCTATCTTTGTTGGACTAGATCAGAGAAAGGGATAAAAAGAAATCTGGTATATCCATATGCTAGAAATCTGTGCTTTGGTCTTTTCATCTTATTGGAGATTTTATGGTCTGGAAGATTGGGAATGGAGCTAATGTATGAATTGGTTTGGATCCATGGGCAGGGTGCAAATGGCATCATGGCTTACCTTCTCATTTAATTGAATATCTTCATTCTACAGGTTATTATTTTTTAAAAGATGTTAGGACTTTGCCTGTATCCTTCTTAATGGAACGGGGTTGGTTAAGTTCAATTGATCTTGGACTTGTTGAGAATGCTGATATTATTGCTTGGAATGGCTACTTAGCTATACTTAAATCCAGTCATATAAGGATCAGGTTTGAGGATGATACACTTGTTTGGAATCAGGCAAAAAATGGCAAGTACTCTCCCAGATGTGGTTACTTACATCTGTTTCTGGAACAACATGAAAGGGAAATTGAGTGGTGGTAGAATATGTTCTGGCATATGAAGTGTCCACTTAAGTCAAATATTTTTGTTTGGTCTCTTTTTTCAGGGAAAGCCCTTACCTAGGATTCTCTTAACAATAGGGGCTGGGAAGGTCCTAGAAGATGCTACCTGTGCAAGTGTGATGCTGAAACTAATTCACATTTAGGTCTTGATTGTCCATATACAAAATCAATTTGGAAAGAGATAGAAGCTAAGGTTAATATTCAGAATCTTTGGGTTGGGGACTCAATTCTGTCCTGTTTGAAGAATTGGGTTTACAACACTAAGGTACAAAATATTAGATCTTTGCCTATAATACTATTTTGGTTTATTTGGAAATCTAGAAACCGTTGTTGTTTTGATAACCAAAACACATCTCCTGCGCAGGTTGCAGCATTTAGTCTGGGTTTACTTTCATCTTATCCTTTGGATACTTCTGTTTTGAAGACCAGAATCATTACTGAGGAAGTTATTGACAAAACAAAACCTTGGGGTTTTTTTGATGGTTCTGCTTCTGGCAAACCACAAGTGTGTAGGGCTGGGGGTATTCTCTACTTTAAAGATGACCATTTTATAACTTTTAAAGCTGGTTTGGGGATAGGAACAAATAATTTTGCAGAGCTATCTGCTGTGAAACTACTTATCTATTTGGCTTTGGACAAGCAGATTTCGTATATTCAAATTTATGGTGATTCATTGCTAGTGATTAACTGGATCTCTGGAAAATTCAAATGTCATAATATGCATCTTGATCAGTTATTATAGGAGGTTACCAGGTTGACTGGTTTTTTTGAGCAGGCAGACTTTTCACATATTTATAGGGAAAGAAACATTATTGCTGATAAATTAACTAATGATGGAGGGAAAGTACAGCATGGGTTTTGGCTTATCAGTGAGTATCATGGGGCTGGAAGACATGATACTTTTCAGGTATTTTAAGCCTTTTAGTTTTGGGGACTGGGGGTAATTTCCTCGATCTACTTTTGATGATATTTTGGAACATAATGTTTTTAACTTTCTATATACAGAATAATATTTGGTCGGTTAAAATATTTTTTATGAAATGGTGATCTTATATTTGGTCTTGCTTGTTTTGAGCAGGACTAATAGCTTGATTTGTTTCAGCTGGGACAAGTCAGTTTCTGAACCAGCTCATTTTATGTTTTGAAGCAGTATATACATTACTGTCTTTTTGAGTAGTATGCATACATACTTTCTTGATTTGGATGGATAACAGGTTTCTTGTCTGACCTGAGCAGTGGTTACTATTTTTGATGGATATTGGACCATTATGTCCATTTTTTTTATGGTGCAGCATTGTTTGAAAGGATCTTTGAATTTCGACTGGGGCAGTATCACTTGTATACTGTAGAGAAGTACTGATGGTCTTGTCAATTTCTAAGATGCAGTATGGTTTTTTGATGTTTATTTGGGGTAGTGATGTGCTGGTAATTGGACACCAGGAGTGACCTTTTTTTGACATGGCTTCTCAATGTCTTCGAGGCATTTTGGACAGTTGATATTGGACAGCTTTTTGCTATCTGGGAATGTTGTCTGGGGTAGTTTATGTTTTTTTCTCCCTTGAAGAATATAGTATTGATGGGTACTTAATTTTGGACACTTTGAATGCTATTGAGCAGTTTGCTGGTGTTTGGAGTTTTTGGATAATACTATGTTTTGATGAGTTGGAAGGCTTATGTATTTGGCATGGTTCTCCTATGTTTTTTTTTATACTTTTGAATAGCTTATTATTGAGCTGAATATTATGGATATATAGTCACTTATCAATCTGATGATAGTGGATCATCCACACAATGTATTTTGTATTTTATATATAAAATAGGATTTTTTTCTATGGAAAAAAGTTTTATAATTTAAATATTATTTTAAACTTTGATTTTTTCATTTAAAAATAAATAAGATGAAATACTTTATTTTCATAATACTAATGAGTAATATATTGCAATTCTTTTTTATTTCTTTTATTTATAATTTCAATATAATTTGTTTTTATTTTATTTATTAATAATTTTTTAATATAAAATAACAAAACCAAAGTTAATTTAATATATAAAATTTTATTTTTTATAATATGAATATTTTTTTTAAAAAATAGCTTATAAAATAATCAACCTGTAAACTTTATTAATTCAAGATATGAACAAAAACAAATATTCATTACCTACTTCTTTTAATTATTTTTTTGTTTATAAAAAATATTTAATAATAATGAAAATTTTACTCATGATTACAAAAATTTTACCATATAATTTTTTATATTTGTTTTTATAATTTGAATATAATATTTTTTTATTTTTATTTTATTTATTAAAAATGTATTTAATTTAAAATGACAAAAAAATCAATATATTATAAAATAGAAATAGAAAATAGAAATAGTTTATTTTTTATGTCATATTTTATTGTTTGTTTTTTATATAGAATTTTATGGTTTAAATATTTTTTTAAACTTTTAATTTTTCATTATAAAATAAATAAGATGAAATACTTTATTTCATAATATTATATTTTAATTCATAATATTATATTTTAGTTGAATGAGTAATAGTAATGTATTACAATTTTTTGTTTTTATATTTTTATATTTATAGTTTAAATATTATTAAATTTTATTTTATTTATTAAAAAGTTTATTAATCTAAAATAACAAAAACAAATAAAATTTAATATATGATATTTTATTTTTCATATAATTTTTTTATAATTTAAAAGTTTTCTTAAATTTTTAGTTTATTAGTATAAAATAATCCATATGTAAATTTTATTAATTCAAAGAAGTCATATATTATTCATTATCTATTTCTTAAATTAACTGTTTTTATTATAAAAAATATTTAATAATAATGAAAAGTTTACTTACAATACAAAAAATTTACCATATATTTTTTTCTATTTTTATTATTTGAATATAATAATACTTTATCTTTATTTATTTATTGAGAATGCCTTTATTTAAAATTACAAAGGCATTTTTAATGTCATATTTTATTTTTCATGATAATATATGTTACACATATTTTTTTTTCATTTATAGTTTTATAATTTCAATATTAATTTTTAATTTTATTTTTCATTTCATTAATTAATAATATAATTAGCTTTAATTTGATTTTACATTTCATTCGCAAATAAAATATAAATTTAATATACTTTGAATGATCAAAGTATTTATTTTCCATGTTATGTTAGTTCAATGGATAATGTATGTTACATTTGTATTTTTTCATTTATATTTTTATAATGTTAACATAATTAACTTATAATTTTATTTTTTCATTTCATTCATTCACTGATAATAAGTTAATTTATAATATCATATAAAAAAAAAAAATTGAAATAGATGATATATGCTATTCTTTTATTTATTTATATCTATATAGTTTGGATATTTTTTTATAAAAGCATTTATATATAATATTATCAAATCAAAATATAAAATTAACAAATTTAAGAGATCTTTGGAAATTAAAATTTTTTATAATGATTGAAAAGTTTTATTACAATTTTTAAAGCTTAATAACTAGAAACGTATTGAGTATTTCCAAGATTAATCTATTAGAAATATCTATCATAATTGAAAAGTCATTTTACAATTGTTAAAATATCATTTTAACTTTTAATTTAATTTATTAATAATATGTTAATCCCTAAAAAATAATAATGTCATCTATCTTTTGTCAACTAGAATTATACGTCTTGATTAAAAAATTATATTCTAATTGTTAAAATTCACCAATTATTTACAAACATAATTACAGCTATAAAATTTATATAATTAATTTTTAATTTTATTTTTCATTTTATTCATTAAAAATATGTTAATTTATATAATTAACTTTTAATGCTATTTTTAATTTTATTGATTAAAAATATGTTAATTTAAATTAACAAAGAAAATTTAAATTAAAGATGTAAGATTTTATTTCAATGTATGGTATTTATCTTCTTTTTTTTATAAAAAAAATAGTATATGCTATTTTTTTTCATTAATATTTTTATAATTTGAATTTTTTTTCTTTTATAATATATATATATATAATCAAAATAATCAAGATATAAACTTTTTAAATTTAAGAAATAACTAAAATTTATTGAATATTTTTAAGAGATCTTTTTTTTTCCACAAAACATCGTGTTGAGGCTTGGAAAATCGCAGGCAACAACAGCAAGGGATTCTCCCCAGTCAACGTTCCCAACTAGCCCGTGACTATTTGGTGTAGGGAATCTGTCCGGTTTGCGGTCCGGCTACCATAGGTCAAGTAACAAAAATAAAAGGTTTTACCGGTTGCGGCTCGGTCCACCGTATATATTTTTGTATTTTTTACTGTAAGTATGATATGCAAGTGCCTACTTAACATGCAGATTGATAGAGAATGCAAGGAGTATTCACAATGTGATGCGTAGGTTCTTACCTCTCGTCTTAAACTCTCATGCATCTAAATCACACACACAACAAGAAATTAAAATTTACTACCTAACCTATCCCCGGGGAGCAAGATTGTCACTTATTAATGATTAATGTATCGTGTGCATGCATTATAAAGAGAAATTACAGATAGCTCATATTTCTTCCAAAACACATGAACAATTAAAGATATTTAAACAACCAGATAGCCAATTGCTTATGAACAACATTCATTACTCATGGTGGTAATTTTCATAAAATGAACCAGAAATCATTCAAACAAGAACATAGGTCCTAAGAGTTAGAAGGATCTCACAGTTAATGGACAAAAGCTGAAAACGAAATAGTTCCTCTTCAACAAATCCATAGCATAACATTTGAACATCCCACCAAGCTTTCTCCTACAGGAAAACTGTAATTATCTATTGCAAAAGGAAATAGTTCTTCTTACAATATGTCTTCACGAATCTAGCTGGGAAAAATTCCCTGCTTCTATCTAACTCTCCTATACTTATACTACGAGCAAAACTCTTGGGCTGCCCCTCGGTGACCTTTGGGCTCCCCCAACCGTTTAATCTCACAATTTTGTCCTTTTGTGAGTGCTCATGATTCATACAAATGTTACATTTCAGATTTAAAAAACAATTTTATGAAAAGGGACCAGCTTGGTAATTGTCGAACTTTCCCAAGCCCAAGCCTCTACTTCTATTGATTATGCTCAGTAATCCGTTGGTCCCTTGCTGGATCCTGTAGAGCTTAAACCTGACTTTCTTCTTCTTTTCTCTGCTTCTGCTTCTTTGTTCCTCAACCACTTCCTTCCTTGCTTCCTCCCCTCTACTTTGTATTTTAAACACATCTTACTCGCAGTAATCGTCCTGTCATGAAAATAACAGATTTTAGACCATTTAGGGTTTACTAAAGTAACACGAACTGTATCAATACATGCATTCTGTAAAATGAATTCAATAACAATGTTGATGCATGAAAAGAAAAGATGATAATGCAAAGAAAATCCTGACAGTTGGGCCTGGAATCCGCTAAATCCACTAAAAACAAAAGCCCGATAAAACAAGCTCCCTATCTCAAACCAGGCCGCATCTGGACCCATTCGACATCCTCCGAAGAAAACACCAAAAATGACACAGTAACCGCCATATAAAAATAGAGTGGAAGCACGCAAGAAAGGTGGGAAAATACTAAGCATCAGGCGAAAACATGAACTCACCTCGACAGGCGGAGAACTACGGATCGGACGATTAGTTCGGTAAAGATCCGCAATGACGGAAATCACATGGACTAAGGGTCCCACAGCAATCGAAAACATCGACGAAGATCGCAACAAATCATCGGCAAACTAAACAACTAAATGTCGGGTGGTTAGTCTGCTAAGGAGCCGCAACGGTGGGTGACATATAGACTAAGGGTTCCGGGGCGAAATAAAATGTCGGCAAAATAAAGCATTAAAAACTGTCATCCATGCATCGGAGGTCAGAAGAACTAAGAACAATGCGTCGGCAAATAGTTCGTTGGAAAGCCGCAACGACGGAAAGCAATAAAACACGGAATCAGCAAGACTAGGAACTATCCCTCGGAACATTCGTCGTTTAGCTTCCGCAACGGCGGCTCTATAGGGAACTACGACTCCGATGCACTGTACAAAATAGTTCCGACATCGAAAACAAAAAATGTCGATAGTAAAATAAAACAAAAGATAAACACGTATCGACGAAAAAAAACACAACCTCACATCGGGTCATTCATTATTTGTTTTCCGAAACGGCGGGCTACAAAGAGGACTAGTGCCCCGAACCACTCATAAATAGAATTCCAATAGCGATCAAGAACATCATTTAAACAAAACAAAACAAAACAAAACAAAAATCATCAAAAACACCAAGTGTTCAAAAAATCTCAAGGTTGTGCAGTGGTCAAAAAAGTTTGTCTCATTTCCAAAACAGCGACGTCGTAGAGATCAAAAACCTCGACTCAATTTTCAACCAACCTCCGACAGCGATAAAACCAAACCATCGAAAAGCAAAATGTTAAGTTCCACAGTCAAAAGCATTAGCAGTTTTATATCATTGAACCTTCGAAAGTGGTAAACAGGCGAACTCAAATCAAACTCAGGAAAAACCAAAATCGTAACAGAGGGAACACAGAGTTCAAGAATCTTAAACACTCCTAGGCAAGATAAAATTAAAGGAGGGTCCAAATTTTTTTTTAAAATTTGGGAGAAAAGTTGCAGCTGCAACAATTGGCGACTACCTAGTGAACCTAGATCTCTAGACAATTTCTTCCTTAAGTAACATACTGTTTAACAATAAAACCAACATGTTGAATTCTTCTAAATGTATGGATTTCCCAAATGGCAAATATATTTACTTTTAATCATTGAGGGTAGTCCAATTTAAAAAAATGGAAACCAAGATTTCAAAGTCAAGATAACTCTTTCGAGGCCAGGAATATGAGTTTCATTTTTACCTCTGTCTTCGGGTAGCTTCCAGCTTGGACACCACAGGATCGTAACATATGGTAAACAGAAATATTCATTTGTTCCTCACTCCCATGCCATTTTGCACCTTTTTTGTGCTTTTGGACTTTTTGTCCTTTTGAGTCCTCCTCATGCCTTTCTTTATGAATTTTTTATTTAGGCTCCTCTATCCATAGTGTCCTTTTGTGTGAGAGATGTATTTAATTTTCAGCTCACGGACAGAGAAGAACTTTCGACAATTTTATACTTATATGATTTAGTACTTTGTTTTGATACATATTGCTTTCTTAGGAGTTTTGACTCTTCTTAGCCTTTTGGCTTTCAATTCTTGGCATGGGATCATTTATATATAATATACTGTTTACCCTGCTTCCTTTCCATGGGTCTTTTGCTGTCACCCCTTAGGACAATTTTAGATGTGAAATCGATGGAGCCTTGAAATAGTATTCCAGACCTTTTGATCCTGAGTTATTTTACAGGAATTAAGTAGGACTTCAATGTGTTCATAGCCATTTAGGAAAAAATGTTAAAATAGAAGAAATTCTTTCAGATAACATAATAATACACAGTCTTATAATCAAGGATTTAGTTAATCCGGAATTCTGATGCTCTCCATGCAACCAAAAGTTTCCCTCTTTTATTGAAATCAATCAAAATCTAGACTAAAGCAAAACAAAAATAAAATAAATCAAATAAAACAACCAAATCAATTTATTTATGTACAAGATAATCAAGAAACATAAAAATCAAGTAAAATAAAATTTGAGAACTAAACCACTAAGTGGTTAGTCCTCTGCCCACCCCTGTAAATCTGACAATGTGTAAGTTAAGGGGCTAGGCTTGACTACAAAATAAAAATACCTAACCATTATCAAAAACTACATCTACTGGTCTTGAAAACACTATATCTGAAACTTAAACTACTATTTTACAATCAATCTCATCATCCCGTGAAAACCGAAGGAGATCGGGCTGGGTGTTAGATATATTGCTGGCTTCTTCTGATGCCATATGTCTTGGTTTAAGCTCCATTAGATAATTCCCCAAAACAGAATTTGCAGATTCATTTCCTTCTTCCAACTTAGTGATAGTGTGCTTCATGTAAGGTTCCCTTAAAAAATTTATCCGATTTGGGACCCCTTTATGAGGCAACCATAAATGTGACCAATCTGAAGCAAAATACCCCTTTAACCTTGCGGACCAATATCTGTTCAGAATAAGTCCATAGCCATCAGGTAGGTCTGCTACTACAATATCAATGTACTCACATTTCTTTTCATTTGCAGACAATCGAATCAGGACATCCTCCATTTCCTTAACTACTTTCACATTGGTCCTGTCTAACTGAGTTACCTTCCAGTCAGTAGGTTTAGGCTGTCCATTAATCTTTTTATAGACTGCAAGTGGCATGACATTAACTGATGACCCAGAGTCTACTAAACATTTGTGCACATTATGGTTTAAAATCTCCAAAGTCAGGAAGAATGGTGGGGTTTTAAACCTAGTCTTACCTCCCACACTTGCTTCAACAATTTCTTCTACAGGTTGGTTGTTGGTGGGAAGTTCTTCCTCTGGTCCTTCAGCTGCTTTGAGATTTTCCTTGACATTACCCACTTTGTCTTCAATAGGCTTAGCAGGCATGTTGACCTGTTTCGAATCTTGACTGCTAATAGTAGGTTCAGGAATTTTATCATCTATGTTGTTCTTCTGTGGTTTCTTTACATTCTCTTGCAATTTCTTGATCTTTGAGAGTATTGAATTTTCTTTATTCACCAAGTCCTAGCTTCTTGTTGTCATAGTTGTTTCCAATATATCCTCATGTTTCAGATCACTTTCCTCTTCGGTATCAAACAACGAGACACAATCCCATAAAAACATGGTATCATTTTCTTGTTTTTCTATGGTCTTATTACCCTTTTCCTCTTCATCACTGTTCTCAGTCAATTTAGAGTCCAACAACTGATTCATTACTAGTGTCATTGAATTTATCCATTGAGGACAATTTTTTTCAGAATGGGGCTGCTGGTGAAAGGTGCAGAAGTTATCCATACCTACCTTCGTTAAGTTCATTGATGCAGGACTATGTGGAGGAGGTTTAGATTGATTGTTGTCTCCTCTCCTTTCATAGTAAGGCTTATATGCTTTCTGAGCCTCCTTCTCTTTTTCCAAATCTATCACCCTATTAGATAGTTTCTGCATCATTCTCAACATTCCTTCAAGGTCACGTGACTGCTCCTCCTTAGGCTCAGAATAATCTTCTATGCTCTCTTTTTCAGCTTCTACCCTTTCATCTTCTTCATAAGTTTCCGACAATGTAGGATTGGCTTTCATTTTGGAAAACATGGCCAAATCAGGCCCTACAGCTGAAGTATAGTACTCAATCACAACTTTATCAGAAGGCTTATTAGTTGCAGAAAAATTCCTAAGATAAGCAGCAAACCTTTAGGTGAAACTATGCACTTTCTGTTTTCTTTCTTTCTTCAAAGTGCATAACCCTTTCATTAGTGCTGCATGAGTTTTCTAGGCTGCATATTTATTTCTGAATATTCTTTCAAAAGTATCCCAGTCTGGGATTGAGTTTGCAGGCAGAGCAAAATACCATGAAGCTGCTGCCCCTTTCAAGGTATGTGGAAAAAGTCTGCAGACTACATCTTCGTGTTCTCCAGCTCTTAATCCTTCTATGGCCAAGTAAAAGCTTTGCAAGTGATCATCTACTAAAGTCTTTTCACTTGGGTCAAATTTGGGCAGCATTTTCTCAAAAGCCTGAGGTAAGTCATGCAAAGGAGGTGTTATGTTTAAAGGTGATCTAGCTTTCCAAGCCGGTGGTGGATTTGGTGGGTTAAGTGGCTGATTTGCATTTGCACCTGCCATGTGTCTGGGTGGAGAGTGAGGAGGTGCAGGAACAGGAGTATGCGCAGGAGAACGGTAAGGTGTGTTTGGGCTTACTTGATTTAAAAGCTGAACCACTTCCTGTAAGGCTGTTTCTACAAGTTCTTCCAAATCTCCAACCAACACTGACTCTTCCAATATAGGGCAATCTTTCTTTTTATATTCTCTTCAGGAATTGGATTGGGAAACAAACCGCTCTCAGAACTATTACCAGTTGAGTAATTTCGAGGAAATGGGCTCGGCCAGCCATGCACTGGCGGCCCTCCTTCTAGCGCCAAAATTGTTGAGGCCTGGAAAATCGCAGGCAACAACAGTAAGGGATTCTCCCCAGTCAACGTTCCCAACTAGCCCGTGACTATTTGGTGTAGGGAATCCGTCTGGTTTGCGGTCCGGCTATCGTAGGTCAAGTAACAAAAATAAAAGGTTTTACCGGTTGCGGCCCGGTCCACTGTATATATTTTTGTATTTTTTACTTTAAGTATGATATGCAAGTGCCTACTTAACATGCATATTGATAGAGAATGCAAGGAGTATTCACAATGTGATGCATCGTCTTAAACTCTCATGCATCTAAATCACACACACAGCAAAAAATTAAAATTTACTACCTAACCTATCCCCAGGGAGCAAGATTGTCACTTATTAATGATTAATGTATCGTGTGCATGCATTATAAAGAGAAATTACAGATAGCTCATATTTCTTCCAAAACACATGAACAATTAAAGATATTTAAACAACCAGATAGCCAATTGCTTATGAACAACATTCATTACTCATGGTGATAATTTTCATAAAATGAACCAGAAATCATTCAAACAAGAACATAGGTCCTAAGAGTTAGAAGGATCTCACAGTTAATGGACAAAAGATGAAAACGAAATAGTTCCTCTTCAACAAATCCATAGCATAACATTTGAACATCCCACCAAGCTTTCTCCTACAGGAAAACTGTAATTATCTATTGCAAAAGGAAATAGTTCTTCTTACAATATGTCTTCACGAATCTAGCTGGAAAAAAGTCCCTGCTTCTATCTAACTCTCCTATACTTATACTACAAGCAAAACTCTTGGGCTACCCCTCGGTGACCTTTGGGCTCCCCCAACCATTTAATCTCACAATTTTGTCCTTTTGTGAGTGCTCATGATTCATACAAACATTACATTTCAGATTTAAAAAACAATTTTATGAAAAGGGACTAGCTTGGTAACTGTCAAACTTTTCCAAGCCCAGGCCTCTGCTTCTATTGATTATGCTTAGTAATCCGTTGGTCCCTTGCTAGATCTCGTAGAGCTTAAACCTGACTTTCTTCTTCTTTTCTCTGCTTCTGCTTCTTTGTTCCTCAACCACTTTCTTCCTTGCTGCCTCCCCTTTACTTTGTATTTTAAACACATCTTACTCGCAGTAATCGTCCTGTCATGAAAATAACAGATTTTAGACCATTTAGGGTTTACTAAAGTAACACGAACTGTATCAATACATGCATTCTGTAAAATGAATTCAATAACAATGTTGATGCATGAAAAGAAAACATGATAATGCAAAGAAAATCCTGACAGCTGGGCCTAGAATCCGCTAAATCCACTAAAAACAAAAGCCCGATAAAACAGGCTCCCTATCTCAAACCAGGCCGCATATGGACCCATTCGACATTCTCCGAAGAAAACACCAAAAATGACACAGTAACCACCATAGAAAAATAGAGTGGAAGCACACAAGAAAGGTGGGAAAATACTAAGCATCAGGCGAAAACATGAACTCACCTCGGCGGGCGAAGAACTATAGATCGGACGATTAGTTCGGTAAAGAGCCACAATGGCGGAAATCACATGGACTAAGGGTCCCACAGTAATCGAAAACATCGACGAAGATCACAACAAATCATCAACAAACTGAACAACTAAACGTTGGGTGGTTAGTCTGCTGAGGAGCTGCAACAGTGGGCGACATATAGACTAAGGGTTCTGGGGCGAAATAAAATGTCGACAAAATAAAGCATTAAAAAACTGTCGTCCATGCATCGGAGGTCGGAAGAACTAAGGACAATGCGTCAGCAAATAGTTCGTTAGAAAGCCACAACGAAGGAAAGCAATAAAACATGGAATCGGCAAGACTAGGAACTATCCCTCGGAACATTCGTCGTTTAGCTTCCGCAATGGCGGCTCTGTAGGGAACTACGGCTCCGATGCACTGTACAAAATAGTTCCAACAGTGAAAACAAAAAATGCCGACAGTAAAATAAAACAAAAGATAAACAGGCATCAACGAAAAAAAAACACAACCTCACATCGAGTCATTCATTATTTGTTTTCCGAAACGGCGGGCTGCAAAGAGGACTAGTGCCCCAAATCACTCATCAATAGACTTTCGATAGCGATCAGGAACATCATTTAAACAGGAAAAAAAATCATCGAAAACACCAAGTGTTTGGAAAATCTCAAGGTTGTGCAGTGGTCAAAAAAGTTTGTCTCATTTCCAAAACAGCGGCGTCATAGAGATCAAAAACCCCGACTCAATTTTCAACCAACCTCCGACAGCGATAAAACCAAACCATCGAAAAGCAAAATGTTAAGTTCCACAGTCAAAAGCATTAGCAGTTTTATATCATTGAACCTTCGAAAGTGGTAAACATGCGAACTCAAATCAAACTCAAGATAAACCAAAATCGTAACAGAGGGAACACAGAGTTCAAGAATCTTAAACACTCCCAGGCAAGATAAAATTAAAGGAGGGTCCAAATTTTTTTTTAAAATTTGGGAGAAAATTTGCAGCTGCAACACATCGTAATAGTATTTATAAAAAAAATTACAATCCACAGATGGCACAAAATCAAATATTGTCCATTGTCAAAAATTTCTGACCAAAAATCTTTATAGAATCTTATACTGATTGTATCAAAGAGTCAAGCATAAATCATTCCCATCACACACAATATTCAAGCATACAACATTCTCATCACACATATATCCATTGCTTCATAGCAATTTACATCTCCTCGACAACAACTACCCATAACTTCAAAAAAAACAGTGATAGATTCTAATAACCTATTTAGTTATTCAAATATATACAGTTCCATTTAGCTTTCAAAATATTAAAACAAAACAAGGATCAGCTGCATATTAGACCCATATCATCATCCATCCTTTATCTTCAGCAGGAACTCCATTCTTCAAAGTAGACCAAATCTATACAAATTTTTTTTTTTTTAAACATAACAGATTCGAAGCATTCAACTGCTCAATGCTCAAAAATTTGCCAAGATCTAGTCATAACATTAGATCCATCTTTTTCCAAAACATCTGCAAGCGTATTTCTTTCACGATAAATATGCACAAATTGCACCGACTCAAACATATCAACCAATCAGTTGATTTCAAGCAAAATATGTGCTAGCTGAATATCTTGAATACGATATGAAGACTAATATACCTTACCTTAAACATAAATATCTGTCACTATTGGAAATTTTTCTTATAATTATTAAAATTTACAAAACACTAGTTTATATAAAAATATAGACAAATCTTTCTGTTAAAATTTATTTAAAGTTTATATTTTTATAATTGAAATATTTTTTTTTGTTTATATATACTATTATCAAACAAGTAAGATTTAAACTTTACAAATTTAAGAGATAATTGAGGTTTTCCAAAATTATTCTATTATAAATATCTATTATAATTGAAAAGTCATATTATAATTGTTAAATTATTTATATTTGATTTCAATGAATAATGTATATTTTTCATATATATAATTTCTTGCTTATTATATTTTTAAAATTTCAATATTTCTTTTCTTTTTAAAAACATTTATAGGTATACTATTAATTTTACAAATTTAAGATATCTTTAAAAATGCATTTGAAAATATATATATATGATTTTAATATTATAATTAATCAAAGGAAATATAAAAATTAAATCGAATATTTGAGTTTTCATAGTAAGTTTTTTTTAATTTTGGTAAAATGGATAATGTGCATTTTATGTATTTGTTTATGTAAATTTTTAATGTTTTAAATTTTCATGTGAATTTGTATTTATATATTTTGTGGTTTGAATATGATGTAATTAACTAAAATGAATATATCAATTAAATTAATTATAAAATTAAATTATTGATTCAGCGAATTAGATAATATGTATTTTATATTTGTTTATGTAAACTCTTAGTGTTTTATATAAATATAAATTTATGGTTTTAATATAATATAATTAATTAAAATAAATATAAGAATTAAATTAAAAATTAAATTAAATTATAAAGAATTAAATTTGTATTTATAATTATATCTTATATTATTTGAAAATTTGTAATCATACAAATTTATTTAAAATAATATTACTTATCTTAAATAAGAAAGTAGACATCTTTATTTTTTAATTAATTTAATTTTTATTTATTTATATTATTACTTTAAATTTTAAGTGACATTATTTATTTATAAAAAAATAGTAATTTTTGTTTTGTAATTATCTAGTATGGAGAATATAGAAAATATTTACCATAATTTTTCTACAACCCTCCCTTCATCCATTAACAAGTTCTCTATTGAAGTCTTGACTAAAACGAGCAATAGTAAAACCAACCCTTGCTATGATCAAGAGTGTAAAGATGTGAGAAAAGAAATCAAGCAAGCTACTACATATTCGATAAAAATAGACAAGATAAATCACTAAAAACCCTTAATTAAAAGAAAAAAGACATTATCTAAGTAAAAAACACGAAAATATCCTACACCTCTCCAAGGTGGCTCCTAAGAAATTATGGAGGCAAATTTTAACCGCAAAACAAAATAAGAAAATAAAATTGCTTTAAAACTTAAAATATCATAATTCTTATCTTAAAAATCTTTACGAATCCCTGAATATAAGAGATAATATTCAAACCCTTCTTACAACGAAAGAAGTTTTCTCATTAGAAGATACATTTCGGGGTTAAGCACTTAGCAAATGGAAAATCAAAAGACATTAAAGGCTACCAAGTGGAAATCTTAAAAATTGGAGGGTTGTCATAATCCCGCACATCCACAAACTCTTTAATCTAGCAGTCAAGCAAGGGTTCCCTATACCTTTGTCTCAAAGCCTCATTATTCCTATTTTCAAAAGTGGTGATAAAAAACACCCCTCTAATTATCAGACTATTATGATTAGCCCTCTCTTAGCTAAGTTATATGGTATTATCTTAGAAAAGAATATCAATGAATGGATAGAAATGGAAGGGAAGTGGGTGAAGGGACAAACAAGTTTTAGAAGGAATCATTCAACCACAAACCACCTTGTTACACTTAGGATCATTACATAGGAATGTCGTAATAATAAGTCTGACCTATTTTGTTTCTTTGAGGATTTTAGAAAATCTTTTGATACAATGCCTAGAAATAACCCATGGAATAGGCTAAATGAGCTTAAGATTCCTTTTAACTTCGAATGTCTATGTTGCTTTCAATATCCCACACCTTTTTAAGTTAAACGCCAATCCTTATAGCCATTGCACCTAAGCGGTATACATTTTCTTATTATTTATTCTCCGGTGGGTGGACATGAAGTCGAATCATAAACTGAGTGGGTCGGTAAACATCCACTTGTTGGCCTCGAACCAGCATCATCCCGATAAGTTCTAAATCCAATAGATTGAATGGGATAACTTCTAGGTGTTAACCTGAAATCGGTCTCTTTTTTGGATGGATTTGGATCTTTTGTTTTAATTCCAACTAATAACTACGCATCTTAATCTGGGCCTGAAACGACTGCTACGGGTTACTGGGTTCTAAACTACTATTGCTGGATTGACTGAACCTGGATATGCATTTGTATCTGATTTGGGTCAGTGGAACAGAATCTCGAGTTACTGCGGGATCGAATGCTTCTAGACTAATGAGTAATGTATGACAAAAAAAAATATATAGTTTAAATATAATTAATTTTTATTTTATTTATTAAAAGTTTATTAATGTAAAATAATAAAAACAAATAAAATTTAATATATAAAATTTTATTTTTCATATAATTTTTTTATAATTTGAATATTTTCTTAAATTTTTAGTTTATTAGTATAAAATAATCAACATGTAAATTTTATTAATTCAAAGAAGTGATAAATTATTCATTATCTATTTCCTAAATTATGTTTTTTACTTATAAAAAATATTATCTATTTGCTATGATCAAGAGTGTAAAGATGAGATAAAACAAATCAAGCAAGCTACTAAATATTTGATAAAAATAGACAAGATAAATCACTACAAAGCCTTAATTAAAAGAAAAAAGATATTAACTTTAAGTAAAATGCACAAAAATATTCTACCCCTCTCCAAGGTGGCTCCTAAGAAATTATGGAGGTAAATTTTAACCGCAAAACAAAATAAGACAATAAAATTGCTTTAAAACTTAAAATATCAGAATTCTTATCTTTAAAATCTTTATGAATCCCCGAATAAGAGATAATATTCAAACCCTTCTTTCAACGAAAGAAGTTTTCTCATTAGAAGATAAATTTTGGGGTTAAGCACTTAGCAAATGGAAAATCAAAAGACATTGAAGGCTACCAAGCGGAAATCTTAAAAATTGGAGGGTTGTCATACTCCCGCACATCCACAAACTCTTTAATCTAGCAGTCAAGAAAGGGTTCCCTATACCTTTGTCTCAAAGCCTCATTATTGCTATTTTCAAAAGTGGTGATAAAAATGACCCCTCTAATTATCAGACTATTATGATTAGCCCTCTCTTAGCTAAGTTATATGGTATTATCTTAGAAAATAATATCAATGAATGGATAGAAATGGAAGGTAAGTGGGCCAAGGGCCAAACAGGTTTTAGAAGGAATCATTCAACCACTGACTACCTCGTTACACTTAGGAACATTACATAGGAATGTCGTAATAATAAGTCTTACCTATTTTGTTGCATTGAGGATTTTATAAAAGCTTTTGATACAGTGCCTAGAAATAACCTATGGAATAGGCTAAATGAGCTTAAGATTCTTTTTGAGTTGAGAGCCATCACGATAAGGTTATACGAAAATGTCAGTCTCAAGTTTAAGAATAATGAGGGGTGGACAACGAATACAAATTGTAATAGTGGAGTTAAACAAGGTTTCCCCCTCTCCCCTACCCTTTTTGGCATTTACATTATAAGCTAGAAAAGTGTTTAGAAGAAGTGGGTTGTCCTAGCACAATATTAGTTGAGATAATTATCATCCTCCTACTTTATGCTAATGGTTTTGTTCTTATGGTAAGACATCCTTTTGATCTTGATAAGTAATTAAGAATTCTTAAATATTTTTTCTCTAACATGGGTAGCACTGTTAACACTGAGACAACAATCATGATTATAAAATCTAAGAAAAACACCAATGCAAATTTTATTTATGATAATAGAAATCTAGAGGAAGTGACTTCTTACAAATATCTTGGAATTGATTTTCATCACAAGCTCAATTGGAACTATAACATTGAGAAAATTATTAATGGGGGGTGGGAAGCTTATTTTGGTCTTGAAAATAATTGTAAATCAGCCAATCTGGTCATGTGGGATAAAAATAAGTTTATCTTTGAAACTCTTGTCATCCCCGTTATTTTGTATGGTTGTGAAGTATGAAAGTGCAAAATTTCTAGCGAATTAGGGCATTGGTCTATTCCTAAAACTCCATGGGCGGAAAGGGTTTTCCATCTCTGTGAGTCTATGAGTGTTGATGATGAAAAATGTTTTCTCTTAAAGTACCTTGCTTACACCCACATTAGATCTGAGTTTCATAGTATTTTCTACAATACAAACCTTCATAACCTCCTAACTTGCCAAAACTATAGTGAGCTTAGCAAACTTTTTGAGCACATGAACGTGATTTTAAAGTAAACCAAGTATTATCCTTTTTAAGATTTGATAGACCAAAGTTTGTCTCATCATCATCATCATCATCATATATATATGAATAAATTTAACTTTTGAAGTAGTTTATGTATATTTTTATTATTTATTATAATGCAATTAAGCCAAAAAATTAAACATTTTTTAACTTTTTTATACTTATTTTACATATTTATTATCATTAATAAAGTTATTTTGTTTTTTAATAGAAAATATAATTTGCAAATAATTTAATACAAAATTTTACTATTTTCATAATTTCTTATTTTATTTTATTTATTATTTATATAGTTTGAATTTTAATTGATAATATATGATATATATTTTTTTATATATATGTTTTCACAGTTTAAATATGTTTAAGCTTTATTTCTTCATTTTATTTATTAATAATATGTTAAATTAATTTAAAATTTTAAAGAAAATTCAAAATCAGACTTTATTTTTTACAATATTATATTTTATTTTAATACTTATATAATGCTTTTTTTTTCAATTATATTTTCATATTTTAAATATTTATTTTTTAAAAACACTATATTATTATAAAATAATTAAAATATAAACTTTATAAATCAACCAAAAATATATTTAACATAATTGAAAATTTCTTATAATTACTAAAATTTACCAACTAACGTAACTATACCTATAAACTTTATATGTATGCAACACAAAAAGAAGAGTACTAAACATCCCAAAAAAATAACAAATAAAAAAAACCTTAAAATAATCTCACCCCGCCTTCAATCTCTATTACAATTATTAAAATTTACCAACTATTTACAAGCATAACTATACCTAAAAGTTTGTATAATATGCAACACAAAATATAGTACTAAACATCCCAAGAAAACAACAAATAGAAAAGACCTTAAAATAATCTCACCCCGCCATCAATCTTTTCTTCAAATAGAAAAAAGAAGTGCAAGAATTTTTTCATTTCTTTTATTGGTTTATAATGTATTAATTTAAAGTAACCAAAAAAACATAATGCATTCTTTCAATTATTTGGAATGTTATTATGTATTAGAATCAAATTAATTATTTAAATATGCATTTTTAGGTAAACATCTAGTGTTTGAGTTTTTCATGTGAATTTGTATTTATATATTTTTATGGTTTGAATATGAAATAAATAATTTTAAAAAAAAACAAATTAAATTATAAAAAAATAATTTTGTTTTATAAGAAAAAAAAATTATATTTATAATTGTATTTAACATTTGTTTTTTTTAACAAAAATGGTTAAAAAGCTTTTATATAAAATGAGAAATGAGTTGTTACATTGATTTGAACATAGACTGCTCCCAAAGGAGGACCACTTCCATGCCTCCTTGTGCGTTATTTACCAGTCTTTATTTTTCATTATAATTTCCTATTCTATGGGTACTGTAGCTCCTTACAAACTGCCCAAGTAGGAAAATACAAAAGCAGAACATTCCAGAAATAGAATGGAGAAGTACACTATTAAGGGATCCAGTTTCTCTCGTAGGCTTGTTGATCGCAAACTAAGTCGCCACAATCTAAACCCACTCCCTTAGTAGCCATAATGTTCACTTGTTTATTATTTTCTCTCAGAACGTGAAGAAAATTGATAGCTTTGTATTCATTTACAATACATTTTAGGAGATGATGAGTCTTAGTAACTGGATTCTTTCGATTTCTCATCAGTTTTCGCGCTTACCCAATGACCATATTCGAGCCACCAAAGACCACAAATTCCTCAATGCCATCTTTCCTTACCAGCTCCAAACCTTTAATTAATGCTAACCATTATGCCCCATTATTAGTATTCTTGCAGATTCCCCAAGTGTACTCTTTCAACTTGATTCCTTCAGAATTGAAGTAGACTCCCCCCGAGCCTACCATCCCAAGGTTTCCTTTCAAGGATCCATCGAAGAACAAAGAACTACATCCAAGTTTCTTCCACCAGCTTTTGAATTCTTCAAAGCTCATTCTTATTTGCCAGACTTGCAATATTGGTTTTTTTTTGGGTTGGATCCATGGTAGATGGGGTGGGAGAACTAGCAAATCGAATGCCCAAGCTCTTTCCTCTATTGTCAATGGTTCCTTGTTGATGTTGTGCATTCCCCTCATGGATAAAACTTTCTCTTAAAGTGTCTTTGCAGCTGCTACAACTTTTCCCGAGATGTTTTTTTCCCCTCAAAGATCTCTTTGTTTCTTGTTGTCCATATCTTCTAGCAAGTGTATCTTGGGAGAGCTTCCCAAGCTCTCACAAAATCTATTTTGTTAAAAAGAGATCCGTGGTAGTAATCCTTACATTAAGCAAATAGACCATTCCATTTTTTTGGCAAATTCAAGTCAAGGTGTAGATCTTTGTATGCTTGGTGCCATACCTCTCTGAAAAATTTATATTATATGAAAAGATGTTCGAGATATTCCTTTGATTCTTTGTAGAGAATACATCTCAAAGGACCTTCCATACCTCTTTTTCTAAAATTCTCTATTGTTAACATTTTGCGGTAAGCTAGTATCCAAAAGAACACATTAATTTTAGGCAGACCATCTTTACTCCATATTTTTTTCCACTTCCTATCGATGCGGCCAGCTGCTATGAAGACCATCCACTGCATTGTATCCTTCCTTCACCGTGTAGCAGCCCGATTTTCCCCATCGTCTTTTATCTTTAAGCTCATGATGGACATGAGATGACCCTTGCAACAACGAAATGAATGCTTGATAATCTAGCACGAGTTGGTCCCCTATCTCCATATCGATCCAACCAGCCCATCTTCCGTCGTCTGTCTAGATTAAGAGGTCATGAAGAGTGTAAATTTTGATAGTGTCCAATCGCTGCTTTAACTCTGAAAACACATGCAAGAAATTGGCAAGGGATGCATTTCCAATTTTGTCTTTCCAACTCTTGATTTGCTTCCCATTGATTGGTATCCAGTATAAACGCTCATTTAATATAAACTCTTCCTTCTTACATAACTCCCATATCGCCGATCATTTTCTGTCATGGTTGACCTCATCCATGCATCTCTTTCTGGTTCCATTTAGATATTTTTTTTGCATAATTTCCCTCCACCACACTCTTTTGTCTGATATGTTTCTCTGGAGGATTTTGGATCCAAGTGCTAAATTCATTTTGTTTGGATCTCTTACTCCATATCCTCCATATATTTTTTCTTGCAAACTGTTTCCCAATTCACCAAGTGAATTTTTTTTGAGTTGTCTGATTTTCCTCCTTTCCAAAGAAATCTTATGATTTCTCTTGAAAAACATTTCATTTTTTTTTTGGAGCTAGAGAGATCGAGCATGCATAAATTGGATAGGTAGAGAGAATGGAGTTGATAAGGATAAGATCTCCAGTCAAATTAAGCCACCTTGTCCCCCAAGAGTTAATTGCCATGTCCCAAATTTTGCATGGGGTCACAATGGCCTAATCACATTTGCCATATTCATGAGAGTTTGTCAAATTGATGCTAAGGGTCAAATAATTGCCAAGGAGGAAAATTACTAGTTTCGTAGGTTGGGGGTGGAAGCCTTGGGATATGGAATAGGGGGGACAATAAATGATGTTTGAACATTAGAATTCCATAGGGTGCATCCATGAAAGTGGGTAACACTTTTTGGCCAAATTTGGCAATGAAAACCTGATTTTTTACTCGTTCTAGATATAAGCCCTTGAAACGCATATATGCCATGTGAATTTTGACTTGTAGTAAAAAAAAATTGTATAATATTATGTTGGCTTCCCAATGATATTTTTTTTAAAATATTGCGATGTCATTTAATGTGTAAAATTTTGCATTTAATGAACTGTTTCACCTTAAAATTTTGAAGAAGTTAATAAGTGACTTGTGTCTAACCCCAATAATTCAATCTTACATTAATAATTTAAAATATATATATATGAGCATGATCTACACAAAATGCACTGTGGTATGCATATTTTTTTGTTAATTTATTTCGCAATATACAATTATTTATTATTTTTCGAAAGCGACCACATTTGATTTCAACATCATTTTATACACATGTGTGTCCATCCCAGCTTTTTTTCATTGTTTTCAAAATTTGAAAAACCAAAGATACCCTTTTGAAGAGGATGCGTCAATGTGTGGGATGTGCATTTTTATGAAATTTTTGGATGTCTATTTTTTACCCTGCGGATTTTTCTTTGAGCTGCTTCGAAGTTGTTGTCAAGTTTTCGAAGTGTAAGTTTTAGAACTAATTGAAACAAAAAACCCATATGAATTCCAAAATGCATGCATGATACCTCAATGGATAGAGGATTCGGTGGTGAATCTATCGTTATTAACTCGGCTCAATTGTGTGCCATAAATGGCAGGGTTTACACCCCTAGAAGACATCAAGAAACATTGATTTTCTTGTAAGAGGGATAATTCTCTGTTTTTTTGGCCCTTGATCGAGGTCGAGAGCTCGATCGAGCTATTTAAATACCTTGATCGAGCTCTTAACAAAACCTCAATCAAGGTCCTAATAAACCCTCGATCGAGGTTTTGGGACGTAAAGAATTTCAACATCATTTGATTCGGATTCGGCCAGCTCTGTGAAGAATAAATCTCATAGAAAATTAAACCAAAAAAAAAACCACGACATTGCCAAACCGCCGTCATTTTACAAACTGCCATGGGGCCAAGGATTTGAGAAATTGATTGTTAAAAGTTTTTTAATGTTCATTGAACTAATTCAAAACACAAAATAGGACTGTAATGGATCACTACTGGGGCGGTGGGTTTCCCCTAGATTTTATGTTAAATATTAGTTGTGGAGTAATTGGTGTTATAGATGTGATTGATTGGAATCACATCTATAACCCAATTACTCTTCGACCCATATTCAACAGACGAAGTGAATAACATAACGGGTTTGTTGCCTATTTATAGGCGGTTAAAGATGCTCGATCGAGGTCTTCTTTAACTCTCGATCCGAGTGTTTATTTAACCCTCGATCAAGGTCTTAAACCGTTGACCGAGGGTTTATCAGAAGCTCGATTGAGCGTTTAATAAAAGCTCAATCGAGGGTCTAATAAACCCTCAATTGACTTGTTAAGACCTCGATCGAGGGTTTAATAAAAGCCAGATCGAGGTGCATATTTTTGTTTTTGCCGAATTATTCTTGCCAAAAATTGTAACCCACCTCCGTGGATACACCCCATAAATATTTAATAAAGGAGCTAAATAAATAAATACAAGGGAAAATCAAAGTGGCAATTGATCATGAAGACACATGGAGAATGTGGGACCCACACAAGCTAGAAATTTGGTACCAAATGGAAACCTCCTCTTGCAATTTCAAATCCATGGGAAGCCTAAATGTTCTTGGATGACTTATAAGGTTAATAAATTTGGCCATATGCATCATAGGTCAAATTTGGGAAGAAATGTAACTTACATGGTGTTATAGCCTGGTTTTGTTTTCTATTTTTGAACCATTTGCTTGTTTTAAAGTATGATTTTTCTATTGTTTTAAAGTTTTGACCTTGGTTTCTTTTAAAAAATTTGAGTTTAGGCTTATATTTATAATTGATTTAATAGGTTTTCTTTTTAATTTTAGCTTTACTTAGTGGATTTCATGGTTTGTAGGGGCTTATAGGATGTATATATTGCTAAAAGGTTCTAAAGGAATATCATAAGGTTTTATTTAAATTTATTTACCAACATTTAACACATTGCTTTGAGTTTTGGTTAACGTGAACAAGGGCGCTGCAAGAAAATTATACTTTTGAAAAAGTCATAATTTTGCTTGTGATTTCCAAAATTTGCGCATGAGAAGAGTTTTTCACACCTGTCGAGGAGTTTGACAAGTGTTGTGATATCAAGAAAAAAATCATTTGGGTAAGTTGCAGTTGTCCATAGGTTAGAGGATACAGATCAGTTAAACAACAATGATCGTGCACAATGAGGATAATTCGCTATCAATTACATATTTACTGAATGCATGAAGATCACAGAAACCGTATGGAGACTTGGTAGTTCGTGGTTGAAGAATGAAGATGGTTGGATATTTAGGGTTTGCAGGGTAACTGTTTGGTGCGGCTGTGGCAATTAGAGACAGACTTAAAAAGGATATTGGACACCTGTGAAGATAGGAAAGCTGATTTTTAGCAACCAAATTCATTATTAAGTCAGGTATGAAACGAATTACTAACATGCTCCATGAGTTCGGTTTCATTTTGACAGAGGATTAGTTATTGATGTTAACTAAGAATGCAAGTTTATGAACTCGGTTTTTTGCTCAATGCCAAATCTTTTCTGTCAATAGAATCAAAATACTTATCAGTTTGTGAAGGAAAATTCATATCAAGGGTTTAGTTTTCTTAGCTTATGATTGATTGTTAAAATAACAAACATTCAAATAGTTTTAAACTCTTTGCTGAAGAAAGCACAATTAAGGTCAATCACCCAGAATGAAGAGAAGTGGGAAAACAAATAGGGTTGAGCCTTCAGATATGTCTTGGGTTCAAACTTTCCCCGACTGTGCAAGGTTATTTTCAGAAGCAGGATGGTTGAATTTTTTTGAGAAAAATGATGGCCATCATACAGAAGTTTCGTACAAATTTGCTCAGGGATTAGACAAAGACATAGTCATATTTGATACCGTAAAAATTGTGCTAACCAGAGAGCTAATAGGAGAGGCTACATGCATTCCTGATGAAGGTGAGTATTGGTTCAATAAGGTACCTTTTACCTTTAATCTAGAGAATTACTTGCTTCCAAATGTTGTTGTAGACTAGGGTAAAGGAGTACATATACAGAAGTTTAAACAGGAGTGGAGAGAACCAATCAAGATCCTGCAAAGCTATGTAACTTGTGAAGGAAGATATGCCTTTGTGTTTAAATATCATTTCAAGTTTCTGCAACATTTAAATCATGAATCAAAGATGAACCTCTCTTTCTTTTTCCTTAAGAGTTTACAGAATATGTCTAGCAGAGTAACGGAGCATCAAGATCATACTCAACAATCCATATTTCATCATGGTCTGATAAAGTTAATCATAAGTACAGTGCTCCAAAAGAAGGGAAAGACCTGGGACTATTTTTTATCCTGGTCTGGGTTGCAAAGTGAGAAGAAGGGCTAATCAAAGAAAAGACAGGTGAATAAATCACATAATTTAGTCAAAAATTTGAAGAAATAGGTCATAGTCAAAGCAGAAGAAAATAGTGTACAAGAAAGGTCTGTGACACAAATGGTTGGAAAGATTGAAAATGAACAGCAGAATAAAGCTAATGAAGATGAACCATCAAAGGTTCAAACTCAAGATTTAAATCATGTAGAAAAAACCCTTAATGAAGAGGTAAACCAAGAGTAGATGAAGGCCTGTTAGAACAAGAACAGCATACATGAATACATTCAGAAAGAAAGGAAAGTCCACTGATGGATAATGCTAGGATTAACAATGCACGGAGTTCACAAGAGTAGTCTGAAGAAATTTTGGTTTCACAAGAAGTCAAAAGAAAGGTGGTTCAGCCTGCAACCATTAAGCATCAAGAAAATCTTTGAGCATACTAGGAGAGATAGGGGTAGGTTGGAGACCTAAGACCAGACCTAAGAATAAATAGAGATTGAACATGAAAAAGTTGTTAAACCCTAAGTTAGCTCAGGAGAAAATCACAGTAATAGAAGACACTTCTTCCCAAGAAGAGTTAGAAAAGGATGAAAGCTTGAATGTAAGAGAGATTAAAGGTAAGAAACATGTTCCTTTGAAGGATAATTCAGACTCAATTTCAGAGTTATTAAAGGAGGTTCATAAGAAAGTAAATTTAAGGCATCATTAGGATGATTTAATGAAGCAGCAATCAGTCATGACAGGTTTATGTGTGGATGAACAAAGGATTGCAGAACCATCAACTAAATGCAGTTTTGAAGGTAATGAATCTCAAGGGGTTCCTGTGACTATGACAAAGCAACAACAGGAGGAGAATGAGAAGATATTTAAGAGATTGAAGATTCCCTGGATGCTAGAAGGACTGTCTTCAGCTTTAGAAGGAAAATGTATTGATTCTGAAAATGAGAACCTACAAAGAAGCATCAAATAGTATAAGTATCAAATGGAATTCCTGCATGAAACAAATGAAGGGTTAGTAGTTGCTAAGAGAAGATTAAGAGAGGATTTAGAAAAGATTAATAGTCATTACCAATAGTTAATTGCAGTCTCCAAGGAAGCGTTGAAGAGGAAAAGACAGACACAAAGTCTGTGTGCAGAGCTGAAGCAGACTGTTCAGGAAATAACTCAACAAAATCAGGAGTTATTAAAAAGAGTCAAAGACCTAGAGGCTGAGCAACAGAGAACCAAGAGGAAGACTCAAGCTTTAGAAGGGATATCCCTTTTGGCAAAGGCTGCTAAAGATTTGTAAAATGCTTTAAAGTGATAGTTGTTGTTAGTTAATTTTTGTAAAGAAATTACTTTAGTTTGAACAACTTTACTTTGTTAAGTAATTCAATGGTATGACCTAAAAGGTAGTTATTCAGTTAGGTAATTGTTTTTGATGTAACCAAGATAAAAGTAAGATGGTAGAATAAAGAGGGGTTCGAATTTTTGTAGAAGGGGAGGCTTTTAGCTACTATACAAAGCTAAGTTTCATGAACTCTTATGTATTTTGGATTACTTATTATGTTATATATGCAAACTATAAGCCATTTTTATCCTATCTACTGGTTTCATTTTTTATTAGTGTGATCAATCAGTTTATAAATCCAGTGATCACTTAGTTTACAAATCCATTTCTTGTTTAAGGTTATTTCTCATGGAATGCTTGTGAACTATGGATGAAATTCAATAATGTGCTTATGTTTTTATGGTTTATCTTTCATATATGATACATCTCAGTCTTTCTTTGTTGCATGATCTAGTGTTTGTCTTAGCCTTATGATTTTTACCCTCTTGTTTACAAACTGCAAAACCAAAACCCTAAAAAACATGTTTTACTTAATTTTATTTATTGAGATTGTGTTGGTTTGTTCTTTAGTAGCTTGAGAACAATTTTTGGCACTAACATATTTAGCGCCATTGTTGGGGACAAGCTGACGCATACTTTCCTTGGGTTATTCGTCATTCAACTGGTTTTGAGAGGTGGACTAAAACGAGAAAATTTTTAAGACTACATTTCACCAAACAGTTCACAGTGGCTACTAAGGGAGTTGGGACAAGAAGTAGACCTAGTTCACCTTTACACTTGGGTGTCTCAGATCCAGAGAAAATTCTGAAAACAACTAGGAAAATCAAAAGGTCTCAGTCATCTCCAACTTTATGTAGCCCTGACCAAATAGATCTATTGTCACCCTTTTCAGTTTCAAAGGAAGAAGAACAAGATTCATCATGGTTGAAACCCACAATCCCTGTTAGCAATTTTCATATCTTTACTGATCCTCGGTCTTTCAAGAAAACAAAAGCCTTATCTTCTGGAAAAATCCCTTTATTTCAATTTAAAGTCAGTAAGAGCCCTTTTGAGTCAAGTTCCACTCAAGATTTTCCTTCATCTAAACCAGTCAGTTTAAAAATGGCATCCCAATAGCAACCATTAGATATGATGGATCGAATGGTAGCAACTAGGTATGCACCTTTAGTTTTACCTCAGCCCTTAAATTCTCTTCCTGGTGGAGATTACCAAAAGTACTTACCTAGGTTTAATGGACAAGGTGAAACAACATATGAGGAGCATTGGGATACATTTCTCAGGAGGGTGTGTGCAAGAAGATGAGGGACCTTTTTGTGCACGTTAGATGCAATAGAAACCTGAAAAATCAGGCATCCCTCGACTTACTTGGATTTTTTGAGATACTTATGCAAAATATCTTGCATTGAGTAAAAAACATGAAATGTAGGAAATTGAATTACCTTTCCGAATATATAACTTTTATGTATCGAAAATTTGCATAGCTATGTCAAATTTCATTCTTCCTAACAGGCACTTTTTATTTTTCAGGGAAATTATAAGGTATATGTTTTTGTGGGTGCAGCCTCTGAGGGCCTAAATGATCGAATCAAGCTACAAAAATTGACATCCATGTAGAGAACCCATAGCACTAGTGCGGCACTATTTTTCAAAAATTAAATTAGTAATTTTATAATATTTTTATAATTGTCCAAGTGAGAAAACCTCGAAAATGGTACGTGTTTTGTGGGTGCCGCCTTTGAAGGTCTTAATGCAAAAATCATGAAATGGGGTTTTGATAGAACGTTGAGGTTAGTGTCTTCTTGTGCACCATACAATTTTTGTTTGAAGTGAT
>LPNX010975825.1:404033-422310 GCA_001517045.1 Pseudotsuga menziesii | reverse complement strand
ATTTTTAGAGAAAATTTCTCTGAAAATTCATTGAAAATGGTTTTAAATGTCTTTATTTTCTGGAATTATTTACAATTTTGTCAATAAAAATGCCTTATTTTGTACATAATTTTTTTTTATTTTATAGAAAAAATCATAAAATGTATATGTTTTTCATTATAAATTGCTTAAAAATGTATGTTATTTTGTTAAATTTCAAAAAACACACTTGAAAATACAAATTAAAAATATTTTACAACAAAGATAATTCAAAGGCCCCAAAAAATGTCTGAAAATGAAAATGTGTGATACTGGCATCAACCATTTTTGAAACGCGGGTAAAAATAGCTACTAAAATTAGGAGAGAGAAAAATGAGAACTGTGTCGAGTTCTCGTTTCATAGTATAAGTGGTTCTGCATCCCTTTGTCCCTTTGGAGCACTTTTGTGTTCTTCCCAAGCTTTCCTTGTGCTAGTGAGCTACTATCGTGAGATGGAGGATTGAGGTGGTGGAGGCCCAAGTGGGGGATTCAGTTTCTCTGGTTTGCAGACGTGCCGTCATAGGTTGTATCTATCTTGTAATCTCTGATTTATATTAATAAGAACTATCTTTTCCTGTCCGATGATGTGTATTTGATTGAATATTGTATCCATTGGAATATGTCAAATGCTTTTACATTGTTGATTATATATGCTAGAATAGATCTAACACCATGATATATAGTATGCTTGTATTGTTTACTTGTTGTTGAGGAAGTCTTATATCAATTCAAGCTGAAGATTGGAAAGCTCAACAGGGATCTACTTCAACCGTCCGGAATAAGGTACGAGGTCTGATCCTTTAGTGTTAGACATTTTATTTCTATTGCATATTGGGAAAGATTGATTTCTGGAGTCAATGTTGTCTGTTGTGGTACCCCAAGCCATAGGAATTTCTCTCCGTAACACCAGCCTATGCATTGCAACAACGATAAGTATGAGAGATGAAGGAGTGCTTGAAGAGTGACTGACGCAGTTGGTGCAAATCGAGGAAGATCGGTTCATCGTCGGGTTTCACGAATAGGTTGAAAAGGATTTCCAGAAGGCATGGCATGATCAACGCATCAAAGTAAAGTACTTTCAGTAAGGAGACATGGTGCTACTCTATGACAACAAGTTCGCAAAGCATTCAGGTAAGTTGCAAATGCATTGGTTAGGCCCATATGTGATTCATTTCATCATCGATGGAGGTGCGGTACAGTTAAAACAACTAGATGGCACATTGTTGCCAAAGTTAGTAAATGGAAGCCGACTAAATCCATACCGCGACAGGCAGGTGCAGCGCCAGGCTTAAGGCGTTGCGCAGTAAATAAAAAATAAAAAAATGTGTGAGATAGGATGAATAGGAGGCCATCATAGCAAGGAAGAACGCAAGAGAAGAAAGGAGGTGCAAGTCGCAGCAGAAAGGGAAGCTTGACGATGTCTAATGAAGTACGATAGAGTCAAATCCGACAATAAATAAAGCAGTTAAACCAGACGGGCGACAATGCAAATGGACGAAACGTGCATTTATGGGAAATTAGACCATTATATTTGCAAAATTGGTAGCATATTCGTTTGATCGTTGGAGGATTGTGCCATGATGTTCAAAATCATTCGCACAAGTGCTTCAAGCTTATAAGAATCGATGGGGGTGAGTCAGATACACCATTGTGATAGTTGAGCAGATCAAAGAAGAGCATAGTACAGAGAGAGTGATTGCGTGCCAAAGATACAATAATGGCTCAAGTTATTTTGAGTGGTAGTGTCCATGAATCCTCTCGAGTGATGACATCGATTGAAGAAGAGATTCCCAATCTCCAGGGTGAACTGCTACGAGTTACTGGAAAGAAGATGGGTGCACATCAACCTAAGTCACCCTCACAGAAGAAGAGGACCATAAGAAGTTATACCAGGGCCAAAGTCAAAGCAAAATCATAGGTCAGTCCGTCGAAAACAGGGGGAGAAGATTCCACGGCCATAAAGGGGGTGACGGTTGCTGACATCCCCGAATACGTTCCACCGAGCAAGGTCGACGCGACACAAGTAAAATTGTGGAAGAATCAGCGGTATCTGATTAAGATGTCAGCAACAATGGAAGGAGTGCACATCACAGTGAACATTGTACCCTTCTTAATGAAGATGACCTACATTGATCATGACCTGTTGGCATACCACGAAAGCATAGCAGAACCGTATGAATTGCAGGAGAAGGGTACTGGAGATCTCGTTCTTTGCAGGCCACATCAGTGGGCTATGGGATTACAGCAGTGAGGGCAGGAGAAGGGTACTGGAGATCTCATTCTTTGCAGGCCACAGCAGTGGGCTATGGGATTACACCAGTCAGGGTTGTTAGGCCTCACTCATATGCCCCACTTTGGCTGCCCAACAGAAGCCAACGCATGTGTGAAGCAACTGTTGGCTTTCTTCCAAGGAGGATACTTGTGGCTCGATACCAAGGTACTAGTCACAATTGAGTTGATTTTGCAGATTATCGGGTTGCCCATGAAGGGTGTTGGCTCGTCGCAGTACTTTCACGACAAGGACAATGACAAGAGACTAGCTGCCAAGTTGAAGAAGAAATGTGATGCTTTCGAGACAAATGAGCGTATGTTGTTAGCACCATTAATGATAGAGCTATTAGAGTCGTAGCTAAGATGTTAGCTATGAAAATGGTAAGGAAAAATAGACCGAATCAATGTACTTATGGAGTCATTGCATGCGTAGAGCAGTGCGCTAAGGGCATCGAAATGAATTGGTCGTTGTTTTTGTTAAATCAACTAACGGAGGACGTGATGTTAATTCAAGAGGTAAGCGACCTTTTAATTACTCATGGTTGCTCATTCTAATTGCACTTGTGGGATGGATGGAACCCATGCATTATGAAGGTATGGATGTAGAATTCACCCAAGCATGCAAGGGCACAAGGTACCCAAAATTGTGGTGGATCAATGAGAGGGAGTGCCAAATTGATTGCGCTATTCAATTTTATTTATATTGGGATGCGTTGTGTGATGCAACAGGGAAGGTTTTGCGCCTCTCTAAGGAGGCGACAACAAAGTATCGATGAATCGAAAGGTTTGTGATGGGACCGCATGCCATTCATATTCAAGCACGCCAGGATAGTGAGAAGCAGTGGCTTACCACCTAGTACAGACTGAGATATGAAGAGGTCGACGCCATCATTGATGAGTGGCCTGTTGAGTGGAAAGTCCCAGTAAGTATCGAGGACTTGTAGAACACCAAGGCAGGTCCCCTACCCAACACACCTATACAACAGACGCAAACGCAAGAAACTGAAAAGCAATCGTAGGAGGAGTCATCCAAGACTCCGACGAATTCTGAGGCTGAAATACAGTTTGAATAAGGAAGGACAAAGCACAAACATGAGTGGGGAGAGGGCAGCAGCACCCCAAAAATGACTAATGAACAGGTGAGTCGGATATTGGCTACAATCACCACTGCAACTACCGAGAGTGAGGAGCAGTTGAAATAACATTCGTTATGTTAGATTTTTATCATTCAAGCTAGCATTATGATCTTAGGATATTATTTGAGAGAATAACATGCACAGCAATAAAACACAAGAGAAAAGAGACACAGAGAATTTTCCTCGGGGAAACCATAAAGGAGAAAACCCCGCAACTTCCTCAGAGATAGAATCAGCACCAAAAGTAAAACCCAAAAACATAAAGATGATCTTCCGACAGCAGCAGTCTCTCTCTTGTCCCAACAACTTCTCCTCTCACTCATGCGCCCCAATGAGTGAGTGTGTGTGTGATAAATAGAGAGGCTCACTCTCTATTTATATTCTTTCGTTCACTTAAAACCCACTCCAACATGTCAACCTCACTTAACAATTACTTACTAGAGACGACATCTCTAGCAGTGTCTAATAACCCTAGTGCCCCACAACTTGTGGGGACTTTGCCTCCTTCGACCAACAAGGAAGGTTATCCTTCACACAACGGTGGGGAATATTGCCCCGACTTATAATGACTCACCTAGGATCGACTTCTCTAGGATATTCTAATAACCCTAGGGCCCCACAACTGCGGGGACTTTAACCCTTGACCAATAGGAGGGTTACCCACAATGACTTGACATGACTTGTTTACATTATAGAACCTCTCGATGGGAACATTGGGGCATGAAATGACTCAAATACATTACAGACACATCTCGGAATAAACATCGGGGTACAATACATAAGATATATGGATGAATACATTCCGAAGTTACAAATACATTAACACTCCCTCTTCACTAGAAAGGTATTCTCTCGACACAATTTATCAGCACAAGTCTTCTTATCTGTATCATCTAGATCATCATTGAGTTCTCATCATCTTCATCTGGATCTGGATCATCGCTTGATCTGGATCATCATCACTAGATCTAGATCAACACTCGATCTAGACCATCACTTGATCTGGATCATCATCACTGGATATGGATCCTCACTCGATCTGGATCATCATCACTGTTGGATCTAGATCATCACTTGATCTGGATCATCACTGCTAGATCATCATCACTGGATCTAGATCATCACTGGATCTGGATCATCACTACTGGATCTGGATCATCTCGGAGACATCATAACTAGATCTGAATCATAGCTCGATCTGGATCATCACTGGGTCATCATCATATGTGTTATCTCATGATTCTTCTCGTCACAAAAAGTTCTATAGAGCCAGCCCTTTTTCATGTTGGATGTAGGCCTAGCCTCCTTGTAGGTCTTCTTTAGCCCTTATATCTGACCCTAAGTCAGAATGGCCATCACTCACATCTAACCATGAGAGGAACACATCCAACACCATGTTAGAAAGGCACAGCTCTTACATTCACCAGCATGGCAGTACTCAACTACTATCATATGTGAGAAGGCTCAACACTCACATCTGACCTTGACTCGTCGGAAAGGCACAGCACTCACATCCACCAGCATGACAATACACAACTACTATCATCTGTGGAAAGGCACAGCACTCACATCCACCAGCAAGACAGTACACAATTACTTATCATCTTTGGAAAGGTACATCACTTACATATGACCTTGACTCGTTAGAAAGGCACTCAGTCCTAAACTGAGGGTTCCTGGTAACTAACCAGGTGCCTCCATTCAGAGAACGGCAGTAGCCCTTATATTTGACCCTAAGTCAGAATGGCCAACACTCACATCTGACATGGAAGGAACCAATCCTCTCACCACGACAAAATGGCAATAGCCCTTATATCTAATCAAGTGGGAACACATCCCTCAATCACATCATAATGGCCATGCACTCATATCTGATCATGTGAGAACACATCTCACAATCATATCATAATGGCCCTCATAGACTGAGTTTTCCTGGTAACTGACCAGGTACCTCCATTCAAAGAATGGCAATAGCCCTTATATCTGATCATGTAGTAACCAATCCTACAATCACATTAGAATTGCCAGCACTCATATCTGACATGGAAGGAACCGATCCTCTCAACATGACAGAATGGCTCAGCCCTTACATCTGACCATGGAAGGAACCTAATCCTCTCACCATGTCAGAATGGCTCTAGGTCTAATAATTACCCCTTGGAGGGAACCTCAATATGGAGAACACCAAGCTTCTCCCTGAAGTACTCAAACTTCACTTTGGCCATTTCTAGCATAGAATCACATCAGGTATGATTACGTCCAAGGATTACCTGTGAGCTTCGCTAGGACCGATTACATCCGAGGACAACCTACAGGTCTATTTACATTTGAGCAAACTACGAGCTTCGCCAGGATTAATGCTCAGACAACCTGTCTCATCGACGATGCTAAAATTCCCTCTTTCAAGAGATCTCAATCTGGATCACATACTGGAGCTTCACTGCTCCTCTCTCCCAAATAGCAAGTGGCAAAATATTTTGCCTCAGCTGTACTCAGTGCCATGCAGGACTCCATCCTGCCAAACCAAGAGATCACATTTGATCCCATACTGAAGTAGCACCTCATAGGGTTCTTCCTATCAATGGCACTGCCTGCCCAATATGAATCCACATAACCCTCCAAGTTAATCTTCTGATTCGCCCCATACTTGAACCCATACTCAACTGTACCCTTCAGGTATCTCACAACATGCTTTGCAACCATCAAGTGCACATGTCTCAATGTGTTCACAGCAAAGCAAATATCTGGTCTTGTATTTGTCAGGTACATCAAGGAACCAATAATCTGACGATACATCGTAGCATAAACCGTCTCTAGTGAAGCAACACTCAATAGCTTCAGGTTCAATGCCATAGGTGTGGTCATGGCCTGCAGTCCATCATCCTGAACCTCTTCAGGATCTCTACTGCATACTCCCCTTGTCCACACCTCCATGCCTAGAACGTAGTGCATCATCACCAAGCCCTTTATCTCGAACTCTGCAGCAAGTCTTCTTCTTGAAAATTTAATGAGTTCCTCTTTTCTGTCCGGAACAAGTCATCGACATATAACAGGAGCATCATTAGTCTTCCTCCTTCAACCTTGAAGCAAAGGTTGGAATCCTTTTTACACTCAGTAAAGCCTAGAGTCATCGGTAATCTATCCATCATGTCGTACCATGTTGAAGGTCAAGATATTCTATAGCCACTCCCTCTGAAGTGGAGCATCATACTCCCTCTGTCTTCCGTACTATATGCACTGAAACATTATGTACTAGAGTGACAAGTATCTTCCTATGCTACTAATATTCTATGTATCCATCTAGTGTATAGACTTTCATCTTCAACCTTGTAGAAAAGGTTAAGATCTTCATCAAGCTCATCATGTATGTGTTTCAACTCCCACTAGATGCAAATGTCTCTTCATAGTCTATGCCTTCTTTTCGTGAGAAGCCTCGTGCTACGAATCTTGACTTGTATCCCACGATGTTTCCATCTACTACATGATGGAACTACGAACTTCCCTTCATGTATTGATACTGCATCCTAGACAGCATTCTTCTTGAACTGGTCTTCCCTTTCTTCTTGGTTACTTCTTCATAGCTGGAAGGTTTTGCATCAATGATGTCGCTGCATTCGTCATATTATTCTTCATCTTGAACTGTCATCACTTATTCTTTGGAACAAGTCTCATCCTTCTTTGCTTGTAGGCGATTATGTATGCGATCTTTCCTACAAGTCAAATGCATTTGTATGGTTAGAAACATTTCATGAGGAATGTTCGTACTGGCAAATTCTTATGCATAAATATATGATCATGCAACTACTTTTTCCAATACAACATTCATCCATATCTCAGGAAAACTTTCTAGATGCCTTCCATCTCTACCAGGACAACATTAAGATTGTGCACTAATCCAATATGTCAGCAAAGAGGTTTCATTCTAGATAAGCAGCAAATGGAGAGTTGTATAGCATCATGAGCTACTTACCCATCACATGCATATTAGTAGTATACTGTCATTGATGCAAACATTCTATCATGCATAATACATTAATTGAATATAAACAAATGCATAACAAAACAATATCATGAAATGACAATTGAATACTTATCTTTATTTGTTTCATGGGTAGACTCCTTGAGCCTTCAGCTTCATCATCTTCTTCATAGCATCGTTTCTTATCCAAATGATAAGATGGATAAGAGGTTCTTCAAGAGTTGATTTTTTCATATTCCTCATCGCTTGAGGGATCTTGTTTGGATGGTGAGAGCTTGATCTTCAGTTGCTCCCATCTTCTCTTCTCTTATTATGAGTCGAGCTTCCTCTTCTTCCCAGAGTCTGTTGAAAGTAATCACTTCCTTCTGGCACACATTCCTCGCATGAATGAATCCTATGATCCTCGGATGTCATTCAAGGTGGCTATCACTACTTCTGCATTCTCCACTTCTTCTTCTACTACTACAAGTTGTTCTTTGATTTGAGAGACCCTTGTAAAGTATGACTGTATGGTCTCTGTATTCTGGATATTCAAATTCTTCAACTGGTTTCTTAAGGTCATATTCTAATTTATGTTCTTCCCTTCAAATAGCTTGGTAAAGGAACCAAGCATCTCTTTTGGTGTCTTTAGGGGAGACACTTATGGTATAAGTTGATCTGTGATTGAATCAACAATGATCTTCTTGGCCTTGACCAAGTTCTTCTTGTGTAAGGCTTTGAGCCTCATCTCCCTCTGGAATTGGAACCTCTCTACTCATGTAGGTGTCCAATTCATTTTCTTCAGAGAGATCATATACTTCCATGCTTCGAAGTTGTCAACTTCACAAAGCTTATCATCAAGCTAATGTGATGGATCACTTTGAAATGAGAGCCTCAAATGAAAATAGCAATAGATTAGATCTTACCAATTTGAGGTGTCTGTCCTAGTTCCGGAGCTGGCTGATCTAGGGTTTGTTAGAGAAACCCTAATTTTCAAAACTTGGAATCTTTCAGATCTGATTGGATATAAAGATATATCTCTTCAATTTGAGCTATCCAATGTACTCCTTTTTTGAAAACAGTGGAGGGAAGCTCCTGGAACAAGAAGCCTTAATTTTCCAATTTCTTCTGCAAAAATGCTTGTTACTGTTTCTGCGATATCTCCAAAATCACTGCTCCTCTATGTATGAAACTTTGCACTAAGGTATCCTAGCATGTCCCTATTCTAACACCATAGGTTTCATTAGAATTGGTTTCACCAATTGGGACTTATGATCATTTTCCTAAGGTGACCTGTTACAAGACTGTTCAACACAACGAAGGTGTACGGATTGCCATGTATCATTGTTTCCTCTTCTAGGTCTAAAACTTGGACCACATAAAGTACATTCCATGCCCTTTCTGGAACATATTCATAAATTTCATTTAGACCTTTGTATCCCAAGATATAGCAATTCTCCTCAGGTTTCCTGTTTAGGGATGAATCCTGGAAGAAGCTGGAACCCTAACTTGGAGGGATCATATCTCCCAGAATATAGTGAATCTTAAGCTGAATTTTGGACACAGTGTAAATCAAGATTTTATTTTCGGCATCTAAAAGTTGCATCTCCTAAGCCTTCCCCAATCCCTAGATATAGCGAATATACCAAAACTTATCATTTTTAGTATTTTAGGGTTTTTCCAACTCGGGGTCAAACTAGGGTTTGACTTTCCTGGAGCTTCACCCAACCAAAAATATTGACCAAGGTCTCTAAACTTCGATTTTGATGAGGAGAGCAATCCTATGTTGGACTCACTCAAAAATTCTTCTTCTGTAGAAATCCCTAATTTCCCGCATCGAAAACTAAAAATGCTCGGAATCGAATTTCGCTTTGACAAAAAGATGTGCCCTTCAATGGAGAGTCAACCTAGTATACTTTTGCTAATGGATTATGGAGAAAGACCCAAAAAGTAAGAAGCCCTAGCTTCTGCAGCTGCACAATGTCTTCTTCTCAGGTTAGCTATGATACCATGTTAGATTTTTATCATTCAAGCTAGCATTATGATCTTAGGATCTTATCTGAGAGAATAACATGCACAACAATAAAACACAAGAGACAAGAGACACAAAGAATTTTCCTCACGGAAGCCATAAAGGAGAAAACCCCACAACTTCCTCAGAAATAGAATCAGTACCAAAAGTAAAACCCAAAAACATAAAGATGATCTTCCGACAACAGCAGTCTCTCTCTTGTCCCAACAACTTCTCCTCTCACTCATGCGCCCCAATGAGTGAGTGTGTGTGTGATAAATAGAGAGTCTCACTCTCTATTTATATTCTTTTGTTCACTGGAAACCCACTCCAACATGTCGGCCTCACTTAACAATTACTTACTAGAGACGACATCTCTAGGAGTGTCTAATAACCCTAGTGCCCCACAACTTGTGGGGACTTTGCCTCCTCCAACCAACAAGGAGGGTTATCCTTAACACAATGGTGGGGACTATTGCCCTGACTTACAATGACTCATTTAGGGTCGACTTCTCTAGGATATTCTAATAACCCTAGGGCCCCACAACTGCGGGGACTTTAACCCTTGACCAATAGGAGGGTTACCCACAATGACTTGACATGACTTGTTTACATTATAGAACCTCCCGATGGGAACATCGGGGCATGACATGACTCAAATACATTACATACACATCCCGTAATAAACATCGGGATACAATACATAAGATATACGGATGAATACATTCCGAAGTTACAAATACATTAACACGTTAGGGTTTTTCCACTAAGTCAAGGATTTGTTACAATACTTAACAAATGCGGTATTGGAGAAGGTTCTCCGTGTCGACATGATGCAAAGAGAAATGGTGATCAGCACAGGGAAGAGAGTTGTGATTGTGTAGATTCCACTGTGTGCGCTGGAGTCTGACAGCAAGGATGTTGACGCCGCAATGCAACAGTTCAACCTGCTTATTCTCGACATCAACGAGTTGCCTACACATATCCTTGTAATATTACAAAAGGTCGCAAGCCAAGAGATCGCAGACATGGAAGAAATTATAGGTGACCACCTTATGAAATCGCAAGAGCAAGAGGCATTGGAAAAGGAAGAAATAAAATGCATGAAGATGGCGCAGGAAATGGAGATTATTGCAAAGGAAAAGGCCTTGGATGATCGAGAGCGACTAGAGAAAGCCATTACAGTCGCATATCAGGAAAATCCTGACATCACAAAGGAGATGTTTGCAACGGCAAAGATTCTGCAACTTGGACAATTTATTGCATATTTGAAAAAAGGAAATGAGGAGCTGCAAGCACGTGCAGTTCCAAGTGCACCGCAGGAGCAGATTGCGGAGCAAAAGGAGAAGATTGAGGACGCGACTGCACAAAATTAAGAATGACAGAAGACGACCAAGACATTGGCAGATGAAACCACACAGTTTTGGATGAGTGTGGTTCAAGATGAGCAACTGCAACACCTAAGCACACAACTTCATGAGGAAGAGGCGTAGTTAACAAGAATGTGAGCATCCCTCAAAATGATGCCACCAGTAGTACAAGTGAGTAAGGCAGCGGAGTTGAAGGCACTTCAGCAAAGAGCGAGCAAATAATGGGAGCGACATCAATGTCGCACAACCCAGTTGGATGAATTCCAAGACATCGATGAGCAGTTGGCAATGAAGGTTGTGAAAGCATTACAAGCTACTCAAGAGGGCGGCAAACAAGTGGCCGAGAAGATTGCGGGCCACCCAATGGAGCAAGATACCGAAGATTGCACAACAGTCAACATACAGACAAAGGAAGCGGCTGATGAGGTCAAAAAAGAATATGATGACTTCAAGATCAAAATCAGCGCATACACAGTATCTAGCTGACATGGCTCAAGGATGAGCCACAAGTTTGTGTTGGGGGCTTATTAGAAGGTGGTTTGAATGCGCATGGTGTGGAAGCAGCAAGGAATAAAGAAGATTGCACAAGGCAAAGAAGTTGACAAGAGTCAACTTGGTTATATTTTTGTACATTTTGGTCTGAGTTAGTTAGGTAGTTGGTCGCATGTGGACCATTTTGTAAAGACGCAAGAATATAAATAGAGTTAGAAATGTAGTAGAAAGATATCTTTTTGGGGCATGTTGGATCTTGTTTTTAATTTGTATTGCGAACTATTTTATGGATGTTGGTCTGAGGATATCGACCATGAGATGTATTTTGGAGATGTATGTTGACCTGCGAAGTAATATGAAACTGATGTTGCAGGAAATTCCATGTGTTTTTTTTGTATATGGGATGCGATATTTGATCTTGCGATTACTGTTTCTGTGATTTGAATGATGCAAATAAATGATGCGATCTAATATCTTAATGTTTTGCTTATCTGAATGATGAGAAGTCTTCGTGTGATGAATGAATTATTGTATGCCAATACCTTTTCTATCTAATGGAATAGTGCGATGATGGATATGATATAATGTTGAATGAATGACGTGATAAAAACCTTATTCTGAATCTCTGGATGTTAGTGCGATTGAGAAAGATTCGTGCGCAAAGTCCTCTTCCCTTATGCGGAAACGTGGTTCTTGCAGCCCTCCCTCAAACATATCGGGTGAGACCTCATATGCTTTGCAGGTGTTGCTGGACAGGGTAAAACCTGTCTGGGTCGGTGTTTAGGGAGATCGCATCAAGAAGGGTGTAGACAGTGTGTGAACCCCTATCGACTGAAGAGTGTCAATAACATTCAAACAATATCTATGCATATTACATACAAGGAATCAACCAATAATGATGTGCTTTATCCACATACTTTTAAGTATAAAACATTTTCTTATGTTACATCCATAAGAATTCAAGTACAAATATCTACATATTTACTGACATATTCATATCTGTTAATCTCGAGTGTTTCATTTAGTTGCTGTCTTTCCTACGCAACTTCTAATATTTCTTATATTCATTTCTCATTTATCTCTCTTCCACCGAAGTCAAATTTCTATAAGATGACCCCAATAAAGGATTTTCATCAAACAATTTTTGGCACAAATCCATCCACCAATATTTTATTTTACATCCATGTCTCAAGCAAATAACTATGTAATTTTTCATCTACAACATTCAAGCAATATATATGCATAGTATCTACAGGAAATCAATCATTAATGATGTGCTTCATCCACATACTTTAAGTGAAAATAATGTTACATATATAGGAATTCAAGTAAAAATCTCTACATTTTTTACAGACATATTTGAAAATGTTAATCTTCAAGCCATTAAATGGAAAAAATTGCATGGGTGAGGATACTACATGCACTTTTCAATCTACATTTCCAGGGTGAGAATGTTGCATGCTATTGCCTTTCCCCCCTCATTTGCTTCCATACTACTTTCTTCCACATTTTCCATTTTATACACTTCCAATAACTTAACATCTATCACTTCTCCAGTTCTATCTTAACTACATTACTTCCACCTTGTCTCCTTATTACGACGTACTTTTTGAACTGTTAGGTGCAATTGCTAATTTTAATTATTTGTATGACAATAACAACTTGGAGGAAGCTATTCATACAAATATCTCGGGATTGATATCCATCACAAGCTTAATTGGAACTACAACATCAAAAAAAGGTTTAATGGAGGGTGTAAAGATTATTTTGGTCTTGAAAAAAATTGTAAGTCAACAAACCTTGTGATGTGTGATTAAAAGAAATCCCTCTTTGAGATTCTCATCACTCTCGTTCTCTTGTATGGGTGTGAAGTTTGGGGTTGCAACATCTAAAGAGATTGTTAGAGCAAGATTGAACAAATCTAGGAGCGTTTTATAACTTACAATCTTAAAATTAAAAATGATACACCCTATCTTATTCTCCTCATTGAAGTGAGTCTTTCCCCCATTGAGAGCATATGTGTGACTATGTACCTGATGTACAAGCAAAAGTTAAAAACTTGGGAGACAAAGACTTCCTAAAATTGCTTTAAAGTTCAGTAAAAAACACTTAAGGTTCAAATAGGGTTGGCATAAAGATGCCATGTCTTGGATAAAGCATTGGTAGAATGATGAAAATGTCACTTTGCATAGATACTATTACAAATATTATTACTTTGAAGTTTAAAGAGAATCTCAGGTGCAATGAAAATTTAGAGGATAAAATAAAATTGAGATATTATAAGGATCTCATTAACCCTAATATAGAATATCACAATAGCTAACATAAGAACAACCTCATTAGCTGCATAGTGAGACAGAGCAATGGACATTGCCTAAAACTCCATGGGATGAAAATATTTGTCATCTTTGTGAGACTACGAGTGTTGAGGATGAAAATCACTTTATCTTAGAATGTCTTGTGTACACCCACATAAGATCCCAGTTTCAATTTGTTTGTTACAATACAGATATGTTAACCTTCCAACTTATCAAAATGATGTAACTTAGGTATGCTCCTCTCCAAGCTTTTTAAGCATAGAAATAAAATTCTAAAGCAAACCAAATATTTCTTTACTTTTTCTTTCTTAAGAACAGATAAACCAAAATTAGTCTCAATGGATGTTAATTATCATCATCAATACACTTTTTTGTTTGTTTGTTATAAATTCCCGTTACTTTGGGCCAGTGGATTTCAACCATTGGCTAAGACATCGCAACCCAGGAGCATCTAAGCTGTCAAAATCACATGGGGATCGCACCTGACCTAGGCCACACCAACCTTTAACATGGTTGGATTTTTTGGTGTCTCCTCCTAACTAAGTCACCCCTAAGAGTATTGAAGTCGAGTCTCCTTGCAAACGAAACCCACACCTTAATCGAATAAGCTAACAAAAATTGACATCATCGATATGCTCAAATAATAATTTACCATAAATTTAGATAAATCTAAATGAAAAAATTATAAATATAATATGAATATCATATCCATTTTTTCACATTAAAAAGTGATATATATATATATATATATATATATATATATATATATACTTTGACAATATTAAGTAGGTGATTTGAAAATGTCATTAAACAAGGAGAGTTGCTAAAGGCAGCAAGTCCCTGCCTTATGCAATTGACTCCTTATGCAATTGATTGAACGGTGGAAAAGCAAATGCTTCTACCTTTTAAAGATTATTGGCTATGGTGTATCGATACTTAGATATTTGTATTTTTTTTAAATATTCTATGAACATCCAACATTATAGAGAACCTAAATGATCATGCATGCATGTTGCGAAAAATAGCAAAGAAAACAGACGAGTTATTTTGAAGAGCAAACTAAAATCTAGTATGGGCATGGCTCATAGATTATGTAAACTCAATCTTAATCATAATCATAGTTGTGCCTAGTATATTTAATCATAGTAATTTTAAAAGTCAATCTTATTATGAATTGTGAGACACAACTCCAAAACTTTTATTTTTCTGTGCAATGCGAATAGGGTTGAATGCATTGATTGTTCTGGCAAGTGCGTCAGTTGTACACGTGATTTAGTTTGGGAGCATTGAGGATAGTGTAGGGATAAGTTATTTGTTGTTTTTTTTAGAACTTAAAGTGAGAACATTAAGTTCAACTTACGATGATAATTGTGCAGTTGGGAATCTTGTAACTATGTAATTAGAACATTCAACTAAACTAATTGTCCTTATGCAGTTGCATGTGGAATAATAAATGATAGATAATTTGGGAATCTTGTAACTGTGTAATTAGAACATTACATAGTCCTCTTTTGAGTCCTCCTTTTGTCCTCTTTTGAGTCCTCCTACCTGCCTTCTTTCTGAAATTTTAATTCAGGCTCCTCTATCCATAGCGTCCTTTTGTGTGAGAGATATATTTAGTTTTCAGCTCATGAACGGAGAAGAACTTTGGCGATATTAATATGGTTCAGTACTTTGCTTTAATACATATTGCTTTTCTGAGGAGATTTTGACTCTTATTGGCCTTTTTGGCTTTCAATTCATGGCATGGAATCATTTTTTCCTAACTAAAATGTAGACGATAGAGATAACGAGGAGGGTCACAATGTGATGCGCAGGTTCTTACCTCTCGTCTTACCTCTCTCGCATCTAAATCACAAACAACAATAAACTAACTAAGACTTATTAACATATCCCTAGGGAGCAAAACTATCATTAATGGTGAGTAATGTACTGTAGTGCATGCATAAAGAAAATCACGGATAACTGTTAATGTTTCAGGACACATGAACATCAATAGATATATAAACAACAAGATAGCTTATTGGTAATTAAAACCTTCATTACTCAATGTGGAAATTTCACAGAATAAACCAGAGTACATTCATAACATGAAAAGAAATTCAATGATTTAGAACGATCTCACAGTTAATGGAAATAAGTTGAAAAAAAAATAATTCATATCCAACTGGTCCATAGCAAACATTTGAAACAATCCACGGAATTTTCTTCAGCAGAAACATGTAACACTTTATTGTAAAAGGAAATAGTTCTTCTTACAATACTCTCTCAAGATAATCTGGAAAAAATGCCTCTTTTACATCTAAAACTCTTCTATATTTATACAAAAAACAAAACTCTTCGGCTGCCCCTCAATGTCTTTTGAGCTTCCCCAACCTTTCATTTTCCAAAATTTTGTCTCGTAGCATGTGCACATAATTAATACAATATATAACATTTTAAATTTGAATTTTCAAAACACTTTATGAAGAAGGGTCAGCTTGGTCACTAATGTACTTCTTCCATGCATGAGCATCCACTGCTATGCCTTCAAATCCGGAAGTGTAACGAACATAAAATAATAATTAAATAACTATTATATAATTAATAATAACTATTAAAATCAACATTAATTATTAATATTAATACATATTGATATTAATAATTAATGATTAATAATTAATAAATAGTTATTAGTAAACAATTCTATGGATAGCATCTAAAGTGCCTTTACGATTAATATATATATATATGGCACTCACTTTGTAATCTATCATCATATCTATTCTATCATTAATTTATATATTATTATGGCTTATTTAATATTCCAAGTCTTTTGGTAATATTATTTATGTAAGCGAATAATTGTTCACTTCAAGTGGTATCAGAGCGAAGTTACTATTCAAGCTTCTAGGGCTTCCCTAAAAAATAGGACCTTGTCCTTAAAAAAAAAAGGTAAGAGTAACCCCCCCAAAAAAAGTAAAACAAAAAAAGGGGTAAAAGTGAAACCACACATGGTTTCTTAATAAGTGGGTTTGGGTTTGAATATAAAAGTGCAAAATAATTACTAGTAAAGAGAAAGTGAGATTTGAACTTAGGTGGGAAATGTAACACTCATTCCTCCCAACCACCCAATCTACTCACATTTTACAAAGCTTAAGGGAAAATAAATATTTTATTATATATTAATTAATACAATAATTAATTATTATTTAAAAAAAACTATATATTAAACTATATATATAGTTTTATAAAAACTATATATTAAACTATATATATATTTTATAAAAACATTAATATAATTATTAATCAATAATTATTATTATAAAAAATAAATTATAATAATTATTATTTATAATAATTATTTTTAGAAAAAAAAGGTTATTTAACCTAACGAAGAAGACCAATCCCTTTATCGTCGAAAAAGTTGAAGTCTATCTATCGCAGAAGAAACCAAAGGAAGACCATCTATCATCGAAGGAGTCAAGACCATGGAAGTTGGTCTGCAAGTACAAATAGAGAAATTAGAAGCCAAGCTAAAGCGTTATCAGAGAGACAATGAAGAGTTATAGGACATAAATATGAAATCGGAAATGTTGATTAAATTACATAGGATGCAAAAAGAGCGCAAGGAACAAAAAATTTCCAATCAGAACAATCATATAGAAAATTTGTTGGCCCAAATTAAGAAATTAAAAGACGAAAATGATTTCAATCAGAGACAAAAAAAAATCAAGATATAAAGAAAGAAATAACTGATTATGAAGCAGAAATAATAGGTTTGAACAAAATCATTAACGACAGAGATGAAGAACTGACGCACATACGACATAAAGTAGAAGATCAAGAATCAGTGGTTGACCAGTATCGACAACAGATAAAAGTTCTTCAACAACAAAATAGCGACTCTAAAAAGGAACAAAAGTTGGAGATCGCAAAGAGTAATAAAACAATATCTAACAGTTCTGAAGAAATTTTTAGATTAAGAAATTATAACAAAACCCTGATAACAAAAATAAAATAAAAAATTTAAAAATAGTAGTAAGAAGGAACACTCCGGTGAAGACTTCAAAGGAAAAATACTGGAAAAGCAAGAAGAAAACCAATGTCTAAATAATCATAATCAGGAACTACAGAATCAGATCAAGGATTTAGAAATTGAAAAAAAATCGCAAGAGGAAAGAATTGAAAAGATTCAGAATCATAAACAATCTACTGGAGAACCAAGAAGCACAATCCAGGAAAATGCATCCAAAAATCAAATAGAGGAAGTGAAGACAGTCCTCGCCTTGGTCCAAAAGAAAGTAGAACAAACAACACCTACACCTTACAGACATCCTAATTGTAATCGTCATTTTGACCAACGACGAGGTCAAAATGAATATTCACAAAAGACTTATGTGGACATGCAAAAATATCGACATACCAAGCAACAATTGAGACGAATTGTCCCACAAAAATATCTCTGAGCTCTAATAAAAATAGATCTGGGATGGACCACAGCAGATACGATGCGACAATTCTCCTGGGGAATCCGTAATTCATATCGGCTCATCTCCTCAAATGTCGCAAATACAAAAGGGAAAGAATTTCGAGACGACAGATTAAAATAAATGAGACATTAATGTGCAATACATCTTTGAGGACAAAGATTCCCTTAAGGGGAAGGCATTGTAACGAACATAAAATAATAATTAAATAACTATTATATAATTAATCATAAC
>LPNX010975825.1:362202-399330 GCA_001517045.1 Pseudotsuga menziesii | reverse complement strand
GTGTTAATAATTTCTCATAACCTAATCTTGAAATCTTATCCAAATATTTATCGTTTGATTTTATTAGGTGATTTTGTTATCGTAAATATTGATAAGGTTTTAAAATTGGAAGGTTGTTTATTGTATTTTGGCACGTTATAAATGGATAATTTTGATTCAATTATTCAACTTGGTAATTTTGATTCATGAAACAATGGATATTGGAGGATAAAACCATGCATTCAAGTTAAGAGTTTGAAAGATATATATATATATATTTTTTAATGTGGTTCACGCGCCGGCTTGACCGACGGGCTACGTCCACGGAAATAAATCAGGCGGGCCCACCCGAAGGGGCCTCACACCTTCGGCACACTTCATGCCTAACCCCAATAGCGTTAATGAGGATTGAACCCGTGACCTCTATATTGAGAAGCCTAGCGACGGGTGCTCAACCAATTGAGCTAACTCTTGGGGCTTAGTTTGAAAGATATATTACTAAGCCTATCCTATTATTTTTGCTACATTATTAAAAGTGTTGAATAAATAAAGATCAAATAAGTATCTTTTCAATTAATAAACTTTATTTTATTTATTATTTATACAAAATAAATAAACCTTTTAATTATTTTGTATAAATATAATGTATAAATAAAGTTCTTTGATCTTTTTAATATTTACCTAGAATATTAGGTATAATTGACACTTTATTCTAATTCTATCATATTTGCAAAAATACAATTATCTCAAACCAGGAATCAACGTGAACTTTATAAAGGACTTTAGAAATGTTAAATATTTTGATGACTCTTTAGTCACCTTGACACATAAAAATATTCTTTAATGGTTTTATTTAATCATTGGTTAATGTGTCTTCAAAGGGAAATCATGATTAATTCAACGTTAAAAAAAAAGGGAATGGCGATTGGGGCTTGGATCACTCTAACCTAAATCTGTTACAACATGAAATTGCAACGTCAAGGTGCTTCATTCCGAGTTTAAGGTAGATCATTCCATTTGTCACAAAGATGAATATCATCAAAACTTTGACGTGCAATAATTGAAAGGAATAACGCCACTTTGATTTATGGAGTTCAACGCCACGTGTGGATTGAAATTATGTTCTCACATTTAGTTATGTTTGGTTTAAAAATTTATATGCATTTTGAAAACGCCAACACAGCTGGATTCATGCCAACGCATTGAGATGATTTCCACCAGATCACCAGTGTTAGAAGACAATCTTGCTAACTGAACGCTAGAAATGGTTACCAAGTTATTTGATTGCAGTGATATCTTCAAAATTTTAATGAGAATCACCTCGTAATGATGCCATTAACCAAAATCACTAAGTTTGAGGAAGGAAGATGTTGCCATGTTGCGATATTTTCTGCCGTAAAGTTTCAATTTCGTTAGTAAGCATTGAAGACATAAACCCTATTAACGCCACATGCTGACCAACGAAGACCATCAATATCAACGCCATCGCATATATGAAGGAGGTGCCAGAAAAACCGAAGGGATCACAGTGATCTTCTTTACCTGATCGCGCTGGTTTTAGGTGCTCATCGATAAAAATATATTTCTGTTTAGAAAAACTGATAGAGGGAGATCAATTCTGGATGCCACGATCGGATTATGTTGTAAATGCTTTACAAACAAATTTCATGAAAACGTGGGAAAGGGAGATGATTTTACTTTTATTTTCTTATTCTATCCTTTTATTAGATTATTTTTACAAGTCTTTCATCTCTTTATGTGAGCGATTGGATCATTTTTATGCAGGTTAATAAAATAAGGAGCATACAATTACCAAAACGCGTACCAAACAGGCAGGCATTTTTCCGGGCTTCACTGCTCATAAATGGAGACAGATCTCAAAAATCCGCCACATGGGTTTTCTCCAGAACGGGCCCATTTATCTTTAGTCAAGGATATTTCCCCAGAAAGTGATGGATTCTAAGAGATTTTTGGGATCCTCTGAACACGATTTTTGTAGTTGCGGCCGGCAAAGAAACGGGTCTTTCCATAAATTCGCCAGAGCAAAGCTCAATTTGGATTTCATTTTTTCTAATATGTGTTTATTTAAGCAAACTGGAATTTGATTGAGAGGGGGGCTCAAAGGACGGTGGGAGATTTGTCTTTCACAGTGCAAAGAGCAGACTGGGTGTTGCATCAAAACAGGCCAGCCAGTTTTTTTCTTGTTGTTCTGATTGAGATGCTTCCAGCAAGGATTCTTCAAGGTCGATAGCTTGGGAAAGGAGAAGACAAAACCACTGTTTGATATTTCTGTGGCTGGAGGCAGTTTGCTGTCAGCAGCTGCAATATTTTAAACTGGTGATACTTATATATGATTACAGTGTTTCTACTTTGCATATATTTTCATGGTACCGCTTGGTTTTGTTGTTTTTCCCACATTATTTATGTTTGTTATGGTTTCTTTAAAGAATCATGCAAATATATCATGTATAGTGATCGACTTATACTATTTTGATTTTGCTGATATGTCATGTTGTTAACTTGATGATTGACATCATAGCATATGTGATATATTGTGATTGCTGTGTGGTCTTGTTAATGTCTGAATTTCTTTTAGTATTTTCAAGAGTATTCATGCAGTAGTTCCATTGGCAGAATTTGATTGCAGGTTAATATTCTCTTCGCTCCCGATCAGGATAGGTTTGTTTTAGAATAGATTAATAATAACTTTTCTTTTATTTTTAAAAATCTTTTGAGCCAGAACGTTGTATTTACATCAATGGCAAGTCATTTTATGCTTTCATGAACAATGTATATATGTTTATAATGCATTTTTGTAATTCATTTAACATGTTAATATTTAATTAATTTTTTATTATTATATTATAAGTTAAATTGATTAAGTAGATTTAATTCATAGATTAATTTAGTAATATTATTAATTCATTAGTAATCAGATTAACTAGTTTAATTTGTACATACGTAGGTATTTTGTAGATTTAATTAACCAGAATAATAGCTTAGTTTTATTCATAGACTTTTAGGCTAACAGATCCTTTAAACCTGTCGGGAACAACCATCCTAAACAGCTTGGAGCCTGCTTTAAGGATCCTGGTCTGGGTTGTCTTTCCCCGTTGCGTGCATAGTCATCTATGCCCGTCAACACACCCCCTAAGACATTGTTTTAGTGTGAGATGAATGGAGCCTCAAAATAGTATTCTGGACCTTTTGATCCTGAGTTATTTCACAAGGATTAAGCAGGACTTCAATGTGTTCATAGCCATTTAGGAAAACTGTTAAACTTGAAGAACTTCTAAATATTAAATGAATTAATAGTACACAGTCGTGTAATCAACATTTTAGTTAACCCAGAATTTTGATGAACTCCATGCAACCAAAAGTTGTGCTTCTTTATTAAACATTACAATCAATCAAACTCTAACTAAACAAACCAAAAAATCTAAGAATAAAAACAAACCAAACGTTTATTTATGTACAAGACAACCAAAATAAAAGATCAAGAAAAATATGGTTTGAGAACTAAACCATTTACTAGTCAGTTCTCTTCCCACCCCTGTAAGTCTTGCAACTTGTAAGTCGAGGGGCCTAGCTTTGTTGCAATTTGAAAAGGGCCTACCCATAACTATTGAAACTTAGTGTGCTTTCCCTTTTCATCGTGCGGGTGATCCCACTTAAGAACCAGATCTCCTACTTTGAATTCTTTGTTCCCGGCTTTATGTTTATCAAACCAACGCTTCACTATTTCCTGTTGATGCTTACTTCTTTCTTTGGCCTTGGACCTAGACTCTTCTGACTTCAAAAGATTATAGATTTTGATTTGCATAATTTCATTATTGGTACCCCTAGATTCTTGAGCTATTATGGAGGATGGCAACAGAATATTAGGAGGAAGGATAGCTTATTTTCCATAAACGAGAGTGTATGGTGACACACCTAAGGAATTCTTGGGTGTGACTCTATCAGCCCAGAGAGCATTAGGTAACGCTAAATGCCAACTTCTTTAATTTTCTATTATGGATTTCTTTATAATCCTAATCAAATTTTTGTTTATGGATTCTGCCAAACCATTTCCTTGTGGGCAATAATTTGCAGAATCATGCAACTTGATTCCTCTTTCATCAGCAAATGCAATTAATCTAATAAAAGAAAAATAAGTAGCATTATCGAAAACCAGGGAAATTGGAACCCCAAACCTGGTCATAATGTGATTCTATAAGAAATCCATGACTACATCTTCGTTTACTTTTCGTAAAGGAATAGCCTCGACCCATCTGGTGAAGTAATCAGTTGCTGTCATAATATACTTGTGCTACAAGGAAGAATTTGCGTTTATTTCTCCAATAATATCAATTCCCCATTGTTCGAATGGTTCTGATATAGTTACTGGTTTTAACGGACCTGCTGCTTTAGCTTGTCTTCCAACACATCTTTGACAAGCATCACATTTTCTAACATGAGCATGAGCACCTTAAACAGTGTAGGCCAGTATTATCCAGCTCTGAGAATCTTATGTGTTGTTGTGTCTCCAGAAAAATGACCTCCAGCAGGCCCATCATGCAATTATGCTATGACTTTCTTTGCATCTTCTTGTTCTAAGCACCTGAGAAAACTCCATCATAGTTCTTTTTGAACATTACTCCCTTAATTGTCTGATATGAAGTTGATTTCAGACGTAACGCTCTTCTTTGTTTGGGACTCCAATGCTCTGACAAATATCCTTCTTGGAGGTAATGAACTAGGTCCCGGTACCAAGAATATGGAGCTGTAAACAAAGAACATACATCCACCATATGTAGCTCAGCTTCATTATCCCACCGTTTCGAGGCACAGAATAGGGCTCATCATCAGGAGGAAGTTTTCTATGGCTAAAATAGTTCAAGAAATTAGCTTATTAATAAGTGTGGAAGTTTTTTTTAGGTTTTGCATAAAGCCGGCTTAGCCTCAAAAAATAATAATAATAATTCTTAATATTTTTTTAATTTTTTTTTTATAATAATTCTTATTATTAAAAAAATTTAATATATTAAAAAAACATTTTTTTATGAATTAAAACCTAACTTAATCTTTTTAATAAAATTTAAAACTAAATTAAAATTTTGTTATTTAAAAACTGAATATACTAAAAATTTTATTTTAAAACCTAAAGATCTAAAAAAAAATATTATTATAAATTTAATTAAATAATTTTCTACAATAATTAAATAATTTCAAATTTTAAAATTTTAAAATTTTTTTAGTAAATCTAAAAACCTAAAAGATTATAGTTAAGACTTGATTTCTTCCCAAGTCTTAGGCAAAGGTCTAATTAAAATTACTTAAAAAATCTTTATTAGAATATTCTCATGTTTTTTAAATTTATAGTCTTTAATATATTAAAGTTTTAAGGATTTTTTTAATTTATTTTTAAAATTTTAAATTTTAAATTTTTTATTTATTTTTATAAACATTTACAAACTATAAAGCCTATTAAAGTTTTTTATTAAATTAATTGAGGTTCTTTGTTTTGTTTTTTTGTGTATTAGTGTCCTTAAGAAGATAGATAATAGGACGCCAACACTCATTGAGTTTGAGGCCATCATCTCTATTTAGGTTTAAGGGAAATTTTTCTATCTCTATAGCCTCCCTGGTTTTCCGTCTTTTGTAATGATCTTCTCTAGTGATAAGTTTAGTTTCCTCAATGCGTATGTGGTGGCGTGAGTGGTGAGCGTGTTCAGCAAGAACCGATTTTTGGTGGCTATCATGCATGATGTCAGCACAAAGTTTTTTGAGCCTCACCTAGACAGTGCATCCAGTTTCCTCAATATAGGAGATCTCGCATGAGCAAGGAACACTGTAAACACCTTTCTGCTTTAAAGATTCAACTGGGTCTTTGGAGGTATCTAGCATTCTACCTATCGAGTTTGGAGGGGCAAAGGTAACACCAATGTTCTTTTTATGAAGAATCCTGGCTATAACATCTGTTGTTCCTTTGATATAAGGAAGAGTGATCATAGTTCCCTCAATGTTCCTAATCTGTTTTGGAGGCCTGTTACGAGCTTTCCCAATAACTTTCTCAATTTGATATTTACTGTAACCATTTACTTGGAAAACGTTACTTAAGTGGTCTATTCCAAGGTTTAGGTGGTCATCATCCAAAATTTTGAAAGCTCTAGTTAATAGTGTGTTCAATACCCTAAGGACCCCAATTAATTTAATAAAAAACTTTAGTAGGCTTTCTAGTTTGTAAATGTTTATAATAAAAATAAAAAAAATTTAAATCCTTAAAACTTTAATATATTAAATACTATAAATTTAAAAAACATGGGAATATTCTAATAAAGATTTTTTAAGTAATTTTAATCAGACCTTTGCCTAAGACTTGGGAAGAAATCAAGTCTTAACTATATAACCTTTTAGGTTTTTAGATTTACTAAAAAAAATTAAAATTTGAAATTATTTAATTATTGTAGAAAATTCTTTAATTAAATTTATAATAATAATAAAAATTTAAATCTTTAATTTTTAAAATAAAATTTTTAGTATATTAAGTTTTTAAAGAACAAAATTTTAATTTAGTTTTAAATTTTATTAAAAAGATTAAGTCAGGTTTTAATTCATAAAAAATTGTTTTCTTAATATATTTAAAAAAATTTAATAATAAGAATTAGTATAAAAAAAAATTATAAAAAATATTAAGAATTATTATATAAAAAAATTTAGGGCTAAGCTGGCTTTATGCAAAACCTAAACAAAAACTTCCACACTTATTAATAAGCTAATTTCTTGAACTATTTTAGCCACGGAAAACTTCCTCCTAATGATGAGCCCTACTCTGTGGCTCAAAACATCGAGAACAAACTCAGCCAAAGCAGTTTTCCTCCTTTCTTCAATATTTACTGCGTAGAACCATGAACGGCTTCATTATCCCTGTTGTTTTCTTCATTGTTTTGACCTTCAGTCATTAGTTTACACAATCCTTGTCCTTTCACTATGGATGCTAGTTTGAACTCAAGATCGTATTCTTGTAAAGCCATCACCTAGTTGCCTCTTCTTTCTCCTAATTTCTTTTGTACAAAAAGAGATCGTACAACTGGGTGTGGAACTATTACTTTGGTGCGATTCTTAAGTATATATGGCCTGAATTGTTTTACCGCTTTAAAAACTGCATAAGCTTGTTTGTCAACTGCTGGATAATTCAATTCAGCTCCCTGCAGACCAGTGCTCATAAATGATATGGGGTACTCGTCTCCCCCATCTTCCTTCTGTGTAAGCACAACTGCTAACGAATCATCGGACGCAAAAGTGTACAGAATAAAATCCTTTTCGAAATTTGGAATTTTGAGTGATGGTGCATGAGCAACAAATGTTTTTATCTTGCTGAAAGTGTTCTTCTCCAAATCAGTCCATTTGAATTGTACACTCTGTTTAACCATTTGCTGCAAAGGTTTGACGATTTGAGTAAAGTCTGGTACAAACCTTCGCACAAAACTAATTGTCCCCATAAATGATTGCATACCCTTTTTATTATGGGGTAAAGGGATCCGTTCTATGGCTTTAATCCTTTCTGGGTCTATGGAGATCCCTTTCTTAGAAATAACATGACCTAGTAGCTTTCCTTCTGTGACTGCAAACACGCATTTCTTAGGATTTAGTGAAATACAATATTTCCGACAACGCTCGAAAATTTGTTTCAAATGAAATGCATGTTCTTCTCTCTTTTTCGAAAATATTGTGACAACATCAAGATAAACCACAACACTACGGCTAATCAGACCGCGAAAAGTTATATCCATGGCCCTCTGAAAAGTAGCTCCAGCATTAATAAGTTCAAAGGGCATTCTCCTATATGCAAAAGTTCCCCACTTGGTTCTAAATGTGGTTTTAAGCCTGTCTTCTTCAGCCACTAATACTTGATTATAACTGGAGACTCCATCTAATAATGAAAACAATTCAGAACCTGAAACCATCTGTAGTATTTGCTCCATGGGTGGGACTAGATAATTGTCTTTATTTGACGCATGATTAAGATTTCTGAAATCTACACAGAGCCTGATTTCTCCTAACTTCTTCCTTACTGGCACCAAATTAGAAACCCATTCTGAATGACTGACTTTAAATATGATTTTGGCATCCAACAATTTTTTTACTTCACTTTGAATTAAAGGTTCCAGCTTAGGATGCATCTTCCTCAAAGGCTATTGGTAAGGCTTGATTCCACCTTTAATTGGGATGGCATGTTGTATGATCTTCGTGTCATAAGTTTTAAGCTCTTCATAGGTCCAAGCAAATACATCTTTGTACTGCTTGAAAGGACTGATGAACTTAATTCTTTCGCTTGGAGAACAACACTTCCCCAAATTTACATATTTGGATTCAGCTTCAGTCCCCAAATTTATCAACTCGAATTGTAAGGAGGAGCTATTGGTCTTGACATTTGTTGGCTTTCTGAATTTGTTATCTAAATCAAAGATTCGTTCTAAGGTCCTAACTCCCTTAGGAATAAAGTTCCCGAATTTTAATTCTGCTTGATGTTCTTCGTCATCTATTATTACTCCTTTGAAAGTATCATCATTCATCAAACACTCCAAAATGTGTTGATCATCGTCAAAAACCTGTAGATTTGTGATCATATCTGGAACAGAAGGCCTAAAAAGTAATTCAATAGAGCATCTATTATTCGAAGGTACTAGCCTTGCAGCTGAGGTAGCTAGAAAATCAGCTGCTGCATTCTTTAATCTAGGAATGGACACAATATTGAATGTATGAAAATTTATAAGCAAATCCCAAACTTCATTTTGGTAAGCTTTCAAATGTGGTGAAATACAGTGTATCTTGTTCTGAATTTGCTTAACAACGATTTCAGAATCTCCATATACTTTCATATTTTTTACTTTCAGTTCTATAGCTTTTTTAAGTCCCTGAACTAGTGCTTCGTATTCGACTGTGTTATTTGTGCATTCGAATTCTAACCTACAAGAAAGAAAATGTTTATTTTTGCTTGGATCAATCAGGACACAACCAACCCTCGATCCTTCCAATGTTTTAGAACCATCAAAATAAAGAGTCCAAAAACTATCTACCTCTACTGAATTTGAATTACAGACCACATCTGAAACTGGATCTACTATATTACAGTCAATCTCATCAGCCCGTGAAAATCGAAGGAGATCTGGCTGGGTATCAAGTCTACTGTTGGCTTCTTCAGCTTGGTAATTTCCTGGTTCCAATTCAATGAAATAATTTCCCAATACAGAGTTTACTGGTTCATTTTTTCCCTCTAATTGAGTGACATTGTATTTCATTTGAGGCTCTCTTAATACTTTTATCTGATTTGGACTTCCCTTATGAGGCAACCATAGATGTGACCAATCTAATGCAAAATATCTTTCTAACCTTGCTGACCAGTCTCGACTCAAAACCAATCCATAAGCATCTGGTATGTCTGCTACTACAATGTCTATGTACTGACATACCCTCTCATCTGCAGATAAGTGAATCAGAACATCCTCCATTTCTCCTATGACTTTTACAGTTGTCTTGTCTAATTGAAGAACTTTCCAAGTAGATGCTTTAGGTTGACCATTGATTTTCTTGCAGACTGAAAGTGGCATAACGTTGACTGATGCTCCTAAGTCCACTAAACAATTGTGCACATTATAGTTGAAAATTTCAAAAGTTAAGAGAAAAACTGGGGTTTTATACTTAGACTTCCCTCCTAAACTTGCCTCACCAATTTCTTCCTCAAGTTGGTTGTCACTGGGAGGCTCCTCTTTTGGTATCTCAAGTGCTTTTAAAAGCTTCTCTTTTTGCTGAGGTAAATTACACATTTCAAACAATGAGATATTCGCGTTAGCTTTTTTAATGTCTTCCACAATATCATATCCCATCTCAGGTTCTTTCAGATTCTTCTAAACATTATCAATCTTAACTTCAACAGGCTTAAGAGGTGTGTTGCTTTTCTTCGGATCTTGACTCGAAATGGTAAATTCAGTTATTTTAACAGTTGCAGTGTTTTTTGTATCTTCTTCATGTTTTCTTGAAGTTTCTTAATCTTAGGAAGTATTGACTTATCTTCTTTCAACAGACTCTGACTTCTTGTTGTTACATTGGTTTCTGGTGTTTCCCCTTGTATCAAAAAATCTTCTTCTTCAGTATCAAACATAGATACACAGTCCCATAAAACTAAAGTATCTTCCTCTTGTTTTTCCGTAGGCTCATTATCCTTTTCTTCCTCCTTACCAGTTTCTGTCAGTTTGGAGTCCAATAATTGAGTCATTACTAATGTCATAGAATTAATCCATTGCGGGCAATTCTTCTTAGAATGAGGCTGTTGATGAAAGGTACAAAAATTATCCATGCCTACATCGGTTAAAATCATCGCTGCAGGACTGTGTGGAGGAGGTTTAGGTTGATTGTTCTCTTCCCTTTTTTATAACAAGGCTTATATGGTTTGTGAGCCTCCTTTTCCTTTTTTAAATCTATCACTCTGTTCGATAACTTTTGCTCCAGAAATCGAATATTAATCTCATATTTAGCAGCTTGGTTTTTTACCCCCTCTATCCTGGTAGGACTCAGGCACAGCTGGTCTTCTAGTAGATGTATGCTTACTACTGCATGTGCCACCGCTTTCTTCAAGATCCATTCATCGATGTCTTTGACCTGCTCTATTTCCTGCTCATCTTCTTGATACCTATCCTGTAGATGTTTCAGGAACAATTCATGCTCTGGTATCACGTCCAATCTCTTTTCAGCAGAAGTCTGGCATCGATTGTATGTAGCAAGCACTCTCCCGCAATATTCAACACATGCTCCCTTTGTCTTCTTCACGGTTTTCTTGAACTCTTCTGCTACATTAATCGCAAATTCCAATAAATCATACTCTTGTTTTAAACATTGTTGATCCTTAACTGCTAACTCCGCAGGAGATTCCTTATTTGTTTCTGCCCAGACCATTCTTCCTGTTATAATCTCCAAAATATCCTGAGATCTATCCAAAAAGTATGAAGTAGTGTCTATAATTTCCTCTAATCTGGTGTCCATCTGCAAGATTTTACACCTTTCCTCCTCTATGCGTATCTGTACTTGGTGAATCTTCTTTCTTTGAGTCATAACGTGTTCTTTCAAAGTTTGAATGTCTGTTTTCTGTTCCATATCATCCTTAAGTGATGCAACCAATGAAGTGTTTTGCTCTTCTAAAGCTGCCACTTGTATTTGATACTGCTTCTCTTTTTCTTTTGTGGTAGCCTTCTCCATTTCTAACTCAGTAACCTTGCTTTGCAACATGTTCTTCTCTGCACTTAGATTCTCATATGATACATGAAGATCATCCCTTTCATTTTTCAACATTTGATGTTCTAGTTGTAGCTTTTGTAATTCAGCTAAGCTATCCTGAGCATTCTTTTCTGTTTTCTTTGCGGATATTTCTAAAGCATTCTTATCCGCTTGCAGAGTCTGGAATTCCGCTCTTGAAGTCTCAACTTCACTCATCATGTCTTCATACTTCCTTTTCAGCATTTGACTCTCATCTCTTTCTTTCTTTAAAGTTTCTTTCAATTGGGCTGCCTTCTTTCGTGACTGCTCTAGGTCAGTCATAAGCCTATCCACGTTGTCCTCAGTTGCTAAAGTTAATGCTACCCCAGCTCTGGCTATCAAACATGGATCTTTATGTGTCCCATGCACCAATGTTTTATCTGTTACCATTTTCCTTGGTTGTCCTCTAGTCTCGACTTTCTTCTCAGTTCTATTTACAATTCTCTTCTTTTCTTTATCGTAAAAAATGGTACTAAAATCGGGAACCTCTTCCCCTTCTATAGGCATGAAAGGGATCAAGTTAATCTCAGAAAATGAAAGTTGTCCTAATATGCTGCCAGAAGATGCAGCAAGTTCCGGGGGATCAGGATCAGATTGTCCTTGTTCTTGATCTATTTGATCCTGCACTCCTTATGTATCTACTTGCCCTGTAGTTTACTGATCCTTTTGAGATCCTGTTAGTCTCAAATGTTCACTTTCTTCTTGCTTTTTCCTGATTTCAGCTTCTTCTTTTTTCTTTCTTTCTTCCTCTTCCTTCCTTACTGCTTCCTCTGTAGCTCGCTTCTTTTCTTCTTCTTCATTCTTCAACCAGCTTTCTGCTTCCTGTGCTAGCCTTCTAGCATCTTCTTCTCTCTTCTTCTCTCTTTTTCGTCTCTTCCTCTTCCAATGTCTTAGCCTTTTTCAAAGCTTTGCCCTTTCCACCCATAGTAGTTATTTTTTGTTTGAACCTCTTCTTAAGGGCGGTTATGTTCTTCGCACTTATGAATGTCACCTCATCCTTGTCCCAAAAATCAGTATATTCAAAATTAATTCCTGCTTCCTTGCAGTATTCCGCTACTTTATTGCGGGAGTCATTCCTGTGAAAATTCATTTCACCAAAATGAAAATACTCCAGCTTCTTAACAAATTATGCTGCCTGCTTTACTCTTGAAAACTTGTAGCTGCCAAGCAAGAAAGGTACTGCACGATATGTTGATTTTTTATGCTCAAACAGAAAATCACCTACACCATCAATATACACCTGCCTAACCGCCTCCTTGTGGAGTACATAATCTGTGGCATACTTTGGTAACAGGGAAGGAGCTCTGGAACCACCGTACATTCTTACATACAACCCATCCTCGGTCAAATAGTAATCTCCAAACTCCTCGATGAATTTGAATGCCTCTTCAGACATGCAATTGCATTCAGTCAAGAAAATGAGGGTATACAAGGGCATGATGAAGTGCTCGCAAATTTCCTTGTAATAGCTATGAAACTTATGGGCCCATAACAATTTATATGCTGTGTACACTGAGGTTCTGTCCTTCTCCCAGTTACATCTCAAAGCTGAAAAAGACTAATTGCACAGTATGCAGTCAATCAGGATAGAGCTCATATAAAACTCTGATCTCTTTTGTGATACCCCTCCTAAGGCTGCTGATATGCATGCACAGAGGCTGTTTGACACAATATTTGCCCAGTTAAAGATGGTTCCTTGGGTAGCTACAAAGAAAATAACTAGTATCCATCCTATCTTGAAGCTCTTCCCATGGGCTATGCCGAAGATCCTATTGAGCATTAATGCAATGAACCTGTAGGGAGCTCGGAGAGTAAAGGTGTCATACTCTCCGGAAGGTCTAGTTCAGAAATTTATTCTGGGTATCATCATTCTTTTCACTGTCTCCACCAAATCCATAGCTATCTCCTTTAACCAACTTTTTGTCAAGTAAACCTGGGGTGAGGGTACATGATAAGCCATAGAGACATATGCAGGGCTATATGCAGCATAGCCTTGCTTGGAAGTGTTCTCCAGAATCATTGTTGTTACATCTGTCCTAGGCATAATCCATCCTATCACTTCTGAACAAGGAAATAACTCAGGTCTCGTGGATACTTTCATTATAGTTGATTTCTCAATGTTGGCACATATAGTCAGCTCCTCAAAACCGGCATCAGGTACATTCTGGTTGGCAATCATTCTATAGATCTCTCCCCACTTGTATTCTGGTTCGACCCTAGTGGAGGCTTTGGTATCTTCGTAAATATACTCTACCTTGGTGATGATCTCTATTTCAGGTTCTCCTTCAACCATAGGAGCTTTCTTCTTTTGTCTCTTCAACATGTTTTCGTTGTAACAATCACCTTGTCACATTCAAAACATGTTCTTAGACCCACTGAGCTATTAGCAAGTGTTTTAAAAATAAACAAGAAACTATATCAATTTCTTTACCTCTTCAATATGCATGCTAAAAAATAAGCTACACACAGTATTTTCGAATTAACAAGGCAAAGGAAAAGTCCTGCGGGCTGCTTCCTAAAACTGCCTAAGCCCCACTGTCTGTAAACTTCACAACATCAAAAAATCCTTTATCTCAGCTGAAGCCGTAACAAACTAATCCTCAGTCAAATATAGGAATGGATCGGATTAATCCTACCGCTTGTTTTCAACACCAAACCTAAAAATAACAAACCCTACGCAGCACCCATTGTTATATATGATTTTACCACACATGGTGAATCACACTTTAATGGCCTTCCCTGTCCCTTTGCAGACTCTTTAGACCCCATGGACCATTTTTGTACCTTTGATGTTTCCAAGATCATCCCTAAAAACATGCAAAAATTGTCATACGTGACTTTTAATCCCTTTCTCGCGTACATATGCGGATTTGACCTCTAAAACCGTGTACATCAGGAGGTTTGCAAAAGGCCAAATTCTTTTGGAATTTTCCTTGATGTGGATCCGACTCACTTGTCTCATGGCATTCCATATGCCTTGAGATCGCTTGGATTCGACCTTTCATTATCCCATTGAAGAGCTATATAAGGAACCCTTTGGATACATTGAAGGCATGAGGAATTGAGAGCAAGAAAACTATAGTCCATTGTTGTCGATGCTTATACTTGAGAGTCTGCATCCCTTTGTCCCTTTGAGCACTTTTGTGTTCTTTCCAAGCTTGCATTTTGCTTGTGAGCTTGCTATCGAGAGATGGAGGATTGAAGTGGTGGAGGCCCAAGTAGGGGACTCAGTTTCTCTGATTCGCAGACATGCTAACAGAAGTTGTCACTCTTGTAATCTCTATTTTATATTAATAGAAATATATTTTCTTGTCCAATAATATGTGTTTAAATGAGTATTTTATCCATGGATGCTTTTAAATTCTTATGTGTTATTGATTATATATGCTAGAGTAGGTCTAACATGATTATATATAGCATGCTTGTCTTGTTTGTTGATTGTTGAGTGTTGGAGCAGAGTCCCGCAGCTACAGGAGAAGCTGCCATTTTGGCGGATAGACAGTTTGGCGAAGACAAAGAGATAAGGTGAAGCTACGATGCCGTAGCATGTTTCTAGCTGCAGAGCAAAGTCGAAAACTGTGACTGTTTGAATAGAGAAGTCAAAGGAGACGACAGTACCTAAGCGGCCGAGAAGAGAGAGCTCAACCACAGCATTGAAGGCAGCGTCAAAGACAGGAGGGCTCAGCTACCCTCATAAAGGAAAAGGAGCAACGAGGCCGAGGTATTGAAGATGAAGGACAGAGGAAGGGAAGCGGTGCATAGTACCCATGGTCAGCGCCGGGAAGCATGGAATACTGCAGAGAGCAGTGGTGTGACGGAAAGCGGCTACCCCAAGTACAGATATGTTGATTGTCACTAGTTAGGGTTTTGGGTTACTGTTGGGACAGGCCCACAGTGTTGTAATGGCGAGACCTTCGGGCCTCCTATAAAGGGATGTATTTTGAAGTGTAAAACGTTGGCATTTTGAGCATTTTAAGCCATCTAGCTAGTCAGATTATCAGTAGTCTGTTAGTTCACTGTTATTTTGTATTGTAACAATCCACAGGGATTGACAGAAAGAGAGTGAGAGTATATTGTAAGAAGGCAATATAGAGAAGAGATCTAAGAGAGAAGGGCTCTAGGCTGTGTGCGGAGTTACCCAGAAGATCTCTAGCTGCATATGCGGTGCAACAGAACTGTGTACCTCTCTCAAGTTTTAATATAGAAACACAGTTCTGTGGACGTAGCTTCTACCCTGGAAGTGAACCACGTAAAATCTGAGCATTGTGTGATTGATTCATGTGATTGTATTTGCTTGTTCTATCTGTCATTCATTACATGAACTTTGCTTACAGTAAATATATGAATGTGTTATTCAGTTTACAACATTATAGAAGGCTAAATACAAGTTTAAGTCTTTAAGTATTCTGTATAAGAGTTTGTCTAAGTTTCACTCAAGACAGTTAAGAGTCGCAGTGTAAAACAGCCTTGTGCGTTGAGTCCTGTAAGTTGAACATCGATACGCTAAGTACATTGAGTCGCAGCGGTAGGATATCGCACCATCAGAGGAGTTGTGGTGCACGATACCGCGGGTTAAGGATCAAGCGGAGGAAAGAGTTACGTGTTGCCCAGGATGCGGCGATGCGATAAGGGATAAGGGTTAAAGTCAGCGCGACTAAGAGGAAACTGTGCATCGCAGAGAGAGAGACATCTCGCAGGCTAAGAAGGGTTGCGAGGCGCACATAGGATGCCATACAGAACCTGGTTGAGACACTTGAGTCTTTGGCCAACCCATTAGAATCAGTTTGGGTGAGACTTCAGGCCGCTCCGCGGTCTGTTGCCGAAAGGGCCAGTGAGCTAGGGGTGTTGTTGGTTCATTATAGTAAACCCGGGTCTACCCAGACGACCAACAAATGGTTCCGTTGCCGGTTTTGAACAAACTGAGCACTAATGTTCTGTTGGCATCCTACTAGAGACGAACTCAACGAGTGGGTTGTGTATACGGAGAAATAGTTTGCTGAATGAGAGAACAAGATTCCTAGACTGAGTACAGAGGACTGGTTACAAAAACATATCGTTATAGACCTGCATGCGATATTTTTTGCGACCTTTGGAAACGATCTTTACGACTGGTTATCAAAGTTGACTGATAAGAACATATTCAAGAAGAAAAGAAACATTGTCTGGACACTAGAGCTGATTCAGACCGTGAAGAACCTTGATAATCCCATTACGAGGACAGTAGACTTCTGGCTTGCGAGTGTGCTAGAAGGCTTCGTCACAGAGTTTGCAGTCGACGAGAGAAAAGCTTCAGCGAGGCTGAATGGTACTTCTTCAAAGGATATCGCGATAAGTACCTAAAATCTTTAAACTTGTCCATTAAGATGCTATTATATGAAAAATGAAGAATGGATCTAGTTTCAGATGAATAAGTAAAGATAGTAATGTCACAAGAGTTTGAAAGTGATTTTGATGACATTGGACGTACACGTAGTGGAAAGAAATACAAAGTAGATTTCAGATCTCCCATATTTGAAGACAGTTCAGATAGTACTAGACAACAAAGTCATAACCATACAGACAGAACAAAAGGGGGTATCCCTTATCACCCTTATACCCCACAGAAACAGATCGGGACTCAGAACAATCCCGTAGGAACTCCATCTAGTAGTTCCCAGACAGTACATACTACCGCTACATCACCTCCACCTACACCGCCGAGTGGTAGTAACACAACAAATCAACATCCACCACGTAGAAATAGAATGGGGGATGATATGAAGCTACCTATCTTTAAGGGTATAGGGGCAGAGGACCCAGAGCAACATTGGTTTCTATGTGAAGCCGTGTGGACCATTAAAGAAATCAACGATGATAATAGTAAACTTGTACAGTTGGTCACCACATTGAGAGAACGAGCCTTAACATGGTATATGAAGTATACCTCAGCGGTACCTAGAACACTTGTCCAAGTCAGGACCGCCATGATTAAAGAGTTCAAGAAACCTAAGTCTGAGTCACAGTGCATTACAGAGCTTAAAGACATCAAACAGTTACCTACAGAGTCAGTGTGGGACTTCGATCAGAAATTTAAAGCCCTTATAGACCAAGTCAGCTTTGAGTTTGCGCCGGAGCAGCATAAGGAATGGTTTATTGCAGCGCTGCTCCCTAACATCAGACTACCATTAATGCAGCAGAAACTCCAGATGCAGGACGACGCGTTGGAGATGGCGATGAAACTAGAGGCTTCACCTCTAGCTGAAACCAACACATGTATGACAAACCTACAAAACCAGTTGGCTAATCTCACGATACAAATGCATGAGCTTAAGAAAGGGAAAGAGGTTGCACAAGACATATGGTGCGTAAAGTGTAAAGCACAAGGCCATACTAAAGATAATTGTCTAGTCTTTGTAGAATATCTAGCAACAGGGGCTCATAACCCCTTACCACAGACCCACGGGCCGTGGTGTGAAATATGCAAAACAAGAGGACATCTACCTCACTAGTTCCCTCTACTTCAGAAGTACGTGCAGACACCTAAGAACTTATACTGCGTCTTCTGTAAGTCCGTAGGCCATGATGAACATGATTGTCGAGCCTATGATCTCATGGTCGGGAGCAAGCAAGACTTATACAGAGTTCAATCAGAAACACAGGGTCCAGCAGCAGGACCACAGCATGATCCGGCTTATGGTGGCCGTGGAGGAGGATTCAGAGGCTTTGGCTGTGGTCGCGGACCAGTTACTTGTTACAACTGTGGAGTTGTAGGACATTATGCTAGGGACTGTCAGAGCCCTACCACCACATGTAGCTATTGCAAATATTACGATCACGCTATAGAAGACTGCCCTACCTTGATAGCTAAGATCAGAGAACCTAAGCCAGCAACTGCCCTACCTTGATAGCTAAGATCAGAGAACCTAAGCCAGCAATACACCAGAACATCCAGCTTATTGCTGCTGAGCAGGTAGAACCAGAACCAAGAGTCAACATTATGACTCACAGCGATGCTTCCGCCAGTGGAACATCGCAGGTTACCAAAAAGACCACAGGTCTGGAGTGGGTGCGTAAAGCTCCTAACAAAGCAACACCACTTGACCTGCAGAAGAATAAACAGACATTTCAGGAAGCTAAGACTTTCTTTGATGACCCTATGTAATTAGGATCGCAGGTACCACCGTCTAGGGGCGTGCCGTAGCAAGCACCTTGTGGCGTTAGCCCTGTACAGATATCGCAGGCTACCACATCAGGCGCTTGCGACAAGGACGAGTTGGCAGGAAGTGTATAATCCTTCCTACGGAGCTGTTTAAAACTCGTGAGAAATGAGCAAGCTATTGGAGAACTTCAACGCATCATAGATCAGTGTCAGCCATCTTCTTCCGTGAGCAGTGCACAGCGTGCTGTTCATAATATTATGGGACATACAAGAACAGGAAGAGAGATGCGACTCACAGCACAGGTTGGAGAATTTGAAATGGATGAGGTAATCCTAGATCTAGGATCAGAGGTAAATGTTCTGACTAAGCATACATGGAAACAGATGGGTAGCCCTAAGTTAGTCAGATCACCTATCCATCTTAGATTAGCTAATCAATAGCGGGTATCACCCCTGGGTCGATTATCGCAGGTGCCAGTTGACATTGACGGAGTTCGCAGCTCTACGGACTTTGAAGTTATAGAAATCATTGGTGATAGCAGACCATATCCAGCACTGCTAGGTATTGATTGGGCGATCGGTAACATGGCCGTTATCGATTTAAAGAGAAGACAAATGACCTTTGAGGATGCGCAAATCCGGGTCATCGCACCATTAGATCCTCTTCAGGGTCCTAGATACATTGAACCTATCCGAGCAGAGGAAGAGGCACGTAACATGGGCAGTCTCTATCAGATGACTGCGAACCAGAGCGACTACATCAATCCAACAACAGAAGGAAACATTAGTTGGCGATGCGACAGCTCATGCGCATCGGATTCGGATGTTGGTCTAGAGAACTGGTAGAACAGACTTTACGAAGTCTCAGCGCGCAGATGTGCGTACATGACTAAGTCACTGCGATGGATTGGCGCAGAGGTCAACAAGATTCCATCATGTCATGGTCTAACAGATATCCAGGACTTCCTCACGCAGGTTGAACAACAGATCCCTCACGAGCAAAGGATCGCAGCTATGGACCTTGCAGTACGAGCCACACCTGCAAGATGGTGGTATGCACATAAAGAGAATATCGCATCATGGGATGATCTTAAGATATTGATGGCGATCAGATTCTCTACCAACAGAGAATATGCCCAGCAGAGATACACAGGAGAAAGTGACCCCAGGTCACACATTTAGACATGTGAACTGAATTGGTCAGGCATTCCCGAGAATGAATGGGTTCATCGATTCATTCACACTTTGGACACAGTTCCACGGAACTGGTACACAAAGACTGAATTGCGCAAGGGAACGACTACATGGCCACTTCTAATAGACAACTTTCTACTTACCTTCGCTTTTGAATCTGAGTATCCAAATGTTGACCAGGCCTTAGATGTAATAAACATTAAGATATTTGAGGATTGTACCCTATAAGTACATACTCAACCTGAGTGGGCCATCCAATTAGAAGAGGCGCTAGAGTGTTATAATTTCGCATCAGAACCAGAGGAAGAGGATGAGGATCCTCGCAACATCAACATTTCGGAGTCAGAAGGGACTCGCGATGTTGATGGACCGAAGCTACAGATCCCAGCAATCACAGAACTGATCAAGATTAAAAAGATCAATATTGGCATAGACACAGAACCAAAGTTTGCCTCTATTGGAGACTACTGGACCGATGAAACAGTTGGACAAATTGCAGACTTGCTACATGACTATCAGGACCTATTTCCCACCAAGTTCACAGAGATGAAGGGAATAGTCAGAGACCTGGGAGTAATGAGGATACCATTGAAAGAGGATGCTAGACCAGTCAAGCAGCGTCCATATAGATTAAATCCGCGCTACAAAGAAAAAGTTAAGGATGAGATCGATAAGATGCTAGCAGCAGGCATCATTGAGCCCGTAGAAGAGAGCGAATGGGTTAGTCCCATGGTCATGCAAGAGAAGAAAACCAAAGGAGACATCAGGATCTGTGTCGACTTACGTAAACTCAATGACGCATCGCTTCATGATCCATTCTCGACACCTTTCACTGATGAATTACTAGACAATGTGGGAGGACAGGAGGTCTACTCCTTCACTGATGGCTTTTCATGCTATCACCAGATCATAATCCACTCAGAAGATCGACATAAGACCACGTTTGCAACAGAATGGGGCTCATTCCAGTATACGGTAATGCCCTTTGGTCTTAAGAATGCACCAGCTATCTTTTCTAGAGTAGTAGTTGTTGTATTTAAAGAATACATCCATAAATTCCTAGAAGTTTATTTTGATGATTGGACTCTGTTTGGATTAATTGACAAGCACATAGGAGATTTAAGACTAATGTTAGAGAAATGTAGGCAGTACTAGATTTCTCTGAATTTGAAAAAATGTATATTCTGTGCGCCATTTGGTATTTTGTTGGGTCACATTGTTTGCAGGCAAGGCTTGATGGTAGATCCCGCAAAGATTGCCATCATTGTAAATCTTCCAGCACCCAACTCGGTCAAACAATTGAGGACAATACTTGGTCATACCGGGTACTACAGAAAATTCATCAAGGGATACGCTAAGATTACAGCACCGATGGAAAAACTATTAAAGAAAGATATAAAATTCCTATGGAATGAGAAATGTCAGCAGAGTCTAGATACACTTAAAGAGAAGATGGTTACAGCACCTATCTTAGTATTTCCAGACTGGACTAAGCCGTTTCATGTACATGTGGATGCATCGGGCATCGCACTAGGGGTTGTTTTAACGCAACCAGGAGAAGGAGGTATCGATCATCCTATCGCATACTCCAGCAGAAAGCTATCGACAGCAGAAAATAACTACACCACGACAGAAAGAGAAGGCTTAGCCATGGTGTACACGCTACAGAAGTTCAGGCACTACCTATTGGGTGCCTCGTTCAAGATGTTTACTAACCATTCCGCAATGAAGTATCTGGTCAATAAGCCATTGTTAGGGGGAAGAATCTATAGATGGTTACTCCTCTTTCAGGAGTATGATTTTGAAATCATTGTCAAACCAGGAAGATTGAACGCCGGACCTGACCATCTGTCGCGAATAGACTCAGGAGAAGAGCCAAGTAATATAGAGGACAATTTGCCGGATGCGCAATTGTTTTCTATCCAGGTCGCAGATGAGTACTATGCTGATATCATTCACTTTCTCACCACAGCAATGGCACCTGAGGAGTTTACCGAGCATCAAAAGAGGCAGTTGGTTGTTAAAGCAACAAACTTCACCCTGATCGCAGGACAGTTATACAAGTTAGGTCCAAATGAAGTCCTGTGCAGATGTGTGATGCCGCATGAAAAAGAGGCTATTATCAGAGAAGCACATTCAAGTACCGCAGGAGGTCATTTCGCAGGAAAGCCAACTGCGCAGAAAATCTTGACCGCAGGATTATGGTGGCCTACATTATACAAAGACGCTAAGGACTTCTGCAGATGCTGTGATATCTGCCAGAGGGTAGGAAAACCTTCACGACGAGATGAAATGCCACTACGACCGCAGGTTACATTGCGCGCATTTGACAAATGGGCTATAGACTTTGTGGGTCCTATCAACCCACCAGGAAAACGAACTGGTGCAAGATATATCATCACTGGAACAGAGTACCTCACCAGGTGGGCGGAGGCCAAAGCAGTGAGAAACTGTGATGCTGCTACAGCCGCACAGTTCATTTTTGAAAACATCATCACTAGATTTGGATGCCCAGTAATTTTGATGAGCGATCAAGGCACACACTTCTTGAACTGCACCATTGAGGCCTTGACGGAATAATTTCAGATACAGCACCATAAGAGCACTCCCTACCACCCAAAAGCTAATGGTACTATGGAGGCCTTTAACAAGATTTTAGAAAATGCTCTTACTAAGATATGCAACAGCCAAATGAATGATTGGGACCTTAGAGTTAACATTGTATTATGGGCGTATAGGACTACATGCAAGAAACTTACAGGACACACACCTTTCAGCTTGGTGTATGGACAGGAGGCTGTTATGCCTATGGAGTATATTCTTCCCAGCTCAAGAATTGCTCAAATCACTGGAATGGTTGATACAGACACAGTACATGAGAGGCTAGCGCATCTGCTTGCCTTAGAAGAAGATAGATTCATCGTCGGATTCCATCAGAAAGTGCATAAGGCAAGAGAAAAAGCTCGGCATGACAGACACATCAAGAGTAAGACTCTTCAGATCGGAGACCTAGTACTCCTCTATGACAGTATATTTATTCAGTTTACAGGGAAGTTCAAGACGCATTGGTTGGGGCCATATCAGATACAGCAAGTTACAGAGGGAGGAGCCGTTCAGCTCAGCAAACTGAATGGGGAGCTTCTTCCCACGATGATCAATGGCAGTAGGCTTAAGCTTTATAGTGACAACCACCCCACCTCTCAGCCCTAACTCAGAGTCGCAACGATGCAGATGTCCAGTGTAGTTGAAAGGAGGCATCACACTGGGAATTAGTCTACACTGGCAGGTATTCTAAGTATAAGGAATCGCATAAGGATGGTTCACAAAAAAAAAAAAACCGCTTAAGTTTGTTTTGAGCAAGTGATGCGGTGTGGTATCGCAGTAGCGCGATGTTTCTCCGTGCTACGTACTCAGTTTTGTAACGAGACAGAGGGCTAGTCAAGTTGCCTTCTGACAGGTAGTTAATGAGGAAATGACCGGTATACCTTACCGTAGATTTGGCACGACATAATAAATTTTTCTAGATTTGGCAAATCTTCGACGAGACTGGCGCCTGCACACACACGTTTCGATGGAAATTGATCGGATTTCAACATTTATTGAGGATCAGGATGACGGGTGTGGTCTCGTCCAAGCAATTAATATGACCAACGGGTTCAGTCTAGATGACCGTTGTGTCCGGGATTATCGCCTTCGGCATAAAAGCGGAAATTATTCATTTGGGAGGGTTACATTTGCAAAGAGCCGAGAGATATAGAGTGCATTGCCAAGTTTCCCCTGTCCAGAGCTAATTTCGTTACAGAGTGCTGTGATTTCCAGAGTTCGCAGCCATTGCCAATCCAAAGTATAACACCGAGTGGGTTCTATCCGAGGACGAGCCTATAGAAGCGATTTTGGAAAGATTCGAGCGTGGAGGCCTTACAGCTGCTATGACCACGCCAAGTTCATCACAGACCGGACAACGACCAGGGATGAGGAGCCAAACTCACATAAGAGAAGAATCCAGTTTGGAGCTGGAGGAAGAAGTTCATAACGCAACAGAGTACATCATGCCACGAGTTGACGGCGCACCAGAAGTAAAAATTCCCAAGAGTGATTATAACCTGGGCGATAGTAAGACATACCCTTAGTTCCGGCCAGATCAGTATCTTACGATTCAGAAGAACCCAAGGACAGGTGCAGATGAATATGTTCCCATGGAACATGTCCAGATTCTTGAGCGCTCGGGCCTGCTCAATCTGTTAAGAATACCACATTTTGGACGAGGCACAGAGGTTAATGCCGTGGTGCGCATCCTACTTTCATGCGTACATGGGGGTTACCTCTGGCTTGGTAACAAGATTGACTTGAACATCGACCTAATACACCGGATTACCGGCCTGTCCAAGACTGGTCAAGACCCGAAGACAAATATAACAGAAAAGACCAAGGATTCCAAGCTATCACCAACCCTAGTCGCCAAGTATAAACTGCAGAGAGGAGGTCGGGCTTACGACATTGCAAGCTTAACTGACAATACACTTAGATTTACAACTAATCTGCTTGTAGGCAGACTGCTAACCAAGGTTCTCCCAAAGGAAGTCACAGGATCAGTAATTAACCTGGCCATACAAGTTGTAGAGGGGGAACAGTTCAATTGGTCTTTATTTTTGTTAAATATGTTTCAGCAAGATTGTTTGCAAGCTCAGGATGAGGCAACCCACCCATTCCACTTCTTTTGGTTGCTGATACTCTGTGCTTTCGTCGGGTGGAAGGAGCCGCCCCATACACAATTTCGACAGCTAGCGAGTGGCGAGCCCAGAGGTGCGTGCTACACAAACTTATGGGAGACTAGCATCCCAACCAAGAAAAAGGTCAATGCAATAGTATTCTATGAATACTATAGGCTGCTGAGGAACGTCCTCGAAGAAACACCACTAATCAGCAAGGAGATCATGGACAAATATGATGATCGGCTCGATTTTATGGTGGACCGCCATAGAATTTACTTGAGGCCAAAAAGGACTAAAAGGGACGATTGGGCTAATGGTTGGTTCAGGATGACAGCGAAGGATATCGAGGGCGTCATCAAAGACTTTGACGACGACTGGAAGCAAGCATTAGAAGATACCACACCCCTACCATCAGGTACCACACAGACAGACCCATCGGACAAAGGCAAAGACAAAGTGGAGACCCAGACGCAAGATGTAGCACAAGTACCATTACCAGGACAAAAGAGGAAAGATCCACCGCAAGTGCCATCAGAGGCACAGATGACGAAGGACGCAGAACAAGGGACACTAGAGACACAGATGATGAAAGATGGAGAAGAAGAGATAACAGAGGCACAGAAGAAGAAAAAGCACAAAGCCACTTTCGAAGACTGCACTGACAAAGGATGATTATGAACTCATTGCAACAAGAATGCATGACACATTGAAGGACTCATTCGAGGCAATGCAGACATCGCAGGCAAAGATACAGAGCACGGTAGAAAAGCAACTTCTAGACTTAAAGATAATCACTGAGAAGACTGCCATGATACAGGTTCCGCCAGTAAAGGCGACTGCCGGAGAAAGTTCAACACAGCCGATTTCTCGCAAGGAAATTTTCCCAGTGGATCGCCTCAATACAGTCTTGATACCACCAGGGAGCATCCGATTCCCTGCATCAATGAAGGACGTACCGATACAACTTAGGCAACCTGTCGAGGTTAACCTCGTAGAGTTCCACATTGATCAGTTACAGATGATCCAGCAGCAGCTAAGCGCAGAGCTCAGAGGTAGAGAGCTCGCGACTTATAAACAAAACACACAGCTCAAGCAACAGAATGCAGCACTCGCCACCAGCTATCAGCAAAAGGCAGACGAGTTAAGAACCTATGAAGAAAGAGAATAGAATCTCTCTCAAGTCTTATAGAGCATCGCATTGGAGTTACCCCAATGTAATATTGAGTTTTCTTTGCCTATCCCGCAGAAGGTAAGATGAGTTGCAGATAGAGCAAAGGATCTAGAGGAAACAGTAGTCAGGATGGAAGAAACAGTGGCCAAGATGGAGGAAGACCACAAGGCGCAGATTGTTGAGCTTGAAGCTAGACCACCGGGCACCCCCCAGGCAGACAAGGAAGCCAGAGTACAAGCCTTTCGACTCACGTCCGCGAAGATGCAATCTCGCATCGACGATGCCCTGTCGGTGCTAACTAATGCAACGAACATATAGTCAGAGCTAGATGAGCCTCCCGAGAAAGTAGAAAGCCAACAAAGTATTAAGCAGTTGGAGAATACCACAGCAGCAATGAAGGAAGAAATCAAGAGCTTAGCAGCTCTTCAGAAGATGAGAAAGACGACGAAGATGAACCGATTACAGCAGGAAGCACAGCGGTTGAGAGAAAAGGAGATACACATCAATAACCTGCTTCAACCCTATCAAGAACAAATCATAGAGCTAGTCGATGCGGTTGAGCAGAAAGTTGGGGAGTTCACTACCACCAGAAATGAAATTGATGCAGCAGAAGACTCAAGTATTAGTCAAGCTAAGCTTGACTCGGCACAGGAGCATGTCAAAGCTATGGAGAACGAAGTCACAGGACTTCGGGAAAAGCTTCAGTGCACTTCGCAGGAAGCCAAGGAGAAGCTACAACAGGAGAAGCCTGTTGGTAGTGGCTGGGGGACGAGCCACAAGTAAGTGTTAGGGGACTGTTGGAGCAGAGTCCCGCAGCTATAGGAGAAGCTACCATTTTGGTGGATAGACAGTTTGGCGAAGACAAGGAGATAAGGTGAAGCTATGACGCCGTAGCATGTTTCTAGCTGCAGAGCCGAGCCGGAAACCGTGATTGTTTGAACAGAGAAGTCAAAGGAGGCGACAGTACCTGAGCGGCCGAGAAGAGAGAGCTCAACCACTGCATTGAAGGCAGTGACGAAGACAGGAGGCCTCAGCTACCCTCATAAAGGAAAAAGAGCAACGAGGCTGAGGTATTGAAGATGAAGGACATAGGAAGGGAAGCGGTGCATAGTACCCATGGTCAGCGCCGGGAAGCATGGAAGACTGCAAAGAGCAGTGGTGTGACGGAAAGCGGCTACCCCAAGTACAGATATGTCGACTGTCACTAGTTAGGGTTTTGGGTTACTATTGGGACAGGCCCACAGTGTTGTAATGGCGAGACCTTCGGGCCGCCTATAAAGGGATGTATTTTGAAGTGTAAAAGGTTGGCATTTTGAGCATTTTAAGCCATCCAGCTAGTCAGATTATCAGTAGTCTGTTAGTTCACTGTTATTTTGTATTGTAACAATCCACAGGGATTGACAAAGAGAGAGTGAGAGTATATTGTAAGAAGGAAATATAGAGAAGAGATCTAAGAGAGAAGGGCTCCAGGCTGTGTGCGGAGTTACCCAGAAGATCTCTAGCTGCATTTGCGGTGCAGCAGAACTGTGTACCTCTCTCAAGTTTTAATATAGAAACACAGTTCTGTGGACGTAGCTTCTACCCTGGAAGTGAACCACGTAAAATCTGAGCGTTGTGTGATTGATTCATGTGATTGTATTTGCTTGTTATATCTGTCATTCATTACATGAACTTTGCTTACAGTAAATATATGAATGTGTTATTCAGTTTACAACATTATAGAAGGATAAATACAATTTTAGGTCTTTAAGTATTATGTATAAGAGTTTGTCTAAGTTTCACTCAAGACAGTTAAGAGTCGCAGTGTAAAACAGCCTTGTGCGTTGAGTCCTGTAAGTTGAACACCGGTACGCTAAGTACATTGAGTCGCAGCGGTAGGATATCGCATGGAGGCGATATCGCACCATCAGAGGAGTTGTGGTGCGCGATACCGCGGGTTAAGGATCAAGCGGAGGAAAGAGTTACGTGTTGCCTAGGACGCGGCGATGCGATAAGGGATAAGGTTAAAGTCAGCGCGAGTAAGAGGAAACTGCGCATCGTAGAGAGAGAGACATCTCGCAGGCTAAGAAGGGCTGCGAGGCGCACATAGGACACCATACAGAACCTGGTCAAGACACTTGAGTCTTTGGCCAACCCATTAGAATCACTTAGGGTGAGACTTTAGGCCGCTCCGCGGTCTGTTGCCGAAAGGGCCAGTGAGCTAGGGGTGTTGTTGGTTCATTATAGTAAACCCGGGTCTGCCCAGACGACCAACATTCAGGAAGTAATTTATCAATACAAGCTGGAGTTGGAAAGCTCAATGGGGATCTACATCAACCGTCCGGAATAAGGTACGAATCGAGATCCTTTAGTGTTAGATATTTGGTTTCTCTTGCATATAGGAAAGGATTGATTTCTGGAGTCAAGTTGTCTGTTGTGGTACCCCAAGCCATAGGAATTTCTCTCCGTAACAGAATTGGCAACTCCGTAGGGGAGTTCCTGATAGTTGTCCTTTGGGGGGTTTTATCGGCATTCAATGTTCTTGAATTGCTCTGATTTCTTTGTTTCTGAGTCGGGTCTGGGGGCATGTTTTCCTGGTAGTGTCTGATTGGTGTGAATTTTGTGTCAACTTATCTGTTTGCCTTCATTTTTATACATTTTTCTTCCTATACATGAGTTTTTAACTCAAAGTCGCGTGTACACGTGGTTTTGCTTAAGATATTCACATACATACGCGGGTTTTCTGCATACAGTCCCGTATGCCCTGAGTTTTGCCTTTTAGAGGAAGATTGAGTGTTGTTGGGTGAGTTTTGATGATTGTTGATTCTCCTTTGATGCTTCTAGAGTCTGTATACACCTCTGTTTCTGACTAGAGACACCTTTTAGGGTAATTTTTTTTTTTAAGAATGTTCTTGTCATTGCATTTTTTATTTTTTGTTTTGGGATTAGTTCATTAGGTCTCTTTTACCTTAGTTCTTTGCGTGAGTGCCGTTTGATTGTGCTTGCAGAGTCTGAGGGTGGTAGAGTCATTCTTTTGCTTTATCATCTCATTTTTATTCAAAAAATCTAAAATATTTGCTTCTTTGCATCATTATGCATTGCACTTTGCATTTTGCATGGTACTTGCACTAGGTTTGCTTAGAGAAGTATTAGTCAGGCTTTCATATAGGAATGATTGCATTTGTCATTTGAAGAGAAATTTTGCATTTCATGTAGTAGCATGCCCTATTTTCATTCGACACAATTCATTTGCTTTGATTGTTAGGTGTGCATTTTGCTTCGTGTTGCGTCATAACACCATTGGTTGCATAGTCATCTACCTTTTTTGAGTAATAAAGCCAAATAAAATCAACGCTTAATTAAAATGGATTACACTATTTTCTTTGATAGGGTACACCAACAAGATTAGGTTTTAGTGTCTTGGAATAGTTCATTGTGAGTAAATTCTCCAAGACCACTAAACAACAACATGTATGTGTTTGTCCAGGTGAGAGTGTGAAATTCCTTGGTATAATTAGTGTTTCTCAGGATCCTCCTCTTACAAGGGAGTTAAGCACGAGGCAGTGTGAGCGGTTATTGATTGGGATGACCCCTAGTCATAATTGAGTAGCACCGAAGATATTTCCAGGATTGTATTCGTATCTGGGGGATCTTTCGAGAGTTTCGGGCTTTGCTACCCTGCCCATACGGTCAATCCCGCCTGCGACTATCTGCCTGAGAATTGATTATATTGAGATGACCTTAGTTGCCTTACCTAGGTTATCGAGGGGGTACTTTGCAGGGGTTATTCTGTAGGTGTCCCGGCCAAGTTGGGGTCGGACAACATAGTCGCTATATGCGTTGAAGTTGAGGGCCACAATAATTGGTTACGAACCTTCGCTTGTTGTGTATGGCAGTCTCAAGCCTCTCCTAGGCGAGACATACCTGCTTCATTCGGGAGCTCACATATCATACCCTTGTTTGCTTGTGATTGGCTTTAGATTATATAGGTGTATGCTCTATGCACACTAGCTTGCTTAGGGTTTGCGTAATTAGAAGAGTCTTTTTTCATTTTTTGAGTCATTGTGGATTCGGGTGCGGCACTTCGTCGTTCTCGTCGTTTAGCAGGACTTCCACCTTCTACATCTCCTCTTGCTTTGGGAGAGAGAAACAGACAGTCCAGGCAGACTACTTCTCACATTGATTCACACACGATAGAAGATCATGAAGATGAAATTCCTGAGTTGCCTTCTCCACCTCACGAGGTTGGGGAAGAAGATCCTATTCCTAAATATGATCCTTCACCTGATATACCTACACACACTGGGTATGATCCCTCATTCACAGGTCACTGGTATTGGTTTCCGGGCGACAAGACTCATCATGAACCTGCGAGCACTAGTTATGACATGTCTGGTATTCCTACACATGATTTGGCTCAGCATCCCGAGTTAGAGTTTGAACCTAGCACTATGACTGGGGGCATTCCTAGTCATTTCAATGTGGAAAGGTTTGGGAACACGAGTCACATTGCACCCTCCATCCTGGCGATGGAGGTCACATCACATGTTCATCCTAGACCTAGTGCTAGTAGTCCTATTCGGATACTAGAACCAAGACGAGTGACGGTAGGGAATACCACTTACATAGTTTCACAAGTCCCTTCATCCTTTATTCCTAGTTCTTCGAATGTTATTCCTCCCCCTCATTCACATGGTCCTTTGGGCCGGAATGTTGCTACGAGTCATGTGCGTACCGCTACTACTCGCGTAGTTATGTCTCAGAGTCAAGTACCTCCTATTGTCTCGGGAGGTCGTATTCCTACTTCTGGAGGCCATATTCCTACTTCTGGTGGTAATATTCCTACTTATGGAGTGTCTCATGGGACTTTTTATGGACCATATTATGGACCGCAGTATGCACAGAGTTATTCACCTTATGGGTACGGGTATCAACAACCCGCTTACTCCCCGAATTATGGCTTTGTAGCCCCAAATAGTCAAGGTACACCACATTATGGTGCTTCCATGCCACCTTACACAGGTCAAATGGGAGGACGATACTATGGCCATGGCCATGGTGGTTACGGTAATCAGTCCTATGTGAACCAAAATTATCAAGGAGTGTCTCATCGACCTGCTCAACCTAGGATCCCTTTCCTCGCAACATTAAATTTGTCTGACTTGTTGAGACTAACGAACGATCCAGTATCTTATGACCCAACTTGGCCGGCTGTCCCTACAAAGCTTCCCTCAGACATTCCCAAATTTGAGGGCAAACCGGGAGAAGATCCTAGTGAACATGTTACTACATTTCACCTTTGGTGCTCTTCTAATTCCTTACACGAAGATTCGATTCGTTTAAGGTTGTTTCAACGCACCTTCACTAGGCCTGCAGCGAAATGGTACATAGAGTTACCTAGGGGGGCATTCAATTTGTTCGATGATCTAGCTATGATTTTTATCAACCACTTCCAGCTACCAGTGCATTATGACGTTGGTACAAAACTCTTGTCGACATTTCGGCAAGACAAAGCCACGCATATCTCGGACCATATCCAAGAGTGGCGTAGATGGAAGAGATTGATTAAAGCCTTCATACCGTCAGAGTTTCTCCTCGAGTGGTTCCTTAAATTGTTACTACCTTATATAGCGTAGGATGTTTCTACATCTGGAGTTCAGAACAAGGAACAAGCCATTTTTAGGCCGCAGGAATTGGATTTGATTTATGCTCAATCCGATTTGTTGTATGAGATTATTCCTAACGCTCCACGTTCTAGTTTCGACCCTAAGGTCAAACCTGGACCACATGCCGATGGCATTATTGGTTGTACGAGTACCAAACCTGCAGATTCGGTTGTGAAACAGGTCAGCCATTTATCTATCAACCAATTTTCCTCGGGACAAGCCACGACTTTGTCTCAACCCACCCAAACGGTGAATGTGCTTTCGGTGTAATCGTCGGACCAAAAGGGTAACCAGCAACCCGGAAGGAATAAGAAGAAGGGTAAAAACAATCGTAAGTGTGGGAATAGGAATGAAAATGCCAATCCTAATGACAAGAACACTCGAAATGCTGAGGGGGACAAGCAGCCTAAACGTACGGTTAAGTTTCCTTGCAAGTTGTGTAAGGATGACCACCTCACTCACTTGTGCCCTCGAATAGAAGAAGCCTGGAGGTTCATAGCGTAGGGCCCAGTTGTGCTGACCAACCCTTTACCTCATAATCAAAACATGAACTCGAGGACCCATGATCAGTCTGGGAGGGATCAAGATCCGCTAGAAGCTAGTAGTGGTCATGGTTGCATCAATATGGTGCATGCTACTAAGGTTGTGACTCATGCGAAGGACTATGGTTCATCACAAACAGACCTTGGAAAGGAACCTGCTCCACCTGAGAGTCCTTTGCGTATTGAAAACCCTGTGGATAAACCTAAAGTTGCACCTCGCATTCCTAAGGGAGTCCTTAAGCATTCGGGGTACAATCCTAATGCTCAAGCTGCCCAGAACTATTCTGTTGTCGAGGATTTGGGCCACACTCCTTGTGCGATGTCTGCACTCGAAGTATTTCAGAGTTGTCATTCACAAAGGAAGGCTTTGCTTTCTGCTCTTGGTGTTAACGATGATAACTCTTCCTCTGTCATCAAATTTGAAACCATGGGACTATAGCCTCGCTTGCCTTACTATGTGTCTCTCTTGATTCATGTAGAATGTCTTAACATGACCGTTAAATGCACTGTGATTGACGAAGGCGCTACTGCTTTCGTGATGTCTTTGGCATGTTGGAAGGGTTTGGGTTCCCCCGAGTTGTCTAAATTTGCTACCATGTTGACTGATTTTGATGGTAGATCATTTTAGCTGCACGAGATTCTTCCTTCTCTTAAGGTCCGTTTGGGAGGGAAGACCGTCGCGATCGAGGTCGAGGTGGTTGATGCACCCCTTGACTACAATCTCTTACTGGGTAGGAATTGGATGTATAGTATGCAAGCTGTAGCTTATTCTCTAGTTCGAGTTGTATGCTTTCCGTTTGATGGGAAGATAGTTACGATTGATCATACGTCATTCAAGAATCCGCATCTTACCGCATCTTTAGGAGCTTCTATCCTGATTGTCGAGCACTCTCAGCGAGCAACTGAGAGTGTGGGTGTTGGCATGCATCCATCTCTTATGGGAAGCTTTAGTTGTCCTGCACCTGTTCTTATGATCGGGTCTAGTTCCGGTGAGGCTTCATCATCAGTGAGATCGGTATCTTTTCGCACAACCCATATGAAAGATCCTTGGATTCTTCCTACACTGAGTCCTTTGAGTGAGCCCATCGAAACGGACGTGCCATTGCCTGCAACTATGATAGCATACCAAGCTAATCTTGCAAGTGTTGTAGAGCCTAGTCCTTCCTCTTCGCGGACGGAGGAGGAGGACCCATATGTGCTGCCTACATGGGCAGTTGAGTCTTCTCACGCACATGACTGCCTTGATAGTGTTTTTCCATCCGATGAAGCTATTATCGAGGCCATGTCTGGAGTTGAGCCACCTTGGGAAGAGTTGCATCATAGATCTTACTTTCTTCCCGAGCTTGACCATTTGGAGTGTGAGGACTTTAGGGGGTTCTTAGTGAGAGAATTGGTAGTCCCGTGGTTCCATTAAGCTCTCCTGGTCTGATGTCTCATGGAAACATGGCGAATATATCTCCTACCATTCCTATCAATATCTCTCGCGATCCTGGCAAGATTGATAATGTCTATATTGGGGCAGAATGTTCCCATGTTGAGATTCAAGAGTATGCCGAGCTGTTCAAAGAATTTCATGATGTATTTGCTTGGTCATACGAGGAAATGCCAGGTATCGACCCTCACATTGTTGAACATGAGATTAAAACTTATCCCAATGCTAAGCCTGTTTGACAACGCTTGTGTGCGGTGAATCCTAGGAAAGCACCCGTGATTAAGGCTGAGATAGAAAAACTGTTGAATGTTGGTTTTATCTATCCCATTCCCTTAACAGAGTGGGTGTTAAACCCCGTTCTGGTTGATAAGAAACAAGGAACGATCTGCATATGCATTGATTTCCGTGACTTGAATCATGCATGTCCTAAGGACAATTTCCCCACACCATTTATTGATCAAATTTTGGATGAGTGTGCAGGAAGCGAAGTATTTTCCTTTATGGACGGCTTTTCCAGATACAATTAGATACAGATTAAACCCGAGGACCAACATAAGACTGCATTTATTTATGCTTGGGGTACCTTTGCATATCGAAAGATGCCTTTTGGCCTTAAAAATGCCAGAGCCACATTTCAGCGGGCTATGACCTTGATTTTCCATGATATCAAATCGATTATTGAAGTCTTTTTGGATGACCTTGGTGCTCATTCTCGTATGAGGATGTGTCATTCCTACCATTTGAGATTAGTGTTCGAAAGGTGCCGCCATTATTTGGTCAAGTTAAATCCTCATAAGTGCATCTTTTGCGTGAAGTGTGGTCGCTTATTAGGGTTCATTGTCTCCAAGGAGGGTATAAGAGTCGACCCTTTAAAGGTTGAGGCAATACTTCAATTGTCTCCCCCGAGAAAAATTAGACATATTCAATGTTTGCAAGGCATGGAAAATTTCTTTCGGAGATTCGTCGTTAACTTTGCTAATTTGACTAGAGGCTTTATGCGTCTTTTGAAGAAGGACACTACCTTTTGCTGGGGTGAGCGAGCCCAGGAGTCCTTTGATGCACTTAACCAAGCCTTAGCATCGGCCCTAGTGATTAGTCCACCCGACTATAGCCGTGACTTTTTTTTTATGTGGCCGTGTCCATGGAGACAATTGGTATGGTTTTGGTTCAGTAGGATGAGGAGCTCCAAGAGCATTTCATATATTATTTGAGCCGGAACCTTATAGATGCAGAGATCCGTTATTCCCATGTGGAGAAACTTGCCTTAGCTACTGTTCATGCAGTTCAAAGATTGAGACACTATATTCTCCTTCGCCAAACCTTGGTGGTAGCCCATGTCAATCCATTTCAGTTCGTCCTCACTAGAAGGATGATTGGGGGAAAGTATAATAAGTGGATTGTCATCTTGCAAGAATTCGATCTCGAGTTTGTTTCGGCAAAATCGAAAAAATCGTTGATTTTTGCGGAGCTTATATCTGATTTCCCAAGTGAGAAGGAGGAGGAAGTTTGTGAAGATACGTTTGTCGATGAGCACATTTCCCAGATCTCAACTTTGGATCCATGGTATGGGGATATTATCATATATTTACAAACATTGAAGGTCCCTACTCACCTTTCACGGGATGAATGATGACGGTTACGTCACGTATCCAAGAATTACCTCATAGTGGATAACACATTATATTGCCGTGGGGTAGATTCCATTTTACGTCGTTGTTTAACTCATGAGGAGGTTGAGCTTATGTTGAATGATTGCCATGGAGGGGCGTGTGGTGGCCATTTATCTAGGCTTTCTACAGCCCAAAAAATATTGAGAGCGGGTTATTTCTGGACGTCAATCTTTAAAGATTGTGTCAATATGGTCAAGAAGTGCCACCCTTGCCAGGTGTTTGCACGCAATATGCGCTCACATCCTGCCCCGTTAAATCCAATTATCATCGCCGATCCCTTCACTAAGTGGGGGCTTGATTTCATGGATTGCAACCTAGCTTCAGCTGGAGGGCATCATCATGTTATCATGGCTGTTGATTATTTCACGAAATGGGCTGAGGCTATGTCCATGGTTAAATTCGACGGTGAGACAGCCGCACATTTCATATTCAACTAGATCATTACTCGGTTCGGTATTCCGAAAGAGCTTGTCACTAACCATGGTAGGCACTTTCAGAATCGGATGATGGAAGAGTTGGCATCAAAGTTAGAGTATAAGCGGGAGCATTCCTCTTCTTATTACCCTCAAGCGAATGGACAAGTTGAAGCAGTGAACAAATCACTTAAGTCCATTCTCCAACAAACCATCACAAAAAGCAAGACCAATTGGCATATCATGTTATATCATGCTTTGTGAGCTTATAGGACCACTGTTAAGGCTGCCACCGGTTTTTCTCCATATCAACTTGTACATGGAGTGGATTCTATATTGCCGGTTGAGTACGAAATCCCTTCTTTGAAGCTAGCCATAGGGCTCTTACCAGACACTTCACCATTGGAGGAGCGTTTGGTCCACTTAGAGCAGCGCCGAGATGCCTTGGTGGCTTTAGAAGTGAATAAGCATCGCGTTAAGGTCCAGTATGATAAATATGCCCATCCAAGGAATTTAGAGAAGGAGATTTGGTCCTTTTGTGGGATTAACCTAAAGAACCCACGGGGGCAGGAAAATTTAACCCCATGTGGCATGGTCCTTACGTTGTTAAACGTGTGTTAGAGAAGGGCGCTTATGAGCCAGTAGATTATGAGGGGACAACCTTGGCGGAGCTTAGAAATGGGCTCTATCTTAAAAAGTACTATGCATGATTCTCAATCAGGGTTATGTTGTGGCTGCAACCGTTTTCCCCAAATTTCTTAAATTTTGGTCCCCTCCTCATGATTTAGCATTTGTTCTTAATCGTTTGATCCGTGAATTGTTGTTGGTCATACTTTAATTTTGAATGATTATTGAAGGCTAACACTCGTCCTGGTTTTCGAAAGTTGCGTGTGTTTCGAAGTTGTTTGGGTCGTCGATTGTGAGTTTGGTCTTGTTGACTGTTCTTTGATGGCCCGTTGTTTCGAAGGTGAAATGGATTTTGATCGCTGTTGAATTTTGAAGCCGTTCGAACACTTAATAGTTTCTATTGATTGGGCGTCATTTTTGTTTAATCGGAAGTCATAGTCTTTCCTCTTCCGCCGTTGCGGCTCCTAAAGCAGTTAAGCACCCGAAGTACAAAACGCTCCGACTGACGATGCTTATTAGTCTTTTGGTCACGCATGTCTCTAACCTTTCCTTTTCCGCCGTTGCGGCTGGGAAAGTCATTTAGTTTCCGATGTAAATATCTTCCGACTAAAGCTTTTCCCGCCCGCATTTCGCGTGTCTTTAGCCTTTTCTCTTCCGCCATTGCGGCTCCCAAATCGGCTAAGCGCCCAAATTCCAAAACGCTCCGCTAGCCGATGCATTAGTCTTTCAGTCGCTTGCCCATAACTTTTTCTTCTTCCGCCGTTGCGGCTCCCAAAGTAGTTAAGCCTCCGAAGTGTAAAGCCTTCCGACTTCCGATTGAGAGTGTTCCCGCCCGCGGGTCGCGTATCCTTAACCTCTCCTCTTTCGCCGTTGAGGCTAGGAAAGCCTTTTCGCGTTCGATGTCGATATCCTTCTGGCTTCCAATTTAGAACTTTCTCGCTCGAGGCTTAGTCAAAACTCTTCCGTTTATTAAAATTCTCAGATCAAGGGATGCACCTAGCCGTTTTCTTATGGATTAGCCATTTCAGGTGGTTTAAGTTAACGTTTAAAATGCCATTTCAACGAATGATGCACAGTAATTGATTGCAGGTAGAACTCAAGGGACTGTTGGGGCGACCACGGTGTGAAGGCGTAGCTTGACAGTTTGTAAAAAATCAAATCGAAACCGATAGACTCGCAAGGAAGACAAGCGAAGGAAAAGACAAAAAAATGAAAGCAACAAAAAACGCAGATCTGAAAGGTCCAGCAGTTACTCAACTAATCATGAGCATATGAAGAACCGAAAAGTCACACGTTTGGGGGGAGCCCAAACAATC
>LPNX010975825.1:319423-361949 GCA_001517045.1 Pseudotsuga menziesii | reverse complement strand
GAGTCTAAGACGAGAGGTAAGAACCTGCGCATCACATTGTGACTACTCTTTGCATCTTTATCACCCTGCATTGTTAATTAGGCACGTGCATATCATACTCAAAATCAAAAAATACAAAAATACACGGTGGATTGGGCCGCAACCGGTAAAACCTTTGTTTTTGTTACTTGACCCACGGTAGCCGGACCGTAAACCGGACGGATTCCCCATACCAAACAGTCACGGGCTAATTAGGAACGTTGACTGGGGAGAATCCCTTACTATTGTTGCCTGCGAATTTCCAGGCCTCAACAGTTCTGGCGCTAGAAGGAGGGCCGCCAGTGCATGGCTGGCCGAGGAAACCCGTTTTCCCGAGATTATTCCACCGGTAACAGTTCTGAAAGCAGTGGACTTCATAATCCAATTCCGGAAGAAAGGAATAGAGAACATCTGTATTCTGTTGGCAACGAAGTTGTTAATGACCTGAGAAGACACACCAGGGCATATGTAAAGAAGATTGGAGGATTGCCAATTATCCCTGAATTGCCCAGAAGAGAATATAAAAAGAAAGATCGTCCTGTAGTAGAAGACTCAGTGCTGGTTGGAGACTGGGAAGAACTTGTAGAAACAGCCTTACAGGAAGTTGTACTACCTTTGAATCAAGAAGGCCTAGATACCCCTCACAGTTCTCCTGCTCACACTCCTATTGTCTCACCTCCTCACTCTCCACCTAGAATCATGGCAGGAGTAAATGCTAATCCACCACCCAACCCACCAAATCCACCACCTGCCTGGAGAGCCAGATCACCTTTAAATCTAATGCCTCCGCTACATGATTTACCTCAATCCTTTGAAAAGATGCTGCCCAAGTTCGACCCAAATGAGAAGATACTAGTAGACGATCACCTGCAAAGTTTTTACTTGGCGATAGAAGGGTTGAGGGTTGGGGAGTATGAGGATGTAGTTTGTAGACTATTTCTGCATACCCTTAAAGGAGCTGCAGCATCATGGTATTTTGGGTTCCCTGCTAACTCTATCCCTGATTGGGATACCTTCGAGAGAATTTTCAGAAGTAAGTATGCGATTCAAAAGACTCATGCAGCCCTCATGAAAGGACTATGCGCCTTGAAGAAAGAGAGAAAGGAGAAGGTGCACAGTTTTACTCAAAGATTTGCAGCGTACCTCAAGAATTTTTCTGACGCTGACAAACCTTCGGACAAGGTCTTGATTGAATATTATACCTCAGCTTTAGGCCCTAATTTGGCCATGTTTGCCAAAGGTAGGGCCAAGACTACTTTGACGGAAACCTATGAAGAGGCGGAAATAGTGGAAGCTGAAAGAGAAAGTATCGAAGATTATCCCGAACAGTCAGGAGAGAAAGGTGGGGGAAGGAAAGCCTTATTGTTTACTAAGCCTAAGGAAGAGAAATCACCAGATTATGAAAGTATGGCCAAAATGATGCAGAAGCTTTCTAATAAAATCATAGACTTGGAGAAAGAAAAGGAAGCACAAAAGTTCTATAAGCCTTATTATAAGAAAAGAGAGGATAACAATCATTCTCAACCTCCTCCACACAATTCTGCATCTATGAATTTAACAGAGGTAGGCATGGACAATTTTTGCACTTTTCACCAACAACCACACTCTGAAAAGAATTGTCCCCAATGGATAAACTCGGTGACATTGGTCATGAATCAACTGTTGGATTCTGGATTAACAGAAGAGGGAGATGAAGAAAGAAAAGAGAATACTACTTCAACGAAAGAACAAGAAGAGGAAACCATGGTTTTGTGGGATTCTGTTTCGTTATTTGATGCTGAAGAGGAAAAGAATCAGGGGTACAAGGACGTCATGGAAACCAACGTAGCAACAAGAAGCCAAGGGTCGGTTAAAGAAGACAGTCTTATACTCCCAAAGATTAAGAGGATTCAGCGAAATGTTAAGAAATTTCAAAATAAATCCTTAGCTGATAAAATTCCAGAATTCACTATTACCAGCCAAGATCCTAAGCAGAATAATACGTTGGCCAAGCCAAATGAAGAAAAGATGAATGCTGATAAACCTCATCCCATTGAACAGCAAATGGATTATGACATCATGGAGGATTTAAAGAAGGTAAAAGCGATTGTTTACTATTCGAAATGTGTAAAGTGCCACAGCAAAAAGAAAGACTATTGAAAGCACTTGAAACATCGGATGAGAGGCTGCCCATTGACAATCAGCCTGCAAAAGAAGAAGAAATCGGAGAAACCAGCATTGGAGGTAAGTCTAAGAGCAAACATCCACCTTTCCACCTCACGTTTGAAATTTTTAATCACAACGTACATAATTGCCTGGTAGACTCGAGGGCGTCGGTCAATGTCATGCCAATATCAGTCTGTAAAAGGATAAATGGGTAGCCTAAGCCATCCACTTGGAGAGTTGTCCAGTTGGATAGGACAGATTTAAAGATAATGGGTGAGATGGAGGATGTCCTGATCTGCCTGTCATCAAATGATAAAGTGTGCCAAGTCATTAATATCGTGGTGGCATATATACCAAACGCTTACGGTCTTATTTTGAGCAGAGATTGGTTAGCGAAACTGAACGGATATTTTGCCTCTGATTGGTCACATATGTGGTTGCCGTATAAAGGAAGTCCGAACCAAATTAAGATCTTGAGGGAGCCTCACATGAAATATAACGTTACTCGACTTGAGGAGAAGAATGAACCAGTGGATTCTATATTGGGAAACTATTTTATTGAGTTGGAACCAGGAAATTACCAAGCAGAAGAAGCCAGCAACACATCAGACACTCAGCCTGATCTCCTTCGATTCTCACAGGCTGATGAGATTGACTGTAACATAGTAAACTTAGCAGTAGGAGTAGATTCGCATTCACTAGTTAGTGATTTTTGGACTTTGTTTTTTGATGGCTCTAAGACGTTAGAAGGGTCAGGGGCCGGTTGTGTCCTGATCGACCCCCAGAAGAATAAACATTTTCTTTCATGTAGATTAGAGTTTGAATGTACGAATAATATAGCTGAGTATGAAGCGCTGGTGCAGGGCTTGAGGAAAGCGATTGAATTAAAGGTAAGTAATTTAAAAGTTTTTGGAGACTCTGAAATTATTGCGAAACAAATACAGAATCAAATACATTGTGTTTCCCCTCACTTAAAGGCTTACCAAAATGAGGTATTGGACCTGCTTAAATGTTTTAATGCATTCAATATTATTTCAATTCCAAGACTTAAAAATGCAGCGGCTGATTTGTCGGCCACATCAGCCGCTAGATTGGTACCCACTAATAATCGATGCTCTGTTGAATTACTTTTCAGGCCCTCAGTACCTGATATGATTACCAACCTACGAGTGTTCGATGATGACCAACAAATTATAGAATGCTTAACGAATGACGAGGTATTTAAAGGAGCAATTATAGACGATGAAGAACATCAGGCCGAGCTGAAGTATGATAATTTCATCCCGAAGGGAGTTAGGACGTTAGAAGGAATGTTCAATTTAAATGAAAAGTTCAGAAGACCAGCCAACGTGAAGACCCACAGCTCGTCTCTACAGTTCGAGCTGATAAATTTAGGGACTGAGACGATTCCTAAATTTGTGAATCTCGGCAAATGTTGTTCACCAGCAAAAAGAGACAAGTTCGTTGGTCTATTTAAACAATATAAAGATGTTTCGCATGGACATACGAAGATTTGAAAACATATGACACCAGCATCATAAAACATGTTATTCCCATCAAAGCTGGTGTCAAGCTGTATCAGCAACCTTTAAGAAAAATGCATCCAAAATTGGAACCGTTGATTCAGAGTGAAGTGAATAAATTATTGGATGCTAGAATCATTTTTAAGGTCAGACACTCTGAGTGGGTATCAGATCTGGTACCAGTGAGGAAAAAATCTGGAGAAATCAGACTATGCGTGGATTTCAGAAATTTAAATCGCGCTTCAAATAAAGATAACTATCCTGTGCCACCTATGGAGCAATTGCTGCAAATGGTCTCAGATTCTGAACTGTTTTCATTATTAGACGGTTTCTCTGGATATAATCAAGTATTAGTAGCCGAAGAAGACAGATTGAAGACAACGTTCAGGACCAAATGGGGAACCTTTGCCTACAGAAGGATGCCCTTTGGGCTTATAAATGCTGGAGCAACGTTTCAGAGGGCTATGGACATAGCTTTCCGCGGATTGATTGGCCGTTGTGCTGTAGTGTACCTTGATGATATTACGATATTCTCAAAGAAGAGAGAAGAGCACGCTTTTCATTTAAGGCAGATTTTTGAACGCTGTCGGAAATATGGCATCTCGCTCAATCCCAAAAAGTGTGTGTTCGCTGTCACGGAGGGCAAATTGCTAGGTCATATAGTTTCAAAGAAAGGAATCTCTATAGATCTAGAAATAATTAAGGCCATCGAACAAATCCCTTTGCCCCATAATAAAAAAGGGATGCAATCATTTATGGGAGCTATAAACTTCGTGTGAAGATTTGTGCCTGATTTTGCTCAGATTATCAAGCCACTCCAGCAGATGGTGAAGCAAAATGCACAATTCAAATGGATTGATATTGAGAAGAACACATTGAACAAAATTAAAACTGCTGTTGCACACGCACCCTCCCTGAAAAGCCCAGATTTCGATAAAGACTTTATTCTGTATACCTTTGCACCCGATGATTCGCTAGCAGCTGTGCTTACGCAAAAGGAAGATGGAGGGGATGAATTCCCAATATCTTTCATGAGCACTGGTCTACAAGGGACCGAATTAAATTACCCAGCCATTGATAAACAAGCTTACGCAGTATTTAAAGCAGTAAAGCAATTCAGGCCTTATATTTTAAAAAATCGAACCAAGGTGATCATACCCTACCCAGCTGTAAGGTCCCTTCTTGTACAGAAGGAGTTAGGAGAAAGAAGGGGCAACTGGGTAACAGCTCTTCAAGAGTATGACCTTGAATTCAAGCCAGCCTCTATAATTAAAGGACAAGGGTTGTGCAAAATGATGACTGAAAATGGAAAAAATGAAGAACACGCTTGGGAGGATGAAGTCGAATTACATGTAATGGAGGTATGTCCTTTGTTTACAACCCTCGATTCTTGGTATAGAGACCTCGTGCATTACCTACAGACAGGGTTCTTGCCAGAACATTGGAATTCTAAGCAAAGAAGAGCGCTGTGTCTCAAATCAGCATCCTATTAAATTGTTGAAGGAATACTATTCAGGAAAAACTATGACGGAGTTCTCCTAAGATGCTTAGAGAAAGAAGATGCGAATAAAGTAATGACATATTTGTATGACGGGCCTGCTGGGGGGCATTATTCAGGAGATACTACAGCCCACAAAATCCTCAGAGCCGGTTACTATTGGCCTACGCTCTTCAAAGATGCACATGCACATGTCAGGAAGTGTGATATTTGCCAAAGGTGTAGTGGGAGACAACCTAAAGCAGCGGCACCCCTAAAGCCTGTGATGATCACGGAGCCATTCGAGCAATGGGGGTTGGATATTATTGGAGAAATAAAACCGAATTCCTCCCTGCAACACAAGTCATTCTTACCGCGACCGATTATTTCACTCGCTGGGTCGAAGCTATCCTGCTGCGCAAGATAAATGAAGACGCGGTCATCAGCTTCCTACAAGATCATATCATGACCAGGTTTGGAGTTCCAATTTCGTTAGTCTTTGATAATGCTAAGTACTTTTCATCAATTAAATAAACTACTTTTGCTCATGACAAGGGGATAAAATTGCATTATTCTGCTAATCACTATCCATAAGGAAATGGCCTGGCTGAATCCTCTAACAAAAATCTGATTAGAATTTTAAAGAAAACTGTAATAGAAAACTAGAGGAGTTGGCACTCAGCGCTACCAAATGCCCTTTGGGCTGATAGAGTCACCCCAAGTCTTCGATTGGAGTGTCTCCATATACCCTTGTCTACGGTAAAGAAGCCATTCTTCCTCCCAATATCATGCTACCTTCTTCCATAATAGCTCAAGAATCTAGAGGGTCGGATGATGAAGTTTTGCAAATAAGGATAAATAATCTCCTGAAAGCAGAAGAGGCTAGATCTAAAGCTAGAGAGCGCTTTAAGCAACAACAGAAGGTAATAAAGAGATGGTTTGACAAACATAAGGCAGGAACAAAAGAGTTTGAAGTGGGAGATCTGGTTCTCAAGTGGGATCACCCCCATGATGAGAAAGGAAAGCATACTAAATTCCAGCAGTTGTGGGTAGGCCCTTTTCAGATTGCGGCAAAGCTTGGCCCTTCTACTTATAAGTTGCAGGATCTACAGGGTTGGGAAGAGAACTTACCAGTAAATGGTTTGGTTCTCAAGCCTTATTTTTCCTGAGGATTTGTTTGAGTTCTTCTGTCTTGTATATAAATAATCTGTTTTGGCTGTCTTTTTGAGTCTTTGAGTCATGAAGTTTAGTTTTGTTTTACTGTAGATTTTCTGTTTGGTTTTAAATAAAAGAAGCAAGCTTTGGTCGCATGGAGAGCATTAGAATTCTGGACCAACTGAAATCCTTGATTATAAGAGTATGTATTATGGTTTTATCTGATAAAGCTTCTTCTAGTTTAGCAGTTTTCCTAAATGGCTGTGAACGCATTGAAATCCTGCTTAATCCCTGTAAAGTAACTCAAGATTAAAAGGTCTAGAATACTATTTCGAGACTCCATCCATCTCACACTCCTAGGGGGGTGACAACAAAAGACCCATGGAAAGGAAGCAGGGTAAACAGTATATTATATATAAATGATCCCATGCCAAGAATTGGAAGCCAAAAGGCTAAAAAAAGAGTCAAAAACTCCTAAGAAAGCAATGTATATCGAAGCAAAGTACTAAATCATATGAGTATAAAATTGCCAAAAGTTCCTCTCCGTCCGTGAGCTGAAAACTAAATACATCTCTCACACAAAAGGACACTATGGATAGAGGAGCCTGAACAAAAAATTCAGAAAGAAATGCATGAGGAGGAGTCAAAAGGACAAAAGTCCAAAAGCACAAAAGTGCAAAATGGCATGGGAATGAGGAACAAATGAATATTTCTGTTTACCAGATGTTACGATCCTGTGGTGTCCAAGCTGGAAGCTACCCAAAGACAGAGGTAAAAATGAAACTCATACTTCTGGCCTCGAAAGAGTTATCTTAACTTTGAAACCTTGGTTTCCATTTTCGTGAACGAGACTACCCTCAATGATTCAAAGTTCATGTATCGGCCATTTGGGAAATCCATACATCTAGAAGAATTCAACATGTTGATTTTATTGTTAAACAGTCTGTTACTTAAGGAAGTAGTTGTCCAGAGATCTAGGTTCACCAGGTAGTCGCCAATTGTTGCGGCTGCAACCGTTTTCCCAAATTTCTTAAATTTTGGTCCCCTCCTCATGATTTAGCGTTTGTTCTTAATCGTTTGATCTGTGAATTGGTGTTGGTCATACTTTAATTTTGAATGATTATTGAAGGCTAACACTCATCCTGGTTTTCGGAAGTTGCGTGTGTTTCGAAGTTGTTTGGGTCACCGATTGCGAGTTTGGTCTTGTTGACTGTTCTTTGATGGGCCGCTGTTTCAAAGGTGAAATGGATTTTGACCGCTGTTGAATTTTAAAGCCGTCCGAACACTTAATAGTTTCTATTGATCGAGCGTCATTTTTGTTTAATCGGAACTCATAGTCTTTCCTCTTCTGCCGTTGCGGCTCCTAAAGCAGTTAAGCACCCGAAGTACAAAACGCTCCGAGTGTCGATGCTTATCAGTCTTTTGGTCGCGTGTGTCTCTAACCTTTCCTTTTCTGCCGTTGCGGCTGGGAAAGTCATTTAGCTTCTGATGTAAATATCTTCCGACTAAAGCTTTTCCCGCCCGCATTTCGCGTGTCTTTAGCCTTTTCTCTTCCACCGTTGCGGCTCCCAAATCGGCTAAGTGCCCGAAGTCCAAAACGCTTTGCCAGCCGATGCATCAGTCTTTCAATCGCTTGCCCATAACTTTTTCTTCTTCCGCCGTTGCAGCTCCCAAAGTAGTTAAACCTTCGAAGTGTAAAGCCTTCCGACTTCCGATTGAGAGTGTTCCCGCCCGCGGGTCGCGTATCCTTAAACTCTCCTCTTCTGCTGTTGCGGCTAGGAAATCCTTTTCGCGTTCGATGTCAATATCCTTCCGGATTTCGATTTAGAACTTTCCCGCTCGAGGCTTAGTCAAAACTCTTCCGTTTATTAAAATTCTGAGATCAAGGGATGCACCTGGCCGTTTTCTTGTGGATTAGCCATTTCAGGTGGTTTAAGTTAACGTTTAAAATGCCATTTCAACGAATGATGCACAGTAATTGATTGTAGGTAGAACTCAAGGGACTGTTGGGGCGACCACAGTGTGAAGGCGTAGCTTGACAGTTTGTAAAAAATCAAATCGAAACCGGCAGAGTCGCAAGGAAGACAAGCGAAGGAAAAGACAAAAAATCGAAAGCAACAAAAAACACAGATCTAAAAGGTTCAGCAGTTACTCAACTAATCATGAGCATATGAAGAACCGAAAAGTCACACGTTTGGGGGGAACCCAAACGATCTACTATTTGAGTTTAAATACTGGAAAGTTAGAATTTACCAGGGACTTTTTCCCTAGAAAAACTTGTAAACCATTTGCTTGTAAGAGGAACTATTTCGTTTTACAATCAGAAACTGCAACTTTTGCTTGTTGGAGAAAGCACAATGTGGAATGTATCAATGTGATTAAATGAGCAATGTTGAATGTGAACTATTTCGTTTTCAGCTGTGCCTCATTAGCTGTAAGAGCGTTCTAATTTCTTGAACCTATGTTCTTGTCTGAATGTTCTTCAGTACCTTTATGACGTCTTTTCCACTATGAGTAATGAAATTTTTAACTGTTGATGAGCTATCTTATCATATATACTTTTCTTCATGTTTATATGTTTGGTTATAAGAACAGCTATCTAGGATTTGCCATAACACATGAACAGGGGTGCATTACTCATGAATGAATACCCAGCTCTCTAGAGATAGTTTAGTTAGTATTTATTTTCTTGCATGATTTGGATGCTTGTGAGTTTAAGACGAGAGGTAAGAACCTGCGCATCACATTGTGACTACTCTTTACATCTTTATCACCCTGCATTGTTAATTAGGCACGTGCATATCATACTCAAAATAAAAAAATAAAAAAATACACGGTGGACCGGGTCGCAACCGGTAAAACCTTTGTTTTTGTTACTTGACCCACGGTAGCCGAACCGCAAACCGGACGGATTCCCCATACCAAACAGTCACGGGCTAATTGGGAATGTTGGTTGGGGAGAATCCCTTGCTGTTGTTGCCTGCGAATTTCGAGGCCTCAACAGGTTGACTATTGTATATTATTGTACAGTATTTTGCATAGTTAGGTTTTTCTTATGGTGATCGGGTTTGTTGATTAGCTTCCATTTCTTATGGCAGATGTCAATGGAGTCTTCCATCTTTATAGGATTCACGGATGGTACGAGCCGTCACACTAACTCAGCCTCTGCTGCTTAGGTGATTTATACTTCTACGGGTCAGGTATTGTCTTCAGGAGGCGTATGTTTATGGCCCTATTCAAACAATGTTGCTGAATATAGTGCCGTTATAGAGCTTCTACAGGATGCCATTTCACATGGTATTCTTTCTCTTGAGGTATGTCTTGATTCACAGTTAGTAGTGTCACAACTTAATGGCTTGTATCATGTTAGGGATCCAACATTATTATGAAGATTCTTACGTGTGAGATTGTTAGAACGACAATTTGACAACATAACATACATACATGTTCCAAGAATTTATAATCAAGTTGCTGACTCATATGCTAACTATGTGTTAGATTGGCATTTGTTTCATAGACAATAAGCTCATCACAAACATACATTTTTACACATGTAAAAAATAAATCGATCATCATAAAAGTTTTTCATTAAACATCCAAAATGTGATAATACATAAGTGTCATAATACAAAAATGGGGCTTTTGAGCCACCAAAATATAAATACACGGTAATACAAAATGTATCACTTCGAGGTATCTAAGCCTGAGGAGGAGGAGGGGGGTTCTGATCGTGGAAGGTCACCACGGCTCTAGCTAGCCGTCGAAACAACCGCACCCATGCTCATGGTACACCCACCACCTGACGCTGCATGGCCTCAGGCAAGTCCTCGACTTGCGCCATGGGTACCCTATATGTCAGCCGAACGAAGTTGGTATGAATGCTTTGGAGCGTCCACTCCACATCCACACCCATAATGTCATCTCCTCTTCCCCTTCGTCTATAACGAGGGAAGCCTTCAGGCTGCTATGGTCCTACATTTGCATGCATCTGACAGATCATCACTATGTGTTGTCACGCAAAAACATGTCTTTTGATTCCATATATCAAAAAACACAAAAAAAAATTAATAACTCAAAAAACTTAAAAAGAGGGTTGGGATTTGTTACCAATGTCACCGTATGTCGATCCTAGTGGTAGTGGTATGTCGGGATCTCCCCGAAAATCTATTCCCGCATAGGGGTAGTCATCGATGGCAACTATCTGCCGCCGCCACCATGGAAAGAAATCAACTGGACAAGGGTTGGACACCCTACCTCCACCCAGTCTGCGCATCACATCTGCCCAACGTCGTTGGGTCAGATCTCGAACCCCGTGAAGAGGAACGTCAACTCTAGGGCTCAATCCCAGAACACGCTCAAAGAAGAACGTGCTGAGTATACTGCTGAAACCGAAGTTTCGTACCCTACCCATCTTCCAGTCGCTGAGTTGTTGCTTCATGTTGCTCAACATCACAGTACTCCAATCGTAAACTATGGGCCTCATGCACTCCACTGCATAAAACATCAAGGGCCGCAAGGCCTGGTGGAGTGAGGCTAGCCTTGCTATCCTGCCGAGTGTCAGTAGTATGGCCTTTAGGCCTAGCATCTGTATGGAGTTAGTTGGGATCTGACTCCCGACCTTCTCCGTGTTTGGATAACAGTATACAGCTATATACTCATCTATGGTGAGGCCACCTCCGGGCCCGCGAGAACGTAGGTTCACCACTTCTCTCCGTCAGGACAATCCTGTAATGAAGTATATGTCCTCCACCTCTATAGTGAGAGACATCTTGTCAATCTGGAACGACTCTGAGTCAGGATCCCAGTAGTATACTAGCATTTGCAGCAGTCTTGGTTTGGCCCTTAAGCCACCAAGACACCAAAACTTGTAGAGCCCACATGCACGAAGAGCTTGTTGAGCCATTAGATCAGCCCGTACTGCTTCTTCTATATCCTCGTGCTCTTGTTCCCTCCACTCTAGAACCATCCTGCACATTTAATTCAAGTTTGGGTTATTAGATGTCTTAGAAAAACTTGAACGTGGCCGCATACGTGACTGTTTGCAAAACAGTCGCGTATGTACGCAACTTTGAGCCATTTTTCCGCGTATAGCCGGTCTTATACGCGAAAAATCCTCAATTTCCGCATGGGCCGTGGCGCATAACTTACGATGGCCTAGAATTCGATTTGGACCATGGAAAATTGAAAAATTTACACGTAAATGAAAGAGCAGGGCATGGGAAGTTACCTAGAAAAAACGGTGTCGAATTCCGCCGGTTGGATCTCCCAAAATTCGCGTTTGAAGTTGTGAGCTCAATTGGGTAAAAATTTCAAATGTTATATAATGTTTTGAATTTTTTACTATTTATAGAAAATTTTCAAATTTTTGAAATTTTTTACCCCTTTCTATAGTTTTGGACCGTTTCTGACCCTTTTGGACCGTTTTTTACTAATATATGGTGTAGGAGACCGTTTTGAGCGTCGTTTCGACCGTTGTTTTGACTCGTTCATGTCGATTTCAGGTATGATGTTTAAACTAACATATAGGTTAGGTTTCACCTTTGTTTTCATTTTGCATGACCCTATGACAGTTTCATTATAACTGTAGGTACGAACCCATTCTATCCTGTCACGAAACCTTCTTGTTGTTTTAGAAGTGGCATGATCTGAATGGTAGAGCTTGACCTTACATGGGTACCCTAGTTAGCTCCTTCTTTGCATTTGGTGCCCATGTTGACAGTTTGTCCTTTAGGGTGCGGGAGTCCGTTGTATAGTACTGCCATGACATTTCGCAAGAGCCTCATACTCCTCTTGATCTTTTGCTGGCTTGTTCCCTCAGGACTCCCTTATGTCAAGTTGTAATTGCATTATCATGAGATTTTCCTGCCTCATTGAGCCTTATGCTGGCTTCCCTGACTTTGAGTTTCAGCCATATAACCTGAGCTTGTCTCATGTCTAGCCACACAGAGCCATTTTATATATCCTTTGCAGCTTGATTCCCTATTTTTACTAGGAGGGGACTTTCCCCCAAGTGTCACTATCCTACACATGTGTCCTTGCATTGAGCATAGGTATGTTCCGCTGCTTGGAACTAGTTTGTTTGCCCATTTGACACTCGTCTCCTCCTAGTATGTAACTTTAAAGTGATTCTATTAATTTTCAAGCTTTTCAAATATTTGAAAAAGTCCAAAAAAAAACTAAAAAACCAAAAAGCCGGACAAGAAGAGATGTTATCTTTGGCAGCAGTCGAGTCGCGTCACCTTCGAATAGAGCACTGTATATCACATCCGTTGGTTGGGTTAATAGTTTGACTTTAGGAGCTGTACTCATTTATCTGAGTTTATCTCCACTGACTGGTTAAGCTTCCAGTCCCTATGGAGCCTCTGTCGATGCCTCCTATGTCGCAGAGATGTCCCAATGTTGTATATCGAGTCTATGCTGCCTTCATTCAGTCACCATTCGCCTTTATGCTCTTGTTCAAAGGAAGTTGAAACCTGAGTCGGCCATTCCTCAGTTATCTTGACTTTGCATGTTAACCATTCCTGGTACAGTTACTGGTTCGTGCACATTATGATCGAGTCCTTCCACATTATACAACTTTGCTTAGTACCTCGTGTTGGATGATGGGGGATGCCTTAATGCCCTCCTTCCAGTAGATTTCATCCCATTGACTTCAAATCATTTATTCTGGGATAGGAATCTAGAGTCATTTTTGAGTGCCTTGAGACTTGCAGTCATCAGTGGCAGGTTCTCTCGCCATTGACAGTTTTGGGAATACATCAAAGTCTCCTGATCGATGGATTCTCTCAAGTGTTCGACCTCAACACGTTTATTCACACTTGTTAGTTTGCACTCTAGTACCTTGATTCCCATTTTCATTATCGGTGGGTGATCTCGCGTCTGTTAACGGTATACATCAATGACTAGTAATCAGACGATGGACTACTATGTTCGACCTCGACACCTCTATTCACATAGCAGGACATGTACTCGTAGCGGTTTGTGTAGAAGACCTTCTAGATTGGTGGCATCTCTTATATGCTACCTCCTTGATCGTGCCAGTGTTCATGAGATTTCAGCTCTCGTGACTTGATTCCAGTATATGTCAGACATTTCCAGCCATTATGGAGACCTTGATCCATTATATATCTTCATCCTTCATGGAGATCATGATCCTTTGTATATATTCATCATGGAGATTCTAATCTATTTATATTGTACGTGGCGATGACCACATGTGTCATATTGTATCATGCCTATTCATGGCCATTGTACTCTTATGTATCCGGGACTGCTGTATTTACTTGCATTTGTATGCAGAGCTTTATCATTGCATTGTACTGATTGGATGGCTAGTTCTTCCACTGGGTTCTTCATCATTCCACTTCTGGGATGGACTTATAATGTATTTCGGCCATTGTATGACCCCTCTGACCTCACACATTAGGGGGCATCTGTTATAGCTGATTTTACCACACATGGTGAATCACACTTTTATGGTCTTCCCTGTCCCTTTGCAGACTCTTTAGACCCCATGGACCATTTTTGCACCTTTGATGTTTCCAAAATCATCCCTAAAAACATGCAAAAAATTGCCATACGCGACTTTTAATCCCTTTTTCGCATACATACGTGGATTTGACCTCTAAAACCGCGTACATCGGGATGTGTGAAAAAGGCCAAATTCTTTTGGAGTTTTCTTTGATGTGGATCTGACTCACTTGTCTCCTGGCCTTCCATATTCCTTGAGATCGCTCGGATTCGACCTTTCATTACCCCATTAAAGAGGTATATAAGGAACCCTTTGGATACATTGAAGGCATGAGGAATTGAGAGCAAGAAAACTATAGTCCATTGTTGCCGGAGCTTATACTTGAGTCTGCATCCCTTTATCCCTTGGAACACTTTTGTGTTCTTCCCGAGCTTGCCTTTTGCTTGTGATCTTACTATCGAGAGATGGAGGATTGAAGTGGTGGAGGCCCAAGTGGGGGACTCAGTTTCTTCGATTCACAGACGTGCTAACAAAGGTTGTCACTCTTGTAATCTCTGTTTTATATAAATAGAGATATCTTTTCCTGTCTAATAATATGTGTTTAAATGAGTATTTTATCCATGGATGCTTTTAAATTCTTATATGTTATTGATTATATATGCTAGAGTAGGTCTAACACGATTATATATAGCATGCTTATCTTGTTTGTTGATTGTTGAGGAAGCAATTTATCAATACAAGCTGGAGTTGGAAAGCTCAACGGGGATCTACATCAACTGTCTGGAATAAGGTACGAATCGAGATCCTTTAGTGTTAGACATTTGGTTTCTCTTGCATATAGGAAATGATTGATTTATGGAGTTAAGTTGTCTATTGTGGTACCCCAAGCCATAGGAATTTCTCTCCGTAACACCCATCCTCAAGAAAACTAAAAAATAATAATCTTTATGCAATGCTCGTCCTGGAGAAAAACCCTAAATTAACCATGGAAAAATCCCTCGTAGTCCCACGGGATAAGGTAAACGCACAAGAAACGGTTTAAAACCCTCGACTGACTGTGGAAAAACCAAGAAAAGGGTGTTGTAGACAGCGAAACGCTTGTCTACAACACCGCCCTAACCCCCCGCGCTGGAGCAAACGCATCCATAACGACGAAAAAGATCACACAGACCTCCTGGATTCTCTGTTCCCACCAAAGAAACTGCAAGAAACTTAAGACTTTGCACCCTCCCAATAAAAACAACCATACAAATCGCAAGGGCAAGAAACCTTTTATGTGGACAAACCTAACTCATGGAAAACCTAACCAATGAAATAAAACCTAACGGTTCCCAAATAACCAATAAAACCAAAGATAGCAAAGCCGTGGTTCACCTACCTGGCAAACAATAGTGTAGTCGACGGGATGGACAACCTCCACAGGAGGAAAGTGACGAAATAGGTTCTGACAGCTGGGTGCTCGCGAATGGTGCAAACGACAAGTGAAAAAGAAAACAGATAAAACAATAAAAAACACCCCTCCTATATATAACATTCGACGGCATAACGATAGTTAAAAACCCTATCGGTAGTCATAACTTATGTCAATCGGAAGAATAGTTTGGAGGACAGTCACAATGGCGGGCGCAAAACAAACTACGGGCCCGGGATAACTTTAAGTTTGTCGGACATCGGCACCACTAGACTCTAAGCTCGGAGAAATGAGACCGAGCTTCCTCTGCAATGTCGGCAGCCTACAACTCTATCATCGCGACTTTATTCATTCTAACGGGTGTCGGCAATCGAAACTCCTAAACTCTAAAAAGTCGATGAGGAAAAGCACTAAACCTTCGGAACGTCTCAACACGGTTCCTGCAACGCCGGAAATGACAAGCACTAAGACTTCGACTCACTCTTGTAAAACATTTCGACAACGATAAAAAATAATCAGAAATCAAAACCACTAAGTGTTAAACTTGGAAAAATGAAAACGAAGAGAAAAGAACCCGAGGTTTCAACGTATCGACAAGGGAGTCGAAAGTACTTCCGACAGGCTTGACCAGTTGGCTTCCGCAATGTCGGAAAGATAGTCTACTATGCTTTTGATATCAGAAGGATAGTCGACTAGTCTTGAAAAAGATCAAGTTTTTTGAGGAAAAAACTGAGTTCCAAGGTAACTTCAGTGAAAACAAAATACTTCTAGGCCATACTTAATAAAAGCAAATAAAAGGAGAACCCTAAAATTGAAATTTTTGAGAGAATAGTTGAGATGCAACAAGTCCATACTAGCCAAAAAGAGGGACTAATAAAATAAGACCCATAGATAAGATATATCTTAGAGAATTCTCAAAGCCAAAGAAAACCTTTCTTCCATTTTTAAATATTCAAATATTTAAAGAAATAAATTTAAATCACTATAATAAATAACATATTTCCAGAGAGGTTAAATTGCGTTGATGTTTGAGGTTAAGGGTAAGGTTTTCATGTTAGAGTTAGAGGTAAAAGTTTTTTTTTCAGTGTAAAGAAATAAGTTATTTAGATATATATATATTTTTTTAATAGATGACTAAATGATAGGTTATTTAAGATGATATAGTTTTTATTAAATAATAGTAACGAGTCTATCAGTATTTAGTGATGGTAGTCTTAAAAAATGTCTTCAAGGTTATTAAAAACTAAATTATTAATATTTAGTGAAAATTGGAAAAAAAATGTCTTCAATGTTTTTAAAAACTAAATTAAAAAAAATTCTGATATCATTTTAAAACACAAAAACATATTAATCAAAAAAATATAATTTAAAACATTTAACATTATAAATTTACCTAAACATAACTAAATTTTATTTACAATATAGTTGTAAAAAATAAAACTTTAAAAATTCTACCAAAAATTAAATTCATAAGTCTAAATCTTAATAACTTTTTTCATTTAAAAAGTAAAAATAAAAAACCTTAATTATCGAAATATTAACTTAAAAGCCCTAGTTTTGAAGTTTCACTTTTTCCACTTTCCCTCCAACCCTTTTAATGTGAGCAAAAAAAATGTAAAGAAAGACCCAAACAACTTTTAGGGCTTACACAATGGACCCCTAAAGCAAACCCAACCCAAAACCAAAAAAGAAAATGTGAGTGGTTAGGCTAAAAAATTAACGAGATTTTGGCGGCACTTAACAGAGATTTAAGCCTGCGGGAGGGGTTTGTAAAAACCCTCTTCTTCGCCGCTGAGTCCTGTGTTATTTGGGACGACGACTCCTTCGCTCTCCCCTATCATCTCTTCTCTTGATTTTGTTATCTCCACCGGCGGCGGCGGCATCAGCCAGCAAGGAGGCTGAGCATTAATTCTGAATTGAGAGAGATCGATCTAGTCCATTAGCTAGCTACGATGGATCAATCCAAGGGCACCATCGCAATAACTGCAGAGGTGGAGGCGCAGATAAACGCTGTGTTGGGGTCGGAATCAGCGGCGTTCGAGGCCCTGATAACGCACCTCATGAGCGCCGGCAATGAGCAGAGAGGCCAAGCAGAGGCGTTGTTTAACATCTGCAAGGAGAAGCACCCGGATGCGCTGGCCCTGAAGCTAGTTCATGTCCTGCAATCATGCGGGCAGGTGGATATCCGGGCCATGGCCGCGATTCTCCTTAGTAAGCAGATCACATGGGACGAGACATACATATGGCCACCATTGTCACCACCCACGCAGACCTCCATCAAGGCCCACCTCCTCGTCTACGTCCAGAGGGAGGAGGCCAAGACCATCGTCAAGAAGCTATGTGACACCGTAGCCGAGCTCGCAGCCTCCATCATGGAAGAAGGTCAGTGGCCGGAGTTATTGCCCTTCATGTTCCAGTGCGTGAGCTCTGATTCCCCGCGCCTCAAGGAGAGTGCGTTGCTCATGTTTGCGCAGCTCTCGCAGTTCATAGGCGAGCATCTCCACCCCCATCTCTCCACCCTACACACCGTGTTCCATCAGTGCCTCTCCCCGGCTTCCCCGTCAGACGTTCGAATCGCGGCCCTCGCAGCCACGACCAACTTCGTCCAGACGATCGAGACTCCGCAGGACCGCGAGCGCTTCCAGGACCTAATCCCTGCTATGATGCAGACGCTCACAGAAGCCCTCAACAGGAACGAGGAGGCAACAGCCCAGGAGGCCCTCGAGATGTTCATCGAGTTAGCGGGCACAGAGCCACGTTTCCTCCGCCGGCAGATCGTTAACGTGGTCGGAAGCATGCTGCAGATCGCCGAGGCCGAGTCCCTGGAAGAGGGCACTCGACATCTCGCCATAGAGTTCATTATTACCCTCGCAGAGGCCCGGGAGCGTGCCCCTGGAATGATGCGCAAGTTCCCTCAGTTTATCGGTAGGCTTTTTGCTATTCTTATGAAAATGCTTCTCGACATCGAGGATGATCCTGCCTGGCATGCTGCCAATACCGAGGACGAGGATGCTGGTGAATCAAGTAATTACAGTGTTGGTCAAGAGTGCTTGGACCGTTTGGCTATTTCTCTAGGTGGAAACACCATCGTCCCCGTTGCCTCCGAGTTGCTTCCTGCCTTTTTGGCCGATCCTGATTGGCGGAAACATCATGCTGCTCTCATCACTCTTGCTCAAATCGCAGAAGGCTGTGCCAAGGTATGTCCACACCGAATCCTTTTCTTTCACCTTATTTATTTAGAAATTTGATTCAACAAACACACACCAATGTCAGCTGCTGCGTCACGGACTTCCTTCGGTTTGGGTTCCGGGCCTGAGGCTTTTATGCATTGTGCCATCATGTGCCATCGTAACTTCCCTGCATTTGCACCCATCCTCATCCCTTTTTGATATGCCAGTCTTGGCTCTGCCTCCTTTTGATATGCCAATTCCAGCATCATCCCTTTTGACATGCTAATCTTTACTCTGCCTCTTTTTGACATCGCCAATCCCAGCGTCATACCTTTTGACACCACAGTTAATGGCGTATTGGTCTGTTGGATTTGTTGAGAATAGATTACACGTTCATTAACATCCAGTCTATGTTTGGAATAAAATTCCCCAAGTACAATTGTTTTGGAATTTATTGCAGATTTCATAAAATACACATTGCTGCAAAGATTATCGCATGCCCAAAACATAGTTATGCTTCGAATGAAATTAATAGAAAAATAAATATTGCCCAAAAGATGGTAGTGCTTTGAATGCATTTAATCGAATAATATATTTTGCCCAAAACATGTAATGCTTTGAATGAAATCAATGGAATGTGCAAAAAATGGATCCTTTGGATGGTGGCATGCTTTGCTGTAAACATTCGGATATGCCTGATATAGTGTCACTAATTACGCCCAGCAAATTCTATTCAGTCAGATGGAAACTTCTGCAGGAAAGAAGAGGTCCTTTCATTGTTTGTCTTAACTTCATAGATTTGGGATGGTGGCATGCTTTGCTGTAAACATTCGGATATGCCTGATATAGTGTCACTAATTACGCCCAGCAAATTCTATTACATTTCTGTTTTGTGATCAGTCAGATGGAAACTTCTGCAGGAAAGAAGAGGTCCTTTCATTGTTTGTCTTAACTTCATAGATTTGTTTCTGACTAAATTACATGTTCAGCAATTCTGATTTCTGGAATGGGATGGTTCATTTTTTTAAACATTGGCTTTATGTCCTCTGTTATTGCATTTAAAATTGGAACTGTGTACATAGCATTAAGGTTAATTTGTGATTTTTTTGATTTGCAAACAGGTGATGCTAAAAAACCTTGAACAAGTTGTCTCGATGGTTCTGAAGTCATTCCAAGATCCACATCCTCGTGTACGATGGGCAGCCATCAATGCCATTGGGCAGCTTTCAACTGATTTGGGCCCGGATTTGCAACAACAATACCATCAGCAAGTTTTGCCTGCACTTGCTGGAGCTATGGATGATTATCAAAATCCTAGAGTGCAGGTTAGAGTTATTTCCTACCACTGTGCCCTTCTATATATAGTGGTCATTTTTAAATTTTAAGTACAGTTGCTAGATGCTAATATAATTTTAAGAACTGCAATACAGTGCGATAGTTAGTCTCAGATCCATAATAATCACTGCCTAATCACATATAAAAAATGACAAATAACTCTAGATAAATATTGTGATTTGCAGATATCTGGGTTTTCGGGTAGGTAGGTTTAGTCCTTGTTCATTGTTTTCTCACCCTCATTGCATCATTCCATAATATTGTTGCTAATTTTTTTTTCTGCTCTTTCTTAATCTTGAATCTTGGACATAAGACTCAATCTGGAGGATTAGTCAATGCATTATTGCTATTGTAATTTGTAACTGCTTGCCTTGTTCTGTCTCTCAGCACCCATGATTGACCATTTACAATTGTGCTGTTTGTTTGCAGCATGAGTATGTTAAATGAACAGACAAATATTACCACTGTTGTAATTGCTTTTATTGTTTATCTAGATAATAGGTAATGAATCATTGCTAGTAATTGCATGTCTTGTTTTCTATCTTTCAACATCCATATTGTAACATTTACAATTATGCTGTCAGTAGTGGTGCAAATATGGAGGCGATTCCTTGTTGAAACCTCATTGTAATAATTTTTGTGGATGGAAGTCAAAAATATTACATGATCACTGTCAAAAATATCCCACATTTATTCACAATGACCATTTACAGTTTTGTTTTATAATTCCTTGTATCTGAGTCATATTTTCCACACCATGCAATCATTTTATTGTATTCTTGTAACTGTGCAGGCACATGCTGCTTCAGCAGTGCTCAACTTCAGTGAAAATTGTACACCTGATATTTTGACACCATACTTGGATGGTATAGTGAGCAAGCTGCTTGTTCTTTTGCAGGTATTAACTTGTTTCTTTGCTTGTATAATTGATTTCCTTGATAAGTGAATATATGAGAAGCTTCACTGTTTCTTCTGGCTTGCCGCTTTACAGAATGGAAGGCAGATGGTGCAGGAGGGTTCTTTAACAGCTTTAGCATCTGTTGCCGATTCCTCTCAGGTACTTCTAGAAGCTTTACACGGCAATTTAAGATATGTTCCATTGTGATAAATCATAAATTTGTTAACTACCTGTTGGAACACTTGAACCTGAGGTTCTTACTGTCTGGTCCACAGGAGCACTTTCAGAAGTATTACGATGCAGTCATGCCTTATCTGAAGTCCATATTAATGAATGCCACTGACAAATCCAACCGCATGCTGCGTGCCAAATCTATGGAATGCATTAGCCTAGTTGGAATGGCTGTGGGAAAAGAGAAATTCAGAAACGATGCTAAGGAGGTAATAATAATGCAAAAGCAGTTATCTCCCTGATTCCATGTAAGATATCTTTTTTCTGAGATAAACTGGGGTGGATCCTTTATAGAACAGGACGAAGTTGACAAGCGTGCTGTGGTGGGGAGCTCAGAAAAGAAAACGAGAATAATAGAAATAATTATGATATTATCTGTTAGCAATTTTGTTTTCTGGACTGACAGAAGTGAGGTGCTGTCGAGTATAATGCTTATAAATGAAAACGAAAAAGGGTTGAGGTCTGCTATGTAAAAATGAAGATTAAAAAAGATCATTACCCTAATGTAAAAAATGTAATGATAAAATAAGTCAGCGTAGATCCATCTTAACCCCAGATCTTTTAAGCATTGAGAGGTTTGCATCTCAGTTGCTTTTTAGTCCCTCTCTGTGCTTAATAAATCCAGGGGTGAGATGGATCTATGCTGGTGTACCGTTTTAAAGCATATGCCTGCATCTGTTTGTATGTTTTATTTGTTTGTTGAGTTATTTGTTAGGTTGATTAATTCAACAATGTATTTTCCAGAAGAAAAAGAGATAAATGGATGGAAGTGGAATATTTGAAATAAGGATCAATGTACATTGTATACCCACCTTTGATTTCTCTCTGAATTTTGTTTGTTCAGTTCCCTCACAAACCCTCTCAACATGTCCCATAAGTGGTTGAGTTTTTGATTGGTTTGATGTCAATTGGTCTGGTTCAGGTAATGGAGGTGCTGATGAGCCTGCAAGGATCTCAGATGGAGGCTGACGACCCAACCATAAGCTACATGTTACAAGTATGTTGTGTTATTACTACAGTCCTTTTTGAAAAGATACAAATCAAGTTGCTTTCAATTTTTTTGGGACTAATTTGTGTGAGCACCAATTCTGGGTAGTAGATAGAAGATTTTTTAGGATAGAAAATGTAAGTTATCTATATGACTTCTGAATTCAAATTCTAATGGAATCTTTGTTACCCGATCCACTAGTTCTGCCTTCAGGATCCATGGATTGTTGTTTCGGATTCTAATCCAGCCAGGATATGACCATGATATAGATTTTACACTGTAATCTGTGCAAATGGTGAATTTAGAAAAGTCTCCTAAAACCCTAAATTAAAACCAATGTTTTAAAACTTGAAACCGGGAGTTGAACTGGCCGAGGGTCAACTCAGATTGGAACCGGAACCGGCAATTAACTGGAGAGGTTTGATTTCAATTACTCGGACTATACAAAAATATATATTTAACATTCCAAGCAATGATTTCAAATTATTAGAGACATAATATGCAAAGTCTATTCATGTATATACCATGTAAGGGTGAATATATCAAAATGACACCAAGTGCGATACATATCTGAATTAAAATTGAAAATACATAATCACCAAAATCCTTTCCTATATTGGGATCCTATTCTCTAGGTTCTAGCTCTTGCCTCTACCTTGAATCTCGTTGATCCTCAAAGCACATTAGTCAACACCCTACAATTTTGATGAAACTTCCTAATCCAAGCGTTAAAAATAAGTTTAAAAAAACTTCCTATGCTTAATAAGTGATTTTGCTTCACTGAAGGATACATTTTTAATAAGGTCGTGGCATATCAATTTAATCAACCTCAACAATCAGGCATCAACACCACTAACATCTTCGGGACGTCTCGGCCCCCTCCTGAGTCACAAGATACTGGTATATCTGGCTTGCGGGCTGTTGGTATACTCTTGGGAGGTTGCTGTTCCCATGGTCTAAAAAAACATCAAGATAGAAAGAGAGTTTGATGTGCTTGATTAAATTCCAATCCCTTACCCTCATACATGATAGAATCCAGTATAAACTTTACAATCCTGAAATCCTGAAAACTATTAAGTCTGTTAAATTTTGAATGGGATCTAAAATTCTACTTTTTGCATATGAAGTCCGATGAGGTTGGAACCACTCAAACATCCTGAAACAATTAATGGTAATGTTAAAAATTTAAGTAAAAGGATTACTTTAACAATTTAACATTACCATTCAATATTATTGACTTCATTGTCACAGGTACAAGACTGGTCAATTTTTTTTAAGAACATCAATGTCTAGCCTCCATGCATGCACCCTAAGTCACTGGTTTGAGTTCGTGTTTGAATTCGGCAACCTTCAAATTCGACAAAAAATCCGCAATTGAAAATTTGGCGATAAAATTCGGCATTAAGTTCGATTGACTATAAAATATGAGAATTAAAAAATATATGAAAATTTTCAATTAATTAATTATGCTCATTAAACTATAAACACTCAACACATCAACAATGAATATGATAGTCATAAAATCATTGAAATAATGAACACATCAACATTAAATGAAGTATGAACATGATAGACATAAAATAAAAAAAATAAAAACATGGCAACAAAATTATTATTTAAAAATACTATTTTATATCTTGTTTGAAATTTACAAACATATTCATAAACTGACAAAACATAATATTAAAATGTCATTAATATTTAGGCTAGCTGCTATTTAGCAAACAATCATCCCAAAAAGAAAAGATTATATCAAATATCATTACACTTACTCTCCACGGATAATATTAACGCTAACTGCAGTCACGGATAAGCCGCAACGCCTCTGTAGACTTGTCGGGAGTCTGCACTCTGCGAATCAGCCCTCTGTCGACAACAGCAGCGAACTCCAGACAGAACGACACGGAAAAATTCACATACTGAGAATCGGTGTCGAAACGATCAATGAGGAGTCTTCAGCAGTAGTAAAGAGAGCGCCGCGGAGGTAGAAAAAGTATGGTTTACCGGGCAATGAAACGGGGGAAAACGATTCTAAATGAAATTTTGTTCATTTTAAAAAATTAGCCCTGATTTTCTGGCGATCTAATTTGCCCTGAGATTTACCAAAAACTAAAATTTGAAACTGTGTTGAAAATCACTGAATTTTACCGATTAAGTTCGGTTGTCTGAAAAAATCGTCGAATTTCAATTTTCAATGCGGAAAATCGCCGAACACGATGACTTAGCATGCACCCTGGGCATGTTTGTATTGACTCGGCTGAGTTAATGAAAAAGCGGCTGGTTTGAGGCCGGTTTGGTATCAACTGTCGGGTTCAAGGTCTGACTCGGCCAGTTTGGTACCAAACCGGCCTCCAGGCCGAGTTTTGGCCCGGTTTGAGGTTGATGAGGATTGAACCAGTCAACTCGGTCGAAACACTGATTAAAACAGAAAACACATTGCTACAAAACTTGTCAAAGTTGCCTAGTTCTCTGGAGTAAAACTTGTCTTGACTCAGAAAACGAACCAAACTGACCCATTGGCAAGTCAAACTTGCTGCCTCCAAGTTTGCCTCACCTACAATGAGATTGCCTCTAGAGTACTTGCAGGCCAAACTCTGAGCGGCGAGTACTCACTGAGTTTTTCATGCATCAGTGAGTTTGTCTAGTGAGGCTGATGCAAAGCTTGCTTGGGCCCTTTACGAGATTAAATATCCCAAACAGGGAAAATATTACGTTTCTGCTCAGAAAATTAGTGGATTTTTTTCTGAGTACAGGACAAATCATTTCCAACTATATATACTAACAAAATATATGTCAGTTTAAACTTTAATTAGCTAGTTATATTTAATGGCTTCTAAGCCTTCTTGAGAGTTTTTTGAAAGACAATATAACCATTTATGTAACTATTTGGTTAAAGGAAAGTCAAATGCAGCCTTTGCATTTTCAGAATTAGTTGTATTGCCTGATAAAATGAAAAGGTCAGTACCAGAAGACTCAAATGATTAATGTTTATAGAAGAATTTTCCAAAAGGATGATCTTTTCCTGACTTTTTATACTTTTAAGTTCTCTCTCTCTCTCTAAATATGTTTTTGTTTTAGGAGAGTAGGTTTTTGTGATCAACAATTCGATGGGATAGTTAGTCTTAATGTTCATGTAAGAAGTCTCTGATCTATTTCACTATGCTGCCTTTTAATTTCTTTACCTAATATTGTTCCTATGGTATCAAAAAATCTTTCGATGCAGTATAGATTCTTGAAATGGCATGTAGTTTTTCTTATTTTGCAAGATCCTTTGCTTATTATTATCTTTTTCATTGCATATATTTATTTTTATTTTTATGCGATTTTAAAGCACACTGAATTCATTCAGTAGTGTTTTAACTTTTTATGAAATCAACTTCCAAGGTCTCTCCAGTTATGCTTTGCCTTCATTACTCTCCATTTGCACTGGTTTGAAGTGATTATCTAATGTGAAAAAAGGCATTGTGGAGTTATATTGGCTTATTAGATTTTCTGTTGTATGGAAGAAAATACTTTGAGTGGTAAGTTCACAGTTTAAAATTGCCCTTGTTTTTCCTTGCATTTAACGCAATTTGACAAGATGCTTCCTATTGTCAACATGATACATGCATACTCTTCCTCATTCTGGGAACATCACAATGCAATATAGCCCGCTTTACAACACTCGAGAAATATAACTTTGGCTAAGAAGCTGCGGGTGGGGGTTTCTCTCTTGTAAAAATTGCCCACGACTTGCACCTTCTCCAACCGCCTACTTGTATGGGAGATATGGTCCACAATGGGTGAAATGCGTCTCTGGAGGATTTGAACTTCTGTCATGGGGTTTGGGGGCGAGGGGGCTAGGTAGCATATTCTCTAGGGGAAATCTCCAAGGCACTTTCCCTCATTTCAAGGATGGTACCTAGGGTAAACCCTTGATTCTTTAGGGTACAATGTGAGGTCAACAACTCATAGCTCATCAACAATCAGTTTACTAAGAGCAACATGTCATAAAGTGGGATTTGAATCCATGTGGGGAGGGTAACAATTTTTCCTTTCAACCACTCAAGCTACATAGTACACCCAATTGACTACACATGATTTTACTGTCTTAACCATGCCCCTGTTGATAATTCTTTAGTTTTGGGACCTTTGCCTCGGGTATATAAATTTGCAGAAGGCATTGAATCCCTTTATCAATATGATTAATTAGATCTACTAAATCCCTCTGTTTTTTTACTAACGTTTGAGTAATGTTATCTCCTTTATTTTACTAACATTTTATCTATACAACTGTTCTAGACACTCATTGTTTAGCAGCTATCACTTCACCTATCACTTGGTCATTTGTGGATTTCAATAAAATAATCTTATCTGAGTAAATGTTTTGCATAATGGGTTGGGAAATGTGGATCTTTCTTTGTTATATCCATCTTAATCATTAATTCTTGTTCTCTTAATTTTCTTTCGGATCCCTAGCAGACAGATGTCTTCTTTTTAATTTTTTTTTTCTGTCAAATTTTATTTGCAAATGGAATTGATGCTGTTGAGCAGGCGTGGGCAAGACTTTGCAAGTGTTTGGGACAAGATTTCCTTCCTTACATGAATGTGGTGATGCCTCCACTTCTTCAATCTGCCCAGCTGAAACCAGATGTGACCATCACTTCTGCAGACTCAGATAATGATATTGATGATTCAGATGATGAAAGGTGAGATATAGTGTTGAGTTTTGTGGCTGTCCTTATTCAGTTCCTTAATTAGGAAGATATAACTGCTGCTGCTTTGCCCTTATCTTGCATATGAGAGCTGCTATTTAGGGTGATGCTGGTTAGTTTGATAGCGCAACAGAACATTATAACTGTTTGGTTTGCTTGATCTTAATTTTTATGAATTTTACCATAAGATGAAAAAATTAGTAATTACATGAGCAGTTCAAATGTTTGCCTGATCTTAATTATTATGATGCTGTATAGATATTCACTAGATACATGGAACTGCTATTGGTTCCATTGTCTTCATCTTTATATACAACTTGGTCCATTGTATCTCTTCTTCTGTAACATGGACTTGTGTTTGTATGTGTGGATTTGGTTTGATGTAGGGCTATGTACTTAAATTTATGTGTGAGATATTCAGCAAACTTTGTTATTGTGGTCTGATCAATCCAACATGTTCCCTTTTCAGTACAAATTTTCTGCTTGTGTTCTTAGGTGTATGGTTAAAGGTTTAACATTGCAGTTCAATCCGGGTGTATGGCTAAATGTATAAGATAGCAGTGCATTTTAAATATTTAGTGCTTTTACCTTAATTTAAAGCAGAAACCTTCATATCATGCAAATCTTCTTACATGACCCTTTAATACAAGTAGAGGATATGTGAGAGTACATTAATAATTTATTTTCTTGTGTGGTTAGCGCAGTCCAATATGTTCCTTTTTCAGTACAAATTGGCTACTTGCATTCCTAGGTTTTATTATGGTTAAATTTATAACATTGCATGTCAATCCAAATATTTAGGCTAAATTTTAGCGCTGTTACCTTGATGCAAAGCAGAAATCATTCAAAAATGTTTTTATTATGACATTTAATAGAAGTAGAGGATATGTGAAAGTACATTTATATACTCTCTTTTCTTGATTAATTAGTGTGGAGACAATTACTCTTGGGGATAAAAAAATTGGTATCAAGACAAGTGTTTTGGAGGAGAAGGCTACAGCTTGCAACATGCTATGCTGCTATGCTGATGAATTAAAAGAGGGCTTCTATCCATGGATTGATCAGGTCAGTTATGGTGCTACCCTTTGAATTCATGATTTTTGTTAGTTGTTTCTAGCGATAGTTCGAGGACTTTGTTAGTAGATGCATTTGTTTATTATAGCCACAATGCATGTTGTTGAATACAGGTTGCACCGACACTAGTTCCTCTTCTGAAATTTTACTTCCATGAAGAAGTTCGAAAAGCTGCTGTTTCAGGTACCAATTGTTATTTCAGTTTCTTCAGTTAGCTTGACGGTGTATTTTTTAAACCACAAAGTCTTAACATTAGACTTATCTCGTGTTTATATTAAGCAATGCCGGAGCTTTTGCAATCTGCCAAATTGGCTGTCGAGAAGGGACTGGCTCATGGACGGGATCAGAACTATGTGAAGCAATTGTCAGATTATATCATACCTGCATTGGTTGAGGCTTTGCACAAGGTCATTTGGGCATTCCCATCTATTTTAGTTTGTGCTTTAGTTATTGCATTGAGCATTTTTGCTTTTCCCCTTTTCCTGATTCGATTTTGTTCCATCCTATAATATGTGCAGGAACCTGAAACTGAAATATGTTCAAGCATGCTGGATGCATTGAATGAATGCATACAGGTGAGGTTTGTGTAATTGGATATAAGGCTAGAAGCATGTTTTAAATATATTTAGAATTTAAATTTAGATTGACACTGAATCCCTACACTTAGTTATATGATATATCAAAACATTTGGTCAGCTTTTACACATGCATGCCAATGCCTGTTGTAACTTTAGGCTGGTGCAAGAGACGATTGTTCTATAGACTAATTATTTCAGTTTATAGTAGGTTCATTTGGCATACAACTGTACAGCTTTGATTTCCATAATATTTCTGTTTACTATAAGTTGATTCATTAGTTAGCTATATGCCTGAGTTTGTTATTGGTTTTTGTGTTGATTTCATCTATAAATAAATGAATATACTAAAAATGTCAGTATGGAGCAGGCTGCATGGTACCTTAAATGCCCAGATGCCTTGCCTTTTTTATGCTTTGAGCTAGTATTCTTAAGAATTTGGTGGTAACTTTATGCAGATATCAGGTGTCTTGCTTGATCAAAACCAAGTAAAGTCTATAGTGGATGAACTTAAACAAGTTATCACAGCAAGTGCAACTAGAAAGAGAGAACGGACAGAACGGACAACGGCAGAAGATTTTGATGCAGAGGAAGGGGAAATACTTCAAGAGGAAAATGAACAGGAAGAAGAAGTTTTTGATCAAGTAAGGCATTTTTGTACATAAAATGCACTTCTCTCCATTTTCAAACGTTGGAATAGGCATTAGTAGCTATTAACCTTCCATATTTGAGAATACGTGTCAGTAGGAACTATATTAAAGATTAAACCTGTACGTTTGGTTATCTCAGTTCATGCTAAGTATACATATACGTTTTCTGTCACAGGTTGGTGAATGCATAGGAACTCTCATTAAGACATTCAAGTCCTCATTCTTACCATTCTTTGATGAGCTCTCATCTTATATAACACCTATGTTGGTAAGTTGCATTACAGTAATTACTGCAGCTTTTGGATATGCAATTAACTGTTTGTAAATTGACTCTCATTTTAAAGATGTATATGATCTTTGCCGACTGCTGGTATTTCTTGCACTGAAAAAATGTTTTTAATGGCAATGTATGGTTGAACTTTTTGCAATTTGAAAGTAGGAAGTAATGAATAGTAAAGAAATCTTCATTTGATGCTAGAGGCTTTTACATTAATTCCTCTTTTGCATTTTTAATGTATTTGTATTATTTATGCATAACTGAAACTGGATAGCTTTGAAGTGCTCATTTTATTTAGTTGATTTGGTCAATTCTATTTCAGGGGAAAGATAAAACAACAGAAGAGAGACGAATTGCAATATGCATTTTTGATGATGTAGCTGAACAATGTCAAGCAGCTGCTGTAAAGTAAGGTTCTACAGCTGTTACAGAAGAAGCAGGAAAATCAGACTGGGCATATGAATTTTAATCTTTTCACTAGTCATTAATGATTTCGATTGTTTGTTACAGATATTATGACACATTTCTACCTTTCTTGCTGGAAGCCTGCAATGATTCTAATGCAGATGTGCGGCAGGTATAATACTGGATCAGTTATTTGTTTTCCATTATGATTCTTTTATTTATTTTTGGTTTGATATTTTGTTTCAGTATGCTAATTTCCTAGAAATTTATTTCAATGTCAGGCTGCAGTTTATGGTATTGGTGTATGTGCTGAATTTGGTGGATCTAAATTCAAGACTCTTGTTGGTGGTAATGATGGATAACAGATTTTGTTTAGTTATAAGATGTATTTTATTTATTCCTTTCTGAAAAGCAGTTGATTCTTCAATCTTGAAATTGCAAATGTGTTATACACGTTGGTTATTGTCACTATGGACTCTTTGCAGAGGCACTTTCAAGGCTGAATTTTGTCATAAGTCAACCAAATGCACGGGACTCCGATAATGTAATGGCAACTGATAATGCAATTTCTGCATTAGGAAAAATCTGCCAATTTCATCGCGACAGCATAGATGCACCGCATGTAAGTTTTACTAGCTACTGTTATGCCTGGATTGTTGTTTTGCTTATTCTTTTCTGTTAGCTTTATGTTTCTTCTGCCACAGCTAACACAAGCTACCTGCTTGGATAATAAAGATCTTTCTTTTTACCTATTTGGGTTTCCCCTTTGTTAATTTGGTATTTACCCTTTGATTATTTTAATAGTGTGGATCCTTGTCTTTCCTTTTCAGGAGGTACCTTTGGTACCCATGCATGTTTTTGTCACTTGGATGTACTTTTGAGTTCCATTGACCCAATTTGGTTATTTGTTGATAGTATTATAATTTCATTCACCCTTTTAAAATTTTTCTACGAGTGTTAGTTACATTGCCCAGTGAATTGAGGTGCATCATTTGTTTTCTATTCTCCTTTGGATGAAATGTTGCATTTGTAACAAAATATTAAGAGGTTATGCTGTCACAATGGGGCATTCTGCGTGATATGCTAGTAGTTGTTCTCTTGATTTTGACTCTGGTATTTAAGTTTCTTCTTCTTTCTTTGAATGCTATTTGTTCAAGATGATTCTCAGTTGTTGGCAATTTTTTGCTGGTACTTTTCTTGGTTTGACTGGTATTTAAGTTCTTATTCTCTTAATGCTATCTATTCAAGATGATTCTCAGTTATTGGCAATTTTATGCAAATGCAGGTTGTTCCAGCCTGGCTGAGTTGCTTGCCTATAAAAGGTGATTTAATTGAAGCTAAAATTGTTCATGAACAGCTGTGTTCCATGGTGGAGAGGTAGGTAAAGTCTCTCAGGTTACTAGTAGGTTGGACTTTTTCATTTTCCAAAGTTCACTTCTTCTCACAAAGTTAATTATAAGTTGCTTAACATCCCAATATTTTTCAGGATTCGCTGTTAATATACCTTTTTCTCTCAGGTCTGATATGGAGCTTCTGGGTCCTAACAATCAATATTTACCTAAAATCGTTTCTGTATTTGCAGAGGTCAGTTCATGTTGATTGCTTTTATTCAGATATTGTTATCTATTTACCAGTAAATCTTTTAGAATAGGGGTTGAAAATACATTTTCTTCATGATAGCAGACAGATGCCTATGTGTTGATTTTATCTCTATGCTTTTCTATTATAACTTATGTATAGCAAACTTGCCTAACTATGTCAATTGCATGCTTAATCCACACAACTATACTTGGCTTGTTTCATATACAGCAGAGGAAATGAAATATGAGATGATGTGTGCAACTTTTTGATGGGAAAATTCATAGCTTTCGTTGTATGCATAAATTTTATGGTTTTTGCGAATGAAAATTGTGAAACTTGCCGGAAACTTGGGTATGGAAATGGGGACGCCACTTTTTGAAACAGGGTACTTGGGTACATAGGGGGTACTATATATATATATTATAAAAAATGTCAGTCACATTATACATGCATACGTCAGATTTCTTCATAAATTATGAATCATGATTCATAATTATAGATTCAATGGTTATTTGAACAATGAACATTCACATCGAAAATTTGAAACATAAAATTTGATAAATCATAGACTCAGTAGATATCAATTGGAAGACTGTAAGTACATAAAATTTGATAAATCATTGTACCAGGCAGCTGTAACAAACAGTTAAACTCAGACCTGAAGGTACAGTTGAAATCTTATTTTAAACACCTATTTGTACTGCTGTTACAGGCAATAAAAAATTGCTAATTGCCAAACATATTCCTGGGTTGATTTGAGTGTATTTCTCAGTATTAAAGTTGTATATTTTTGATGTGCACATTTGGTAGTCAAATTATCTTCCATGAGTCCTGAACACAAAACCATAAACACATTCATTGTAAATCAATGCAAAATGAGTCTACCAGATTTGGACAATATTCAGTGGAATTTGAACAGTGTTGCAAAGTGTTTGACACAAGTCCTGAACTAGACTCCATACACAGTTAGCAAAGATTAGTTCAGATTTGGTTGGTGGTCATTACATTTTTCCCAGTGGATTGCATTTTACTGAGTCGGTTGTACCCCTGGAGTACCCAAACATGGGGATAGTGTACCACTTCGCCTATAAGTACCCCTTTTTTTATAATGGCGTCTCAGGTATGTGGAGCCAGTATGGGATATGGCAGGAGACGTACCTTACGAGTACCTAAGTACCTGGTACGGGTACCCTGGCTACATAGATTAACACTGGATTTATAGAATGAAGAAACCACATTCCATCTTTCATAGGTTGTGGTGCAAAGGTTGCAAATAACTTATAAGTGAATAAATGTTCCACTCCCATTTTAAAATTTTTGGCCTAAGAATTGGTTTATTAAAATTGTTGGCAAAAATGCTCAAACTGGTGAATAATAAAAGACCATAGAATGTTTGGCTGTTTGAATGAAAGGGATAATGACACTAATCCATACATATGAAAAACAATTCGCATGCATACGTACATTGCTTACTCAACAAGCTTCAGGAGTTCCTATAAGAGCAAGGGCATGTTTGTATGTTAAAATTCTCAAGAAACGAGATACCAATATCTAATCAAGCTTGCAATTAAGAAAAGCATTGCATGGACAACAACCACAAGACAACTTACAAAGTGCACAGACATTGCTGTTTTGTTAGAATTGTCGAGCAGGAGGATGCTAAGATGAAAAGCAGAGGACTGTACATCAAGGCCTCTATCAAGATAGGAATTTTGGTACATGTAGTACCTTATAAACCTCAGTTACTTCACAATTCTTAATATAGAGAAAAATTACTAATCACTTTTTTGAAGCATTGATGAAGACCTTTAGTGCACCTTTGCATAAATCAGTTTTATGAGTTGACTTTTCTATTTCCCCTACATTTGTAAGTGGGAAATAAGAAATGCTGGGAAATGAGTTTGTAGAAACCTGTTATAGGTAAGAAACATGGTGTGGACTCATAGGTAAGAAACAGGTTTTACTTGATGCCTTTTTTTACATTTGTAAGTGGGAAATAAGAAATGCTGGGAAATGAGTTTGTAGAAACCTGTTATAGGTAAGAAACAGGTTTTACTTGATGCCTTTTTTTAGTGGCAACTGTGCCTTTACTTCTTGTAGAACTTCTGTTATACTCTAAGTGACAAAAATTACAGTTGTACAAGTGGCTACCTATTGTGACCTCTTGTATTTCTGGCTCTTTTCACATATCTTATTGATGGTGGTTTTGGGTCCACTTTTCTAGCTGTTGAAGTTAGAGCTGGGCCTTACGCATTGGATGTTTGAATGCTTCGAAAGGGTTTTGGCATTATGTCCTTTGTTTTGACAGAAGCTTCCTCATTCTTACAATGAATATAGCTGTCTTACAAAACTCGAGAAGGTTCTTATGGTTATGAAGCAGTGGGTGGGGGGTATCGTCACTATTCATTCCTCCAAATCCCCCTAGGACTTGCACTTGAAGTTGACTCTAACTGCTTGAAACAATAGTAGCAGAATTCAGCAAAATCAGCCCTCCCTCTGAAAATTTTGGTAAAAATTCATTTTGGTCAATTATTCATCCTAATTTGAATTCGATTCTGTCATAATTTCATTGATCAAATCCTAAGCAGAGTGAGCAAAAATTTGCATGCAACTCATTTTGGAATTCAGATTGTCATAGAAATCACTAGCACACCTATTTGGTTTGCATTGAAACCCTTGGCATTATGCCAAAAATAAATGGATTTCCCACCCAAAGAATTCCCATCTCTAACTAAATATAGAGGAGAATCCGATGAACATAGCCACACTTTTATGAATGATCTTTTTCCCCACACTTTTATGAATGATCTTTTTCCTTCTTGGGTGCTCTATGTAAGGAATTGATTGACTAAGGTGTGATATGCCTTGGGTTCTGTAACTATCAAGGTTTGTTTATAAGCCTGTAGCCTGGGCGATGATTGAGTCTTTTTTTTCAATTTTTAAAACTGTAGCCAGTTTGACAAGGATGACAGTTCTATAGTGAAGCAATTACTCTTCTCTTTGTTGAATTCAGAGTTTACACTTCAAGTTTCTACTAATTGCATGTCTTTTCATGTTTGCGAGAAATAGATTTCCACATTTTTTTTTGAAAATGTGTTTACAGTACAATTTATTTTGATTTCAATGCTTGAAATTGACTTCTTGCGTTGGCAAGATGGCTTTCAATGGGTGAAATGTTTCCTGTAGGTTTGAACTTTAGTGGGGGGCATATTACCATCCCTAAATCAAGGCCATAAGAATTTAGGCTATAATTGCTCACAGCAAACACTAAGATTTATTGACCAGCTCTATCTTCAAGTTTCAACTTTCTTCAGATAGTAGAAACTTTTAATTGCTTGCTGCAAACACTCGGATTTATTGACCAGCTCCTCATTGTCCTTCAAAAACTAGCAGATCATAGATCTGAGATTTTTTGCAGTTCACTGTCATCTGAACAGTGAAATCCACTGTCCATTGCCAGCGAATTTTTTTCCAACTGTAATAATCTCATTTCTTGAATATTTATTGCAAGAAAATTTCAGAGCAAAGTGCTCTCTGAGAAAATTTTACCGTGTTAATAATGCATTTTTCTGAGAAATCACCAGTCAATGCTTTTTGCTCATGGTGTTTGTTGTCTTTGCACTGCTTTTGCTCCTCAAGTCTTCATTGTATGTTGTATTTTTTTTGTTGTGTAAATTTTTGTGCTGTTTAGAGTTAGTACAGATAGGGTGTGGTTACTGGGAGCTGGTTGAGTTTAGACTATAGTTATACGTTTTAAATGAAAATGTATAAAGAGGTTGGAAACTAGAAACTGGTACAGATGCTTCTTTGTTGGATATGGAAACTGTCCAGAACTATTAAGCAGTTTATGGAAACTTGCCAGAAATGGCTTGGATGTTTCCATGTAGAGCTATTTTTGATATCCAGAAAATGTCTTGGAAAGTATTTCCAGCTGCTGGGTGGTTTTGAAACTAGGAATCTGTCCTAGGTTGACTGGAAATGGTAATTTTACCATGTTAATAATCCATCTCTGAGAAATCACCACTCAATGCTCGTTGGCAGTTGCTCATTGTGTTTGCTGTCTCTGGTCTGTTTTTTCTCCTCAAGTTTTCATTGTATGTTTTAAGTTTGTTGTTAGTTTTTGTGTTTTTTGGGGTTGGTACAGATAGGGCGTGGTTAGTGGTAGCTGGGTTAGGTTGAGACTATAATTATCCTTAATTTTTAAATGAAAATGTTAAATGACATAAGAAGGTTGGAAACTAGAAGCTGGTATAGATGCTTCTTAGTTGGATATGGAAACTGTCCAGAACTATTAAGCAGTTTATGGAAACTGCCAGAAATGGCTTGTGTGTTTCCATGTAGAGCTATTTCCAGCTGCTGGGTGGTTTTGAAACCAGATATCTGTCCTGGGTTGACTGGAAATGGTTTATAGGGTTCATTGCTTGCCATATAGATATTGTGAACTAATAACTTATTCTATAGATTGTGAATCCATGAATCTGTGGTTCAGGGTAGAGATACTTTTTAGTTGGATATGGAAACTGTCCAGAACTATTAAGCAGTTTATGGAAGCGGCCAGAAATGGCTTGTGTGTTTCCATGTAGAGCTATTTTTGGCATTCAGGAAATGCCTTGGAATGTATTTCCAGCTGCTGGGTGGTTTTGAAACCAGATATCTTTCCTGGGTTGACTGGAAATGGTTTATAGGGTTCATTGCTTGCCATATAGATATTGTGAACTAATAACTTATTCTATAGATTTTGAATCTATGAATCTGTGGTTCAGGGTATTTTTTAAGGATTCAAATATTATACCTATGCATAGTATTCTAGGCCATTATTTGGTTTGAAAAATATAAACATGTATATATATGTAGGTGAATATTCAATTAAAAAACATATAATATACTATTAAAATTGGAATTCTTTTTTTGTGAATTTTAACAATTTAATCTTATCTTATGTCAAGGAGGCACCATTTTAAGCTAATTGGTGATATACACACAATGTTCCCCCAAGTTTCCAGGATGTGGGAGCGTGGGAGCGGGGAAACACACGCTGGGGACGTGTGGATACCACCCCCAAAATTATAGGGAAATTCAGAAGGGACAGGGGAATGTCGAGGTCATAAAATTATTAAAAATATAATAATATTATAAATATCGACAATAACAATTCATCCTGTATAAATATAGTTTAAGCTGCTCCCTGTAAATACAGTCTAATTATTCAATGATTCAACACACTTCAACATTCTGTAAATCCATGGCATAGATGTTATAATGGGGAAGTGTGACCAAAGGGCCCTTTTTCTTCATGATTCCAGAGGGTATCACATTATTTGAGGATTTCAAGTCTAACATACAATTATGCAATAGTGAACTATTTATCCTATATTGGGATCCTATTCATCGATAGCACCCTGTTCCGGCCTCCTCTAGGATTTTATCTCTTGCCTCTAATCTCGAAGTTGATCCTCGAAAGACATTACTCAACACCCTACATTTTTGATGAAACTTCCTAAACCTAGCATTAAAATAAGGAAGATTTAGAAAAAAAAATCATGCTTTAATAAGTGATTTTGCTTGGCAAAAGGGTACATTTTGATTAAGGTCATGATAGAGGAGTTTAACAATTAGCACCACCAACATTAAGGTACATAGGGTGGTTGATGTGCTTGATTAAATGACAATCCCATAACCTCATACATGATAAAGACAATCCCATAACCTCATACATGATAAAATCCAGTGGAAACATTGGAATCCTGAAAACTGTTAAATCTGTTGAATTCTGAATGGGATCTAAAATTATACTTTTTGCATATGAACTCCGATGAGGTTGGAACCACTCTCAAACATGCTGAAACAATTAATGGTAATGTTAAAAATTTAAGTAAAAGTGGTATTTTCCTTATATTTCATTTTCTATCCTTTTACCAGTAGTAAAAAGATAGAAAATGAAAGATAAAGAAAATGCCACTTTTACTTTTAAGAATTTAACATTACCATTACTACTGGAGTGCCTAGGAGCCCCCCATTTCACCAGTGCGCCCTTCAAAATAGTGGGATGAGCTACCCCCTGTGCTTCCCCAAATTGAGGATGAGGGGAAACGTTTCGGAAAGATCCCCCAAGCATATGGCCAAAAAAACCAATTGATGACATTTCAGGACACTTAAAAAGTGCTCTGCTGTGGTTGATGGTAAGCATCCTAATTGAATAGTAAAAACATTTAATTTTGTAATACTAAACATTCTAGTTCATATAAGAATCATTTTTGGTTAGAGTGACTAAACCAATACGGTAATTATAATATAAATGCAGGTTAAGTGACTTGCTATGAGTCCTGTCAGCGTAATGATTCCAGATCGAACTTTTAATAGGAAGGGGTTAAGTCCCACGTTCTTATTTATGTGGAAATTGGATGAGGCCACAGTTAGTATTTGCAGTTTGATTATATATATATATATATATATATATATATATATGTATGTATGTATGGCATAAGACAAAAACCCCTTTGCATAAACTAATATAGAAAATAACCCAGATATCATTCAATGCACTTGTCGTCATATATATATATGGCCAAAAAAAACCAATTGATGAAATTTCAGGGCACTTCAAACGTGCTCTGCTGTGGTTGATGGTAAGCATCCTAATTGAATAGAAAAACATTTAATTTTGTAATACTAAACATTCTAGTTGATATAAGCATCATTTTTGGTAGAGTGATTAAACCAATACGGTAATTATAATATAAATGCAGGTTAAGTGACTTGCTATGAGTCCTGTCAGCGTAATGATTCCGGATCGAACTTTTAATAGGAAGGGGTTAAGTCCCACGTTCTTATTTATGTGGAAATTGGATGAGGCCACAGTTAGTATTTGCAGTTTGATAATATATATATATATGGCATAAGAGAAAAACCCCTTTGCATAAACTAATATAGAAAATAACCCAGATATCATTCAATGCACTTGTCGTCTTTTGGAGCATCAAAAGAGTGAGGTCCAATTTCCAGACATTAGTGTGTTACTAAGTCCAATTTCTGGATATCCAGTCCATTGTGTATATATATGTTGCTCAAACATACAGAACTCAATATATATAATGACCCATATCATTTTACTTTCTGAATATGTCATTTCATGTTTAGGGTTATTTGTGCATCTTGTGCCTTGTTTGCCCTTGCTGCGTGGCTTAAGCCTGTAGAGGCCAAGAGCGGTAATGCTTTTGAGGTTGTGTAGACCCATTGAGCAGTTGGATGAATAGGTAGCCCGTTAATATATTTTATATATTTAAGTAACAGTATAGATGTTTACTTTGGTAGAATTTGAAATTTGGCTTTTCAATATGCTGAACTAGAACATTGCTTCATGCCTTGTGTTCTGCTATTATTGTAGATTTTTTAAAGTGAAGAATGCCCATTGAAAACACGCATTTATAACTATTTGTATTTTTAATGTAGCCTCAATGAAATTTATATGTAAACATGCAGGTTTTATGTGCTGGCAAAGACCTTGCAACAGAGCAGACTATTGCAAGGATGGTCAATCTCTTGAGACAGTTGCAGCAAACTCTTTCCCCGTCAGCTCTTGCTTCTACCTGGTCTTCCTTGCAACCTCAGCAGCAATTGGCACTGCAATCAATTTTGTCTTCATAAATGTATTATTGCCTTGTTGAATTTATCTGTGGGCTTGTAGAGATGCATGAATTACTATTCCTTCATTATTGGATTAATGTTGTTTGACTGGACTACTTAGTCGGGTGTCTTATTGTTCATTCTTTCATGTAGTCATTCATTTCTAGATGGTTTTCTGTAAGGCAGCTATGCATTTTTCAATGTGGAGAGTTTTGTCCATCGATCCATGTGGCCCATGGCGTCAAATGGGTTTTCCGTAGTTTTAGATTATTGTATTATAGTCTGCTATTTAGCAGAAGAATGTAGATGTCTCTGGTATGTGTGACGATGTCAAAGTGCAGTGTGAAAGATTTTGCGAACTCATGAATCTGTATTTTTGTCTCGTATCTTTAGCTGGATAACAGAAAGCGGGTTGAATGCAGGAGGAAAAATGCCGTTGTGAAATGGCATGAGCTTCCTTATTTGACCAGCATTGTAGTGCACGAGGCACTATATTTATTCAAAAGAATTTTATTAAAATCCTTTTCTGGGGCTGTTTTTTCATAGTACTTGGATTTTGTTATTAAAACAAGACTTTGTTTCTATTCTCCATTCCACCTGAAAGTTCAATAATGTAACCTCAAATGTAAGAGGAGATATTTTACTGAGTCTGACTTCACCTGGCCATTGGGTTCTAGGATATATAAATATGAAATATCAAATCATATTCCGGGATTGTAAATTAATCCCTAGTGCTCATGTTTGGAAATATCGGAAGATTCTCTGGGCCCCTTTAATCCATTTTACATTTGTATAATAATACCGTAGATTATTTTTGACTTCTGGGCGGTCTTACAATCCTTTAAAACAGATTTTATGCGTGGGTTGTCTTATGATGACCTTGCGCGGCACAAAACTATTCGCTGGAACACTTTCTTTAAAGCCTCTTTATTACTCTTTATATCGACTTTAGTGTGCTCAATTGCTTAATTTGCATTTTTTCAGTGTATTATTACGGTTGGGTGAAAATGACTTAATGGTTGTCTTCAATTCAGAGTACTTTCTGGGTTTTGAAAAGAAACGATTGATGGGATGCCCAATCAAATGCAAAAATTAACTTGACTTGTAAACATTTTCTTGCTGGAGGGATCAAAATTAGAAGCGTCACAAATAGTAAATTTTAATGAAGACTTCTGGACAAATATAATGTGAAGCATTGCAGTTTCTATGTAAAATTAAAAATTACAGAAACAAGGGGCAATTCATGTTCAACACCAAGAGGTGACCTCGTTTATGATTTGATTGTTAGATGCCTGCCATGAACCATTTGCATTGCAAAACACTTTTTATAAGAAAAATTCAAAAGGCAAAATCCAAAATTGTTCAACTGAATTAGTTTTTTTATACAGCATTCAAATGCCAAAAAGAGATGGGAAACCTATGTCAAAGGATAAAATGTAACTTTTGGTATTCAGAATATATTGGCAAGGCAGTATATGAACAATTGTTTAAATTTTGTAAGTTGAGAATTTACGACACATTTGTATCTCATTGTAATGTGGGCCAAAAGTCTATACAAAAAAATTGTTATGTAGTTGGCTATTAGAGGGTTGAAGGTTGTGTTAGTTTTTTTATTATCATTTAATCAATATGATCTAGGATCTTATATGAGAGAATAACATGTACAATAATAATTACTAGAGACAAGAGACACAATGAGTGTTTTTCGGGGGAACCATAAAGGAGAAAATCTCGTAAATTCTTCAGAGATAGATTGAGCACCAATAGCAAAAGTAAAAGCTTAAAACACAAAGATGATCTCTGACAACTGTTGTCTCTTTCACTTGTGCCAACTCCTCTTTTTCGTGCGCTACAGTTGAATGAGTGTTTACATTAGAGAGTTTCACTCTCTATTTATACTTGTTTTCCACTTGACTTTTACCCTTTCAGGGCCGGCTTTTATTGGAGAGTCTAATAACCTTAATACCTCTTAATTGTAGGGACTATTGCTTCGACTTACAATCGGAGAGTTAACCTTAGCTCAATTGTGGGGACTATTGCTCTGACTTACAATGGAGGGTTAACCTCAATGACTTTACAGGACTTTATTATGTTAAAGACCCCCTCGATCGGAGGAACATTGGGGTACAATGAAATACAATATAAGATATACAAGTCAATACAGTCCGAAGTTACAAATACATCAACAGGTTGATCATTTGATATGATCCTTGCTATGCAGTTGGCTATCAGAAGGTTAAAGGTTGATCACTTGATCAATAAAGGTAGATAATTTGATATGATCCAATGGGGATTAAATGTAACTGATATGACCTCAAGAGATAAATATATGTGGTTAAATATATAGTATTTATGTAAATGTATATGTATATGTGGTCACTCCCAATGAATGAAGGGACCATGTGTAATGAGAGAATAAGTATATAGAGGCAATGTAATCATTGTAGAAGACATGTGAATTCATTTTGGAAACGTTTGGGGGTAATTGAAGAGGGATATTTAAGGAGTTGCTGTGTAACTTAGTTATTTTTTTTTTATATTGGAGTTGTGTGCTCCAAGCTCACTTTTTTGTATATGGTGCACTTATTGTCTCTCATGGATATTGATCCATAACATTATTTAAACATTTTAAATTTTAAATTCTTCTGTTTGTTGATCATTTAAGCACATTCTAGATTATTTGAATCATCATTGGCAGGTTATTTAAAATCATATTTCAATATTTTTGTTTCAATTTTGTTTTTTGGTTGATGGACACAAGGAGAACAAAAAGACCTTACTAACTTATTTCTTGAACTTAGAAGTAAAGAAATATTAAAAAATAGTGGAATTGAAAACTAATGAAATGGAATCAAACTTTCAGGATTTTGAGATGAATAGTAGTAAGAAAAGTGGAAGTGCTTTATTGGAAGAAAGAATGGAACTAACAATTATGCTATGAATTAAAAAGTGAGCAGGTTTGAAAGGTGAGTCAAATTGGAAGTGGAGAATTAAAAACTGAGCAGGATTCAAAGGTGAATCAGATTGGAAGCAAAGTTGTGTTAGTATGGTAATAATAACAAATTACAAAGAACTACAAAATCAGTCAAATTGGTAGCAATGATATGCTTAACACAGAAAGTTGCTCAAGTATAGATATGCAAAGATGGTGCTTCAAAACAAATAAGGAACATGTACTGGTGTAATTCTACAATAAGATTGTCCACTTTTATAACTTGTGGATTGATAATAGTTTAGTGAGCAAGCTTGATTGGTTATAATAGATTGTTTCAAGTTGGACTCTGTTGCGAGGTCTTTTTCATAGAGCTTTGTTGGGTTATTCATATCACTATTATGGCTTGTGGTTGAGTTTCCTTTCATTTGGATATTTTATGGGAGGTGGCCAGTCAAATAGTAGGATAAAAGAAATAGTAGGATAAAAGAACACCAACATAATCCCAACATTAAATCAACATTCCTATGGGTCGCTGGCACGGGGGGGGGGTTTTACTGGATCTTGGAGGACAAATAGAAAAAACCTTTGCTTGGGCGCTGGGTCACAAAACGAATAATGAAGCAGAATGGACGGCTCTCTTGCAAGATCTTGACCTCTTAAACACGCTAGCAATACCCAGGGAAATGGTTTTCGGATACTCGAGACAAGTCATCTATAAAATGATTCATGGTTATCCCACAGGATCCATAAATTGCATAAGGTTGTATGTTAGGATCACTTTCCATCTCTCCAAACATGTTGAGTTTTTTCACATCCTCCGAGCAAACAATGTTCTCGCGGACACTCTGGCTAATAAAGTGACCTTGCTTCCCCAAGGCTATATTAGTATA